>OZ010609.1:38710258-38712758 GCA_963932145.1 Acanthosepion lycidas | reverse complement strand
TCAGTCAATAAAATATGTTGAAATACGAATCGAAATAACCATCACGTCGCCTCTACACACTAGCATCCAGTCCATCCATACTATGAGCAAACCTTTGCTTTTAAACAGTAGGGAAAACTGGGTTTGATGACGTAAAGTCAATCATTGGAGGAGACGGGTGCCGCCGGCTATTCGAAACAGACGCTAACGGAAATCGGGATTTGATATTTGATTCGAATACTTGCTGTTAGCCAAATATATTTTTCTCTCTTACACACACAGGCGCACACCCAAAGACACATCCAAAGAAATATATTGACAAATATTTTTATGGAAGCAGATAGAGCTGAACATGCAAAATACGTAGACACGCATATGGTGTATATATATATATATATATATATATATATGGGTAGGATAAAATATGTATATACTCGGACAAATACTTGCACGTAAGTATATTAATTCCTCAGGTTTTATAAATATAGTACTCAATGTTATGGAACAGAACTGTAAGTATATATTAGTGAATATACATATTATCCAACATCGATAAGACTACTCGGAGTTTCATGCAGTTAATACAATCTTCAGGTATGCAGATTCTGACCGTTATCTATCACGTTCTCGTGATTATGATTCAAAATTATGTGTACAAACTTGTCTATTTAATACAGTGTAACTCGGATATAAGAGACTCGGATATAAGAGAAAATCGGATATAAGAGAGATTTTCTCTGGTCCCAAATTAGAGCCTGTGTTAATGTATATAAATTAGACCAATCCCGGATATAAGAGAAACCCCGGATATAAGAGACTTCTTATTAGGTCCCGACAACTCTCTTATATCCGGGTTACACTGTATATAGAATTAAATATTAATAATTTATATCGTTCAAATTCATAAGTTCGGAAGTTGGAGAATTAATAAATAATAATGAATAAAATATTATTTAAATTTGGATGCGAAGTTATATTTGGGCAGTAATCTTTCTTTTAAATATCTTTCATTAAATTTGGCAGACAAGGAAAATTTAATTATTTTTTAAATTATTTTATCTAGCGTTCTTACGTATTTTCGTTTAATGACAGTAAAGGAGTACAAACTTTTTTTTTAATAATTTTCATTGCCCACGTGCTTTCAGCCACTTTAGCCATTTTCAACGAGGGATGTTTTAGATGTTATTAGTTTCTTTTCAGGTTTTGATTGTTTAAGATTTATTTTATTTTTGTGCTGTTTTGAATTACGAAAAACTGAATGGACATTATGTCAAATTTTTGTACTCCTTTACTCCCACCAAATGTAAAAAACATAAGGAATATATATATATATATATATATATATATATATATATATATATATATATATATATATATATATATATATAAAGAAAAATTGCCTGAGAAATTGTAAAATATATTTTTTGGTGACGCGTTTCATCCATTAGAACCTCATCGGATTGGGTTTATTTGCGTAGTAATGACTACACATACGAAAGAACGAGAGACGTAGTGAGTTTTAAAATTTAGAAATAATGAATTTTTAAACTACCGGAGGACCTCACTAAAACCATTTTCGTAACATTACCTAAGAGACCAGGTGCAAATGAATTTGAGCTTAATTGGGACAATGAGTTTAATGAGACACTATATAGGCAAAGTAATGATGGAAATCCTGATGAATGTAACTGGAATTGGACAAGAAGTGTACAGTTTTGTGAAGGAGACCGAAACAAGAAATGCGATATTCATAATTAGAATGATATAAGACAGAGCAATAGAGTTACAGAAGCGCATTTATGTATTATAGATTACACAAAATCATTTCACAAGGTACGACACAAGAATCTATTTGAACTGATAGGAAAAGTAGATTTGAAAAAGATGTTAGTATAATCGAGAACTTATACTGCGAACAAACCAGCTACATATGGATAGAAAATTAGTAACTGCAGAAAAATAGAAGATAAGAAGGCAGAAGACAAGAACATGACTTTTTCCCCAGATTTATTCAATCATCTTCTACAGCGAGGCTATCCTAAAGGAGCTGGAAACCCTACCTATCGGTCGGTGTAATTTTAACAATATAAGATACGAAGATGAAACTTTGTTGATTGTTGCTACGGGAAGAAAACTAAAAGACCTCTTAGTCAGGGTGATAAAAGGAAGCTAAAAAAAAAGACTAACCGTGAACTGCAAGAATGTACAAAGTATGGTCATCAGCAAAAAAAAAGTCTAAGATAGAAGTGGCAGATGTCAACATCAAGCAAATACTGAAGTTTAAATATCTGGGATGTGTGACACTGAAATCCAAACTGGCATTGGATAGCAAAATATATTTTCCAAAAGATAAGCAAAAGTCCTGGGAAACAGAAAATTTTTATTACAAAGAAAACAGTGCTGGATTGTTATGTAATACCCATCCTCTTATATGGTAGTGAATGCGGGATATTATCCTTACAGACGAAGACAAAACTGGACGCAACAGAAATGTGGTCCTACAGAAGGATACTGAGAATGC
>OZ010609.1:38555258-38707758 GCA_963932145.1 Acanthosepion lycidas | reverse complement strand
TTTGCCACTGTTTATCGTCGCGTTGCTGAGATAGGATCAGTGGCATGGCATACTATGTGTCGAGGAAGAACGAGATATGCTCGTACGCCTGATCACGAAGAACATTCTACAGGCTGTCGGTGGCGATCCAGCTACAACTTATTGTAGCGCATGGAGGTGCAAGAGCAGCTTCTGTATCCATATCATTTTCAACGTGTGCAGGGTCTTTCACTCCCTAATCTCTCACCACGGGAGTAATTTTGCCGATCGTTTATTGCTCAAACTGCCGATTCGTTGTTTGTCTCTTCAGTTTTGTCTGATGAGGCAAAGCTTGGAAGAGATGGAATAACAAATTTACCCAACCAGCATCAGTTTACGATTAATGTGTGGGCTGGAATTGCCGGCGACTGTCTGGTAGCTCCATATGTTCTCCCAGAACATCTTACAGGATCTGTATACAGAGATTTTATTTCGAACACACTTCCAGACCAGCTGGAGGATGTACCCCCGCTAATACAAAGACGCATGTGCTTCATGCGTGAAGGGGATCCAGCATATTTTAGTCACACTGTTAGTTATGCACTGGCTGACATCTACCATGAAAGATGGATAAGTAGAGCAGGACCGATTCCATGGCCTGCACATTCCCCGACCTGAATCTTTTAGATTTTTATTTGTAGGGCCATCGAAAACAGTTGGTTTATGCAGCAGACATTAATAATATAGAATCGCTTTTTCAACGTGTCATGTGGGCTTGCGAAACCATTCGACCAATGTAAGAGTATTTGAAAGGTCCGCCAGTCGATGATCCGATGGATACATGCAAGTGTAAAAGCAAGCGGAGGACATTTTGAACATTTGTTATGAGTTGCTGTGTTGAGCACCAAATATTGGCCTTTTGATGTTTATATGTATATTTTTGTTGTGAGGAACCCCCGGCCAATTTTGTAAAAGTATTTTTGATACACCCCGATATTGATAAAAGTATTTTTGATACACATTCATATATATATATATATATATATATATATATATATTCATCTACAGACAGACTGTTTCGCTATATCACAGCTCATCAGTGTAGCTAGACATCCGATCGCTTCAGGCCGTACGACCAGGCTGCCAAAAAATAGTGGTTTTAAACAGGAGTTAAACTATAACGAAGAACTAGAAAATCATAGTAATAATAGATCTAAAAACAGAAAGAGGAAATTAATATGGTTCCACCCACTGTATTGCAGGCTTTCCAACATTGATATAGGAAAATTCTCCCTAAGGTTAATAGACAAGCACTTTCATAGTAAACATCCACTATATAAAATTTTCAATAGGAAGACACTGAAAATTAGTTATTCATGTGTAAATAATATGAAGAACTACCATAATAGTTAAACAAAATCTAGGAGTCCCACCTGCAATAGTAGGAGTAGAGCTAATTGTCCAATCGGGGGAAAATATATATATGACAATGTAATATATGAAGCTACAATCTTCCCTGAAGCCAGAAAAAAAGATACATAGGTATATCCGCCAGTAATTGGAAGAATCGCCTGTACAACCACAGATGCTCTTTCAAATATCGATACCTAAAAGATCAAACTTCTTTATGCACACACTACTGGGATCAGGTAGACAAGGGACTAACCCCGCATTTCGAATGTAGATTCTTATCATGAGCGAGAACCCCTAATAACTTCCGCGATTGGTGTGATCTATGCATTGCGGAAAAAAATATTATTAAAGATAAAAATCCAGATGAGTTGCTGAATCTTCGGAGTGAGATCATTTCCAAATGTAGACATAAAAAAACGCTTTAAAACATAAACACGGTTTTATAACGTGTTTTTACCGATAACAGTTCGATCTTGGATCAATAATATCGGACATGACATTTAAATGGAATGACTCTTAATATTACCTATATATTTCATTGTCTGTGTTTATGTGTGTTTTTTTTAAATATCGTTACCGTTTTCTTCCTCAGTAGTTTTTTTTAAGTACAAATTGGTTTAATTCTACCCATCTCTTTTTATATGTTAAATGTATGTATGTATGGATGTGTCGTTTTGTTATGTTTTCCTTTTAATATTTAATTATATATATATATATATATATATATATATATATATATATATATATATACACAGATATATAGATAGATAGATATGTTATATATTTGTTTAGATGAGTGTGTGTATGTATATGTATGAATATATGTAAGGTTTTATGTATATGTGTTTGTGTGCACATATGTGTATGTCTGTGTGTATATGTGTGTATGTGTATATGTATGCATGAGCGTATGTGTATTTATATATATATGTGCATACGTATATGTATATGTATGTATGTGTGAGTATGTATAGATATGTTGTTGTGTATATACGTATGTGTTTTGGGGCATATAAATAGTAGGTCTTTACTAGATTAAATATTCTTTAATTTTTTATATATTTATGTTAAATCTGTAACCTGTAGGTGATATTACTTGCTTTGTCTAATTATTCTTGATTACACATAAATTATCTTATAAATGCCCATGTTTTTAGTTCCCCACCTTTTTTTCCTCTCTCTCATCTTCTCTTTTAGTTAGTAATGCAAAGCAGACGGAAAATTTTCACATATACATTGGCTGTATGAATTGGCTGGATTTTAAGTTTAGATCATATCGTTTTTTATTGTGCGTCGTGTCACTACAGATGTGTACACACGTTCTTTTCTTCTATTACACCTCTCTCTAGAGTTTTCATACATTTCACTCTCACGTTTGTTTCCCACTCCCACACATATACTCTCACTAAAATTTTGATTTTTATACCCGGAGTTATATTTTTTTTATTTCTTTTTGAAATTGTAGGTCTGATGAATTGGGTCGTGATTACGATTCCAATATAATAAATTATAACCATGGAATATTAGTATTTGAGCCTTTTATATCACACACACTCACACACACACACATATATATATATATATTAAGCTGTTAACGGGCAGTCCTCCGAAGACCTAGCATCCTTCTTTATACTTTACATAAATAATCTGTCAAGGAGTGTACTCCGATCATTTGTGAATATCTACGCAGATGATACGACGGTATATGGGTTCACCTCCAAAACTCTAGGAAAATAACAAGAGATTGGCAGTTGATCTCTCCTCTGATCTAGCTCTAACATCTCAGTGGAGGAAAACTAATTGGTTACATTGAATGCCTCGAAAACCAAATTAGTTACATTCTATCATCGCCGATCGGACCAATCGCAATGAATGATATTCCTTGAGTGAGACTCCTTGCCTTCAGCGTCTACTGGGCCTTAATCTCAACCCAAATTTCAATTGGAACTCGTACATACGATCCATACGATCCAACGCAAACGAAAAGGGGAAAATTGCACGGTTTCTCATAGCGCTTCTGTAAGCACCTGCTTCCACGTGCTATCCTCTAAGTTTACAAGAATCAGATCAGGCCTAGAATGGAGTAATGCCGCCATATATGTAGCGAAACGCTCTAATTCCCTTAGAAATGGAATACTTAGGGAATTCTGGTGATAAGTAAGTTCCACTCGAGCACCTTCTTTCCGTGAAACTGCTCTGTGGAACCGAATGTGTTCTAGTTAGGTCACTTTATGAGTGTTACTGGTAACATGTAACCCAATGTTATCTGCCGCACAGTCAGTTTATCGGTGTCTAAACTGGTTCCCCGACCAGGCATTTCCAGACCTGTCAAAGGGCGGCTGAATATGTTCAATGGCAATCGAACACAGGCGTAGGAAAGGTAGAAATATCTGGGTTGTTATCTAGGTACACTGTTAGAGAATGGGATTCACACAGTGTAATGTCCTTCCCCACTTTAAAAATGTCATACACATGCGATGCTTGGTACCGTAAGTCATAGCTGCGTCTTGCAATATTATCTTGCGATGGTCATACTCGATAACGTTGATAGCCATCATATATGTGTCTATGCGTGTATAAATTTATATGCAGTATCTATCTCACATTTTGGGCATAATATCCATATACATATATTTGTGCATCTATCTCTATATATTTTGAAATATTTGGTTTATGTCTTATAATATTGTTTGAAACATTTCCTTTAAACAAAATCAGATCGGAATTTTGGTTGAAGGTAAAGGCAATTTTTATTTCATCAACAGAATTAATTTTAAAAAAAGGGAAATTTATAAATTTACCGTGTATCGCCTTATAAAGTCATTGCAATCGAGATGTGTATGTAACTTTAAACTGAATATTATCTTTTTCTTTGAGTAAGCGCCAAATTGCGAAATAATAATGAAGCAGAAAATTGAAAAAGCCAAGCTTGCTGGGTGATTTTTTAATTAACGAAACGAAAGCTGCAGATTATATTAGCGAAGAGTCGGGTCAAAGTTCGAATGTTAAGTAATTTGCACGGCAGCTGAACAGTTGCTGAGGAACTACAAATTCTGTGGTGGGGATTTTGAAGAGGACGAAAGAGAGAAAATGACAGATAAATGAAGGAAGGAAAGAAAGTAGTGAGTCAAAAATAAATAAAAATAAATAAATAACAAGAAAAATGTCACACAAAAAGAAAGAAAAATGATAAAATCAAGAAAAATGTAATATATGAAAAAACAAGTAGGAAAAATGAAGTAAAAAATTCAAAAAATCGCAGTTTTATTTACATTTTTAGAAAGGCTTCTCCGTTTGACCGAGAACTTTTCATCATATTTCCTTGTCTACAAACTATGATATATATGAGATTAAAACAACAATATGTTAGAAATCGCTACACAATAGCTTTCATGCTTCAGCACTACAGTTGTGCTTCCTCAGGCGATGGTAAATAACTGTTGAGTAATTTTTTTTTGAATTTCAAAACCAGACAACAACAAATCAAATTTTAAATGAGGCTTGTGGGTTTACCCTGGTGTCAGACCTACGCTAAATTCAAAATAATCTAAAAAAAAAAAAAATGGGGAATTTTGATCATGATTAAATGCGGTTTGAAATATAATCTTAGACAAGTGTCAGAAAAAAAATTAATATAAACTATAAACGGATGGCAACCATATATCATAATTATGAAACAAATGTAACTTGTTCAATTTTATTAGGCAAATTTAAAAATAAAAATGACATCCCATTTTAAGAGATATATTTACCAAAAATATCATAATAATACTAAAGAGTAAATTTATTCAATAAAATCGTCTCTTGCTTCATCCATGCATCCAGACGATTTCGGAATCTTTTGCAACTCCTCTGGAGAGTCTCCTTGTTTAAGTTCGTGAATGCTGCTATAATCCTTGCTTTCAGTTCATCTTTGGTGCTACAAGGAGCTACAAAGAGTTTTGTTGGTTTCGCGCTCAACTGCGCCCCACACATAATAATCAAGGGGGTTGCTGCTTGGGGAGTTAGGTAGCCAGATGTAAAGGGGGATGTGGACGCAGAAATTGTCTGACAGCCATGACTAGGTTCTCCTGCTTGTATGGCATGGTGCAGAGCCCTGTTGCCAGGCATAGAGTCTTCCAGCAGCCACACTCTTGATCCAGGGCAGTACTACCCCCTCAAAGCGCCAAACACTTTGGAATATTTGTGCTGGAGCTTCTGGCGCGAATGACAAGCAGTACAGCATGCCGTTTCCAAATTTCTGTTGCATCATGGTGCTTTTTTCTCACAAACGGTGCCCAACTGACCCTATTATATTGTGCAGTCGAAAAAATCATGCGCGAAATTAAAAATATAAAATGATGACAATTTACCCATCGTACCCTATATATGATCAAGGAATCTTGATCCGTCACACACACACACGCGCGCGTGCGCGAATGCCCACTAAGACATGAAAACGCAAATAAAGAATCTCAAAAGTGAGAAAAGAACTAAAATAAAAAAAGGAAACGAGAAAAAATTATTCTCTACTCCTTATAATTAAATGAAAACAGAGACGGAAAGGGAGGGATATAAAATAGTGAAAAGCGAGAAGGAAAGTAAGAGAGAAAGAAAGAAATAGAAAGGTAGAGAAACAAGAAGGAGGCAAAAATATAGAACGAGAGAGAAAAAGCTGGAAAAAAGAAACGAAGAAAAACAAAAAAGCAAAAAAAAAAAAAAAAAAAGAAAAAAGAAGCAAAATAATCAAATAAAAAAGGCGCCAAAAATGAGATGCTATCTATTTTGGACCGGGAAGACCTCGCACAATTTCCGGTCTAACAGATGCCACTTTAATGTCGCCAAAAGTCACGACCCACAACCCAGACCGTCTGGCTTTATATCTATAAAAAGAAGACAGTGTCTTTTACAATCAAGTATTTAACTTACTAATTATCTGTTTTCTTTTTACCCAAATGTAATGCAAATCAACTTATGAAACTTTGGGTCTCATTTAAAGAATTTCAAGAAAGGTAAATGATTTGTGATATTTGTTAATAATTATAATTCATAAGAGTGAAGAAAACATTTTTATATATATGATAAAACTTTTGATTGCATCTAGGGCATTATTTCCTCAAATCGTTCATTCTTCATTTAACATTCTATAAATGGTAACCTTATAAAGTTGACAATTTTATTTTAATCTAGCGTAATAAACAAATGTTTTTAGACTGAATTAATTTTAAACACAATTGATGAGTGGTATTCAGAAGCTTTTTCCCTTTTCTACCAATTGGGAAATCATTAAGTAAAATCGAGTGTTGTAAAGAGCAATTTGGAGAAATTGCAAAATAAAACTAGAAAATTAGGTAATATCATTTCAAAATAAAAACAGAAAGGATCTGAATAGTTACGGTGAGACGTAATCATAAATTTATAGCAGAGGAAGTGGTGAATGGCCATAAGCCTAGTGAGTTATGATTGTTGATGATAAGGGAATAGTTGGAAATCTATCTACATTTTATATTTACTAATATTTAAACATATATTTGTGCGGAGCTTGGTTGGTATCCGGTCTAGGAGAGTAACAACTCAATTCAAAACCCGTTGTGTATAAGACTATCAACTCCAACCGGTAAAAATTATAACTTACAGAAACCATTGCAATATCAAGAGTGGTGCGGTTGGTGTCCTATACTGAGTAGGAGAATCGATAGTATTAGCCATATTTAGATATACAAACTCCATAACTATATTTTGAATTACGTCGTAAAATCTCCATGATTTTTATTGACAAGTGTCTTATTTTATAGACGACTTCGGAATCTCCTGCAATTATTTTGGATGGTCTCCTTATTTAAGTTGGTGAATGATGTCATAATCGTTGCCTTCAGTTCATGTTTGGTGTCACAAGGAGTTTTGTTGGCCTCTCGCTGAACTCTTTCCTACACATAATAATGTCTAACAGCCATGATTGGTTTCTCCTGCTTGTGTGGCATGGTGGATAGTCCTGATGCCAGACATAGGGTCTTCCAGCAGCCACCCTCTTGACACAGGGCAGCACTACCTCCTCAGGGCATGTGATTTTGGTCACCGTGTTGAGTCTGAAGATCTGTGGGAAGTTGAATGGAGGTGAACAGTACAAACACCTTCGTAACCACCATTAGACTCATCCAACTCTGTCCGAATCCTCTGCACTGTCCTCAGATTGACACCCAAACACTCTGAAAAGTTCGTATTGGAGCTTCCGGCGTGGATGATAAGCAGTGCAGCATGCTGTTTCCAAATTTCTGACGGAGTGAATTGCGACATGATGCTCTATATCTCACAGACGTGGCCCAACTGACCCTACTCTAATGTTCAGTCGACAAAATCAAAAACAAAGAAATAGCATGCGCGAAATTTTAAAATATATATAAACACACAGACATTTATAGAAGTGTATATTTAATATTGGTTCGTTTATTTATTTAATATTAACTTTTTCGTTTTTTATTATATTTATTTCATTTATTTTATTTATTTAAAGTTTATATTATATTTATTTTATTTACTTGTTTATTTTTAATCAGTGTTTGTATAGAAAAGTAAGTATTTATTTATATGCCTATATTTACCCATTATTTCAGTTTTCTTATTTAAGAGTTTATTTTTGTTTATGTGTGTGAGTGTATGTGTGTGTGTGTATGTATGGGTATATGTGTGTGTGTATGTGAAAAATATATTGCAACATTTTGGAACAATGTATTCTTGTTTGTATGTTTTATACTGCCAACATAATGTTTCGACCGATCTATTCTACCGCCATTGTTTAGTGTGGTGTCCGTATAGAAAGAGAGTATCTCTTCTTTAGCTAAAGTAAAAAAAAAAAAAGAAAAAAAAAAGAAAAAAGAAAAACGAAAAAAAATTGAAAAACAGCAATTTAAAGAAATTAATTTAAATTATAAAGAACTGAGACTTTATTTATTAGAAATTTTATTATGACAAAAATAAAAAATGCATTTTATGATTAAATTTTGCTTAATGTCACGCAAAAGTTTACAACACATTACCAAAATGTTTTTTTATGTATTTCTAATACAGTTACATTAATAAAACTTTTACTGCTCGTAGAACATATATTTAGGTATTACGTCAAACAAACAATTTTTTTTTAAAAACTTCAAAAAGTATCCCACGAAGAAAAATCAATATTTTGTAACTCAAAAGTTTACAACACATTTTTTTTTATTTGCAACATCTTTTTTTTTTTAAAGTGTTCAAATTTTACCAGAATGTTTCAAATTAGGATGGGGTTGTTTTTTAGAACGTTACAGATTAATTTTATGGTTACTTTTAGAAATGATTAAAAGTATTACGTCATTCTTTTTCTGTCAACCGTACTTTAAACATTGACAAAATGGCGAAAATCAAAATAATTGATCAAGACCTCCGTAAAGGTATTATTGACCTTCATATAAATGGACTTGGTTATAGGAAGATATCTAGTCAGTTAAGTGGGCCATTGAGTTCAGTTGGTACGACAGTTCGTCACTGGAAGATGTGTCATTCCATTCGTTCCACCCAAAAGCTCTGGTCGTCCTAGAAAGGTAACGAAACGTACGACAAGAAAAAAAGTTGGCGAGAAAAGTTGGGAACGAATGCCGAGTAACGCTTAAAGAACTTCGGGGAGGATTAGAAGGAAGTAGATTAAAAGTGAGTACGGATACAATTAGTCGTTCACTTCGTCAAGATGACATCTTTTCGAGGACTCCAAGGGAAAAAAAAAAAAACACTTTTTAAGCGAAAACACATTCTTTCTAGACTGGATTTTGTAAACAAGCATTGTATCAAACTTGCAGCATTTTGGGGAAATGTATTTTGCTCAGACGAAATGAAAATTGAACTTTTTGGAAAAGATCTGGAGGAAGAGGAGTACTGAATATCCGCCGATGAATACTATCCCAACAGTAAAATTTGGAGGGGGACCATCCATCAATCTACTTTAGTGCCCAAGGTGTAGGGAACATAGAAGGGAGGATAAATGGATGGGATATTTTGGAGAGAAATTAACGTCAGAGTGCGCATTCACTGGGCTTGAAACCAGGTTGATCTTTCAACAAAACAACGAACCTAAACATACTGCAAAGCGTATAAAATCATGATTAAGTTCAAATAGAATAGACTTTCTAAAATGGCCAAGAAAATTTATGGAGAGAGCTGAAACTGAGAATTCAAAGAAGGAACCCGCAAAACCTGAATGAACTAAAGGAATTTTGTCGTGAAGAATGGAAAAATATTAGCACAAAACATGCCAGAAATTCGTAGGGGGGGACTACTCTAAACGCCTACACGCTGTAATTAGTAATAACGGTTACGCTACGAAATATTAATAGATGATTTAAGAAATGTATTGTAAACTTATACGTTATTAAATATTGTTTTTTCGTCGTGGGATATTTTTATTTATTATTTAAATCTGATTGTTTGACTAAAGGTTTAAACATATGTATTATTAGCAATTAAAATTTCATTAATCTATGTTAGAAATACCTAAAGAAACATTTTTTAATGCGTTGTAAACTTTTGCATGGCACTATATATCCTCCTTTAGCCTTGATTACTGAAGTATAGATTGTTGGGATTAGTTGCAAAGGTTTCTCAAAGACCCTAAGAGCTCTTTTTCATTTTTTTCACTCTACTGTCAAGTTCATCCGATGCTAATTCTGGGGTGGCAAACTTTTCAACTGTACTGTATATATAGCCTATTGTTTCCAAACTAACTGTAAACTAATACACAAGGTACGCAAAGTATTTTTGAGATCGCATATTTTGAGATCGCATCTCTAGCGCAAGTCAACCTAACGTAATGTGAAGCGACTTTCAATAATCTTTTTCATTTCTCTTTCAGATATGATACAGGAAATGAAAAACCACCAATCACAGAGAGAGAGAGAGAGAGAGAGAGAGAGAGAAAGAGAGAGAGAGAGAGTTTCTTGAAAGTGTCCATATCCAAGGCCAGGAAAGAGCTCAAGTACTCTGGAAGTGAGTATGATCCTTGACCAAGCGAAAGAAATTTTAAGCAGTTAGATCTGTTGCAGTGTTACAATTTTCGTACGCTTACTTGGAGTAACATCCATCGCAGACAATAGTCGTAGGACAACTAATCGACAGTCGAGACAATAGTGTTTGGGCGTGATGAAAATCAGATGCAATCACGGATGACGCAATATTTTTCAAGGCCAAACAAATTGCATTATACACCCCGAAAATAGATTCATATTACTGCATGCCACTGCAAATGACCTAATCTGAGGTAAAAAAAATAGAAAACGATTACACCCTGTCACTTCAGTGGGTGTAAAACTGACCGTATGGTGAAAGGAAGAAGTTTCAATTAATTTGCACAAGGGTGTATAGTAACTTCCGTGGATACCTCGAGGCCGTCTATTAACTGATCTTCATATAGTGCAACTATCTAGGGCGTACTGAGGCCGTCTGATAATTAACTCATTCTGATGTATTGTAACTTTCGCGGATGTATCGAAGCCATCTATGATGTTGAAGCCGGTGAAATATGTTCGTTTATCTTTGTGCTGTGATTTTTTCTCAATACGTCCTGGATAACTACATCCGGTAGAGAGGCCTCTGATCAGGAAGTTTTTAGGAACGTTAAAACTACCTCTTAATTGTTGTCAACTCTGACCAGAGGTGGTAGCAGCTGTTGGTGTCCATGCTATGGGAATATAGTATAAAAGTATACACATTTTGATAGTAAAAATAGCAATATTACATTATTGAAAATAAAAAGTTATTACCAACAACATATCTTAAAAAAAAATGTATATTACCAGCAATACATTTGACTCTTGACAACAAAAAAAAAAAAAAAAAAAAAAAAAAGCGTCAATGAAACCTGATCTAGAAACTGATTTTTTACAAAGCTGTTCTAAATATCCTGTCGGTATTAAATAATCCACTGGACAAAATAAACCTAAACTTCATTCTCAGCATATTCTGACTATATAAATTCAAATACGTAGATCAAGCAATAAGTCTGTCACGTAATGTTGTGTAAACTTAGACCCCGACCCTCGCAAAAGCTTTCCACCGACCGGCCAATGATTACCCCACGTTGCATTTAAGTTCTCGATCTTCTCGGTAGGCTCTGTTGAGCTGGGGAAAGAGCGGTCTGTATGTTCGCAAAGTAACAAGATGAAAGACAAATATCGTGCAATAAAAATGTAAATCCTGATTCCCATATTATAAAATAGTTGTTTTATGTAGAGATTCACCTGCTCGTCTGGGTGGGTAGGTAGGTGATACTTGGGACAACTCCTGCTATATTGGCCTAACAGTTCTTCCCTCTAACAGCTCCTCGCGAATGTACTCATCTCGACAATACGAATGGACAGCACAGGAACCACACGACAGACAAGTCCGTCTACCGCCAAGGGTTTAGAAAAAATCTCCCAAATTCCTAAGCATGACTGCTAATAAAGACCAACTCCCGAATATACACTTTTGACGATTTTGTTGCCACTTGATCATCAAAAACCTTCATCCATTCCTTTGCTTTTAGTTCTCTCTCATTCAAAGTGGATGCCGCTTAGAAATCCGAACTTCAAAAGGAACCATTTGCGGGTTCATCAAACAGAAAGACTTTGAAACTAGATAAAACCATCTCGTCCCTTAATGACGTGGATGTCCGTAGTATCACAGAAGAAATAAAGCAGTTTTAATATAAAATATTTATTATTCGTCATAATTTTCTTTTTGATACCCTTCCTAAAATAAGTAGCATTTATACATTGAAACAACTCTAAAATCATCAAATAATTGCAAGGCAGCGGATATATTGATCTAACTTCAAATAAGATAGTATATATTAATAAATAATTGTAGTGGAAGATATAAAAAGTGACTCCGATTAAATCCTACCGTAGTCTCATTTGAAGATGACCCTACAGAAAAAAGAATTCGAAAGAGGTTGCGAGTTGGAATCTTGACAGAAGGTACTTTCATCTATCGAATTCTCAAAATTTCAATCCATCAATAATTTAATCAATGATATTCAAATATATTCAGCGTTATGCATGCACGCACGTACATGCACACACACACACACGCATATATATATATATATATATATATATATATATATATATATATATATATATGTACAAACAAGTTAACATTGATTATTTACCATATCATTTATATCCTACTGCTGACGGGAAAATCTGTTCCGATGACGTCATCATCCGCTGATCGAAGATAAAAACGCACGGTCCACGGAACAATTGAATATCGATTTCCAGTTGCAAATGAAATTCAGGAATATAATTAATAGATTAATTAATCCAATCACGCCGGAATTTAATCATGGGTGGTATCGACCTGTTAATTAATAATCGATTTTTACTAAATTACTTTATTAATTATAATCGATGCCTGGGAGCACTTTATCGATTTCTATAATGGAAACTTGGCGTCACCGCAGAGTAAATTTTCTTCAGTTATTAGCAGCGAATATGACATTCTTCGGAATTTGGGCAAAATCATTTTCCAAAGAAATAATTCACATTATTTTGAATGCTTTATTTCCAGTTTCTTTAACTTTTCTTCAAGACCGCGGCACCCTCCAGAGTATGTGCCATTTTCTAGATATGTTCCGGTTAGAGATAAATTAGCCGTGAGACAAATTGGCCGAGGAATGCAAACAAGAAAATTAATTAGAATTAATAATTTTTCATCAGTAAAATATTATTATTATTTATATACTTACGTTTATATAATTTATATAAATCCCCGTCTCTCTCTTTACACACACACACATATATATATTATATTAATAATAATAATAAAAAATAATAATGCTTCCATAGGTCAATTAGATCTCATTTAAATACTCATGGAAACCTACCCAACTCCATCTGCAAAATACTCGTTGATAATAAAAATATAATAAGCTCATTCACGTGTAAAAAAAGGCTAAATATAATGGAAGCATTATTAATAAAAAAGAAAAAAGCCAATAATAAATATCAACTATGAACACGGTCACAATATGCTGACCGTATTTGTAAAATAAGCCATTCCTATAACTCTAGATATATACATAAAACAATGCATATCTTCAGTTAAAATTAAAATAAAATTCATCCTGATAATGGCGAAAACTATAGCCAAAAGAGCTTGGAAAACATTAGGACAATCTTTATATAATTTATTTCCTGAAAAGAAAATTGCTTAAAAGAGGAATTGCTGCCCAAATACTCAATATATATATATATATATATATATATATATATATATATATATATATATATATGTGTGTGTGTGTGTGTGTGTGTGTGTGTGTGTGTGTGTGTGAAAAAATATATAGAAAATAGGAAAGAACTCGCAGGGTAAATAATCCAAAGTTCTTTAGTATTTTAGTTATTATTTTTAAAAATAGTGCTCGATACAAAAAATTTCACTTGAAGATGTAACAGAGCTTACTTTAATTCAATTTAATTCAAATAATTATATTGAAGTTTTCGGCTCTTGTTTTGAAACATGAGAACTCTTATGTAGCATGTTGGAATCATATTTATATATATATATATATATATATATATATATATATATATATATATATATGGGGGGTGTAAGAAGATTATATATGAATTTCCATCAGAAATTAGAACTACTTCTAAAAATAAAAGATTTAATTAATACAAAACCAAATAATAAGACAAAATTAGGAAGAATTTACTCTATAACTTGTAATGATTATCACTAGGAATACATAGGACAAATCTCAAAGAATTTAAATAAAAGATTTCAGATTTTAGATTTGTAAGAGAGATCTTTTACAAAACAACACATATTAGTTGCTCCCATGAGTCTGACAACAAATTTGATTAAAAAATGCTACTTAAAGATGTAAGTGTATAGAAAGTGCTTTAATCGCTCGAGATCATCCTCACAAAATTTTCATCCAAATTCTTACAATATTTCTATTTAGTTGGAAGATCTCCTATTATCACAATGTGGGATACTTAATAAAAAAAGTAAAACAAAAAAATTCCAAAAAGAAACTAAACAAAATTGGTTAGCCTATATAACTAGACAAATATAAAAAAAGATTTCCTGTGCATATTTTTAACTAACGTTTGTGTTTTTTATATTTACCCGTCGCTTTAGTGTGCATGTATTGTTACATCAATTTAGTCCGATGAACTCCTAAAAGACGAAATGCGCCACACACACACAAAAAAAAAACATTTTTCGACTTTTCCTCATTAATTTTAACACTGTTTTGGTGTATATGTTTCTGGTATTTTCGCTTATCCGTCTTTGAAAGAAGACCGTGTTGTACCAGACGTCGCTTTGACACACTCAGGCTCCCGGGGAGGGTATCAGCAGCAGAGCGTATACTATGAGTCTATCAAAGAGAATTATTGTGAAATTTGTTTTTTTTTAATAATAGAGAGGAACATCGTACCCCGGTAATTAGAACACTTGGATTTGTTTTTAGCGAACCTTATGAAATCTTTGAAGTCTTGTCGTATTTCGTTTTGTTGCTCGTAGCTGACAGAGAGTTTATGAAACAGTGAATACAGAACAGGGCTTTTGTGTTTTCATATATGTAAGGAGAGTGTTGACACCTGCAGCCCTTATATCACATTTTAGTTTTTCGAATGCTTTTACTATTTTCCTGTGGTTCATGTGTTATCTTTGGTTATATCTTAATTAATAGTTTTTTTTTGGGCGGGGGGAATTACAGTTTCTCGCACTATAAGGAGGGGATTGAAGAAGTGTAAAAGTGTTCATTTTTACAACTTAGAGTGATCCTTTTTAGTCTACACTATCACAAACCTGTGCTGATGAACATGGAAAGATAGGGCACATACTTCTTCCAGAAATCGGTAGTCTCCAATATCAGGCCTAGCTTGTGTTTTCTGTCGAGGTTTTTTGTTTGTATTATGACTTCAAGAAAGATGCCTGTTAGACGTTGTAAGCCACCTGGAGTGAAGGGAAGATAAGTTTTTCTTTAGGTCTCTCTCTCCATGTAAAGCGTGAAGCGATATCCTTTATGGTGTGGGCGAGGGATATTGTTATCCACCACGTTCGCACCAAGCGACCACTCGTCCCTCGAACGCCTGAATCCAGGATTTGCTGGCAACTGCTGGCAAATTTCATTCGCTGGTTTTGCTAAGCGCTGTCTATGCAGCTTTTTATTTATTTATATATTTTTTTTTAGGTTTGAATGAACGAAGATCCCTGCTGCGTCCTGATATTTACGCAAAATGCAACTTTTAGAAGACCGGAAACGTTCTTTAGCTCTAAAGATAGTGTGGAACGATGCCAGAAACTTGCAGGTTTTCTACACGATTTTTTTCCTTTTAGGCAGAAAGTTAAGCCTGCTAAGGAGATTTCCTGTCCCTTTGACAGGAAGTGGTGTGCGTCGCTGGTCCTGGCGACCAGGGCTAGCGCGTACTACTCCTGAAAACCCCGACAAGAGGGAAGCCTGATTGGGGTTCCCGGTCAGAGCTTTGTGACCCTCACTATATTATAAATATTTACTTTTTCTACCTATACTTATATACGTTACGAATTAAACTAGATGCAACTATCTATTAAAGGATGAAAAATTTCCGCGGATTTTGACGTCATTCTGTTTTTTTTTTGTCCAAATCCGTGAATTTGCTTTTGTTCATGCTATGTCTAAAAAAAAAAAAAAACTGTATAAAATTTAGTATATTTTATCCATAATGTTGAATGCGTCAAAATTATTCATTTTTTAAGAAGAAAAATCTCAAGTTGATGTTAAAAATTTCCACAAAACACTGTTGATTTCTTTAAATTGGAATCGTCTGTTATGATGCTTCTGTATAGATAACTCTAGTTAAATTGTTCACCTATATTGCATATGATCTATTATTGTACATAATTAGTAATTAATTTGTTTTTATATTAATACTACCTTATGAAAAATGAGATGTAGTAGAGTAGGAGGCGGCATCATAGATTCTTGGGGGGGGGGTATCATAGATTCTAGCGGGGGTGGGTGCGGATACGAGACCGTTACACCGGCTCTGCTGGCAACTGTAGTCGTAAGATATCATTCAAGGATTATCGTAAAGATCACAAATAAGATAATTTGGCTGAAAACGAATGAATTTTGTCAATAATTAGAGAAAATATCCAAAAGCGTTCACTTAAATAAAAATACTGAGTAAGTTTTTTATCATTCAGTCACCATGAAAACTATTGTATTTGAAAATTAACAACTCCTATACCAAAGAAATGTAACAATATTTTGAAATGGCACTTGACAATTACGATGAAATTAGCTGACTCTTCTTTACGACTTTAGCAAAATAGAAATTATTTGATCTCCTTTGGTTAGATATATTAGGAGTTAACTTGCTAAAAATATAGGAAGACTTACTTTCAGATTTTATATGGAGAGATATATTAATATTGTCATAGGTAATCTTAGACAAGAATATAATATATAATGTACAAAATAAAGTTAAAATATATCGTCGCATTTTAAACAATATATACCAATTGATACATTTACATAATTGATAGAGCTTATTACACATTCCATGTATAAAAATATGTCTTTTTTATATTACTGTTTGTATATATTGACGTATAATCAATGAAGGAGAGAGGCTGAAGGGATAAAACATAATACGTGTCTATGTCTCCCTCGAGATGCCAGAATGCATCAGTAATGGCGGGAAATGATTATCATTCAGCATCTTAGATCAGATAGACAAATCCTATTTCTTTGCCATTTAATCCGTTCTTCGTTATCCATGTCTCAGTCCATTCCTCTCTTTTGCTCAATCAGCTTATCGGTTGAGTAGTCAATATCTCTCACCCCCGCACTAACTCTAACTTTTCCGTTTGGCTCTATGGTTAGGACTATTGCCTTGAGTCCAAAAATGTTTGTCTTGATAATTTTATCTGACAATAAAAATGTCCTCGTTTATGTATTTTTAAGTGTCAAATCAATGAACAGGAATTTATGATGCGTTTATTATCCATTTTAAGAAAAAAATAAAACAAAAAGCAACCTCCCAAACACTTCAGTCATAAATCATGAATATAATAATGGTAAGGTATTTTTATTGCTACTCAAAGTTTGTCCAGAAAGTCTGCTGCCATTTCTAGGGCAATTAACTTAGCCCACTTTAAAGTACATCATTTGTGACTTCACTCACTTATCCAAGTATACTTGTCATTTTTTGAAATAGTTTGCTAAGATGTCTTTTTAGTTCGTCATCAACTGACTCTCCAGAGTCTCCTTAATCTTGCTCAAAGTGTTTCAGAATTTGTTTTTTAGTTTTAGGAAAAGCCCCCAAACTCCTCTGGACTGGGTGTGGGGCGTGCTGACTTGATTGTTGGGCTGTTTTGTTAAAATGTCTTCACAAGAATCTACTTACTTGCTCGTTGTAAGATGGGAGGGGGGAGGCAAGCACACACTACACATGCTCGTTCAATGTCACTTCACTGCTGATTGATTAATCTGGGTTTTTATTCCCCGCATGTACATTAAAGCTACGCCTAATTGTTTGGCGCATCGTATTAAGATTGTGTAACCGGTTTCCGGGATGTTCAAAATGCCTGGATACATTCCGGACAAACATCATATACATGTAATTATCAATTTAATCAAAACAGGAATATTCATAAATGTATACCGAGTGAACTGAATGGGTTTCATTGAATTATCGCGTCTCCCTATTTGATATATGTAAGATATGTAATATGTTCCATATTGAGGAAAGAAAAATCACATTCATTCGGAAAAAAATACTAGAGGATTCATATGTACATAATGGTCGAATTTTTTCTCTGTGTCAAAGTTACGAAGAGGCATTGCACAGATATGATAGATTTTTACTTACATTAATGTAAATCTACAAATGATGCAAGTCAATCAATCGTGAGAAATTGCAATCCGAATAAATAATATAGAAGGGCCTTATATGAAAATCGCCAAATATATAGTGTGCATTTCAGATTTAGATAGATTTAAACAGGACATAGCTGATGATGACTTTTTCATTCATTTTACTTGAAAAGTTTTCATTTGCACAAATTGCATTATGTTATTATGAGTTTTGTATTGCTGGATCATTTTGCAGGTGAAAAACAAAAAAAACAGCAAACAAACGACAGTCGGACAAAGGAATGATCAAAATATAAACATTTAAAAGGTTAATTGCCAAAGAAAAAACTCTGGAAAAAGATAAAAAAAAAAAAAAAAAAAAAAAACGACGGTAAGGCGCATTTCATGTGAAAATATGCGTAAAAGCATAGAAAAAGTTTAAAGAAAAGATAAACTTTCAAAAGAAACGCATACCATTTTGTGAAATCTTTATTCGAATACGAGTTATGTGATATGTTTCCCTAAATAAAGAGCGGAGAAAATGAACCTCTCCGTAAATATATTGCAACTCGCTCTTCGAATGATGACCCCTGGCATCCAAAATGGCTTTTGAAACCTGACCTTAGTTTATATTTAAAGATTCCTAACTGATACAAGAGCAAGACGAAATGTGCACCTGAACTTAATGAAGCGTCTTAGAAAGTCTATAAATAATGACTTTATTGGCGATTCTATAGAAAAAGATAAAAAAATGGATTTTTCTTAGGAAAATGGGATTTGATAGATTGAATTCATATTTTAAAGAAGAAGATTGTTGACCAACAAGAGCAATTGAGGCCGATTTTATTGACGAACTTTGAAGGAGAAATATTATTTGTATCTATCTATGTTTCTGAGATGAGGTATTATATATACTATTTACATTATTCGCACTATTATCCTCATCTTTGTCGCCATATTTATTACAAAGTTTCGGCTGTTGTACGCTCCGGCCTTCTTCAAGTGGTTGGAATGTCGAACTGAACCCTTTATTTCGCTCGCTGGGGTTGACTGTTTTATTTCCACGTGCCATGTGGATGTCAGTTATCAGTTATCCCCTGTTAATTCCCCTCTCCAAGTTCTCCACTGCCTTAACCAAGTATTGAACTCATACTCTTTGGGTCCTGTCACTGGTTCTAACCAACGCCTTTATCCACTGTGAGGACATCTGTGTATGAATTTCTGGGTATTATAAACCTAATGTCTTCAGCAACCATTTTTTCCATTGCTCATATTGCAATTTTTTGCTATTATTATTACATGTTTTTACCAGAGTTCATATTACAATTTTTGTTGTTATTATCGCTTTTCTCTGGAACTCCTTATTACTGGTTCCCATATTGTATTCATTTCTATGCTTGGTCTGCTCAGGAAATCTTTGTGGCCTAGCTCCCACCATCCATACAGCGTAAAGAAAGGGATCGTCCGCTGCTTACAACACCGAGCAAAAGTCATAAGTGGTGACCCAGAGACATTAGATAAAGAATTGGTCAGTATAAGTAGTACCCTACAACGTAACAACTACCCCGGGTACATGGCAGAAGCCCACAAAAAACTGGGATAGGAGGGTACAAGAGGAGGACAATAACACTCAGAAAAAAGTCTGCCTACCTTACGTGAAGAGGTTATCAGAGAAAATACAGAGGATCTGCGGTCCATATAACATCAGAACAACTTACAAAAGCCGGACGACTCTTCGCAGATATCTCTCCCGAGTAAGACCCCCCATAGAGAACATGACTAAAGACTGTGTGTACGCTATCCCGTGCAGCTTCGAAAAGAAGTAAAAAGGGCGACAGGCAGCCCCCTTAACGTAAGGCTTGAACACCAGAAAGCTGTAACACGAGGGGAAGTGGAAAAATCAGGCGTGGCTGGCCACATATGGAGAGAAAAGAGAGATCACCGCTCTATGTGGGATTAGGTTGAGATCATAGACAAAGAACACCATTGAAAAATTCGTAAACCTAAGGAATCAGCAGATATGCTAGGCCACAAAAATCTCCTGAGCCGACCAAGCATAGAAATGAATAAAATATGGGAACCAGTAATAAGGAGTTCCAGAGAAAAGCGATAATAACAACAAAGATTGTAAAAACATGTAATAATAATAGCAAAAATTGCAATATGAGCAATGGTTAAAAATGGTTGCTGAGACATTAGGTTTATAGTACCCAGAAATTCATACACAGATGTACTCAAGGACACATGACACAGTGGATAAAGGCGTTGGTTAGATCCAGTGACAGGACCCAAAGAGTATAAGTTCAATACCCGGTTAAGACATTGAAGAACTTGGAGAGGGGAATTAACAGGAGATAACTGATAACTGATATCCATTAAACATGGCACGTGGAATTAGAACAGTCTACCCTAGTGAGCGAAATAAAGGGTTCAGTTCGACATTCCAACCACTTGAAGAAGGTCGGAGCGTACAACGGCCGAAACGTTGTAATAAATATGGCGACAAAGATGAGGACAATAGTGCGAATAATGTAAAAATATGATTAGATTTCTCATAAATTAATAAGCAATTTAAATTCATTAGGCGGGTCGGATCTGAATTTCCTGGTTTTCTTTGGAATTTTCAAGTAGGAAACAGAAGAGCATGAATTCCTAGGTGCATCGATCGGGCAAATTGCTCGAATTTATTTCAACACCATGTCTCGAACCATAGATCCTGATCTCATACAAAAGTACAGCGTAAATATTTACATTTCGATTACAGAGATGATGTTCACAAATGAAAGACAGAGCACTGACTGATAGCATTGATGATAGGCAGATGTCAACACTGCTTAGGAACAGAAATGGTACTACGTGGAAAAGAAGAGAAATCTTGGAAGGAAGGCAGGTAAGTTTTCAGGGATAATATTAAAGTTCTAACAGTGTCCGAAGCGGAGATGGGATATCAAATGGATCATTTCAATGACATTTTTCACATGGACAGGAAGGAAAGCAAAACAGAAAGTTGAAAAAATTTTATAAATAGTAAACGAGATGAAATTCTTTTTTTTTTTTTTTTTTTTTAACGGAAACCCAGTAACTTTGTGTTACGATTTCTTTCCTGCCACTCTTTGTTAATTAATGATCAATCGGAATGGAGGAACGTAACTACAGAAATACTAGAGAACAAAAATACTTCATTAAAAATGTAATCTCTGAGACATGTTTAGATTATAGCTCAAACCAATTTGCTTTTACAAGTCTACGAGATAAAGAGAGACAAAAAAAAAATCAATGACTGAAGTGACTTGTTAGCCGAAATCGGATCAAATGGCTCAAGGTTCATGTTTCTTCCACTAACCTGGTCTTATAAAGTTACAAATCAAAATTAAGGCAGTCGTGCAAGTATTACAGAGATAAAATAATAAAACCATCAAACCACGCTTGAATCGTTAGGATCAATTCTTAGTAACTATGACCTGTGAAGTTTAATACCAGGAGAAAGTGGAATGTCGAAGAAATTATTGAAGATGAGGAATTGTCTATCAGGATAAAATAGGTGATCAGTGCCATGAAAATCAGAAGGTCTGGGTTCAGTTTGAAATAAATACAAGGATTGTCCAAGAATAGTAGGAAAGACATGTTGATAAATTCTGAAGTCTAAAGAATAGAGACATTTTAGTAGAGCCAGGGGACAATCGAAATCAATGTGACTCAGTTGGAAAAATACTGAACAAAGATGTTAACCAAATGAGTTCATTTAGTGTACGTTTCTGGTAAAAGACTGTAAATGTGTTACTTCCTACGCCTGTAAAGCACAAACTGTCAAATTCATACAATAAGTATGGCAAAGTAGGTAAATGATGATATACTGTGATTTTATGGTAGTGAAAGATTATCGACCCGACCTAATGTTTCAAAAGAAATTTTGATTTTTGTTCATTTCTTCAAATTTTAGAAATTGGCTCTGGCTGAAAAATTTTCAGTATCCCATCGTACCTTATCGCTAAAGATTTATAAGTCAAATAAAAAGCAGGCCCTTGAAATTTCCAGAAACATTGTGCGGTAGATAACAGAGCCCTCCTCACCCCCACCAAACAGATCACTCATTTTATTCCCATTCATATCAGTACTTTTCAATATCACCCCGAATCTAGCAATTAATTGAATTTTTTTCTGAGTAATTCTTATTAGTTTAAATTATAATAACAGCTTTACATGTTTATTTGAATTATATAATAATGAATCTTGCATATTTATTTAAATGGATTCTTACATATTTATTTAAATAATATAATAATGGACCCTTAATTAAATGATATAATAATGAATCCCTACTTATTTATCTAAATGTTATCATAATGAATCCGTACTCATTTATTTAATAATATAATTATGGATCCGTACACATTTATATAAATGGTACAATAATAGGTCCTTCCATGTTTATTTAAATTATATAATAAGTGACCCTTACTTTTAATATTGGTATAGAAAAATAAAAGGATAGGCCTTCTTAATAACAGCGTTGCTTTCACATAAAGATCCTTTTTCGTGTACTGATCAGGAATGGGCATCAAAAATCTTTTCAATATAATTCGAATGAAAGGTTGTTTATTCTGTTTAATTATTGTTTTTCTTATTTGTAACCAAATCTTCATGGGAATATGTTCGTTTTTATTTGTAAAATCTCCAATATTTGTGTTGCAATTGATAAACTCATTCTTATGACAATTAATAATTTTCACATACAGTTTAACATGAAAAAATATAAGCATTTATTTCCGTACAGATACAAGACTAACAGCAGCTAACAGGTAAATTTTTGTGTATAATTCAGTTTCTCCTTTTTTTATATTGATTTCCAGCTCACTTGATTTTTTTCTATTTTGACTAATCCAAAGCCCGATACCATTTCTGATGAAGGCGCTTTCGGGACACCCACCCCGATAAAAGTGGATTCTAAACACCCTTACAATTCGGCTCAAGATAATTATAATCTATCTTGTAAATAACAGATGTCGGGATTTTCTATGATGTTGCAAGTAAGGATGACTGAAATTACGTGATTCAGATTATAATTCTTATGAATTATTGAACGTTCTGAACTGACAAACTGTCTTGGTGAATAGGCAATGACAAATTTTTAAATCTTTCATAATATCTCGCATGAAAAAGCTTCTAAATTTGAATGATGTAGTGTGCTGTTAACATCTTTCTACCAATCTCTTCTCAAAGGCTGGCCGCTCCATTTTCAATGATTATTTTCTTTCTTTTTTCTCTACTCGCTAATTCCTTATGTGTGAGGTTGCTCAGGATGTCTAAATAGACACACGCTATTCTTTGTCATAGACTTTTATCAATCAGTAAGTTTATATTTTATCGTTTAGCTTTTGCAGCGCAATTTGTTTTTAATCAATTCATCCCAAGAAAGGCGATAATGCCACTAAGACGCAAGGGTCTACTCGGATGAAGGAGAATAAGAAGACTTTAGAAAGAACTAGAAACCCAATCCTAAACAAAAATCAAGGGATAAAACTCAAGTATTGTTTAAAAGACCAGGGAGGAGTGTGAACTGTACTTTTTTCGCTCAGTTTTATCTTTTATATAACTTGATGAATTTGCTCATTTCTCCGATTCATTATGACGAGAAAAAGCATTTTCATGTTTTGACAATGAAAATTGCAACACTTTTATATCTGATAGGAAATTTTCAGTTTCATCACGAGAGGTCATTATTTTAAATGCAACCTTTGAATCTTCCCACACCCAGCTGCTATATAAAAAAAAAAAAAACTTTCTCACCCACGCATTGATCTACAAGTTTTTTTTTTTACAATATATTCAACATTGGCTTTCTGGAACGATAGTCATATATTCTTCGGTGGTAGGTTAATTCTTCCAATCTGATATTCTACCTTCAGAGTTTTTTTTTCAGAAAAGAAGGAACTTTTTGTCTTCTAGAGGGAAAATCTTTATCAAAAGGAGAACATTCTTTTGCTGAAAGTCTTCTTGTCTTCTTGTCTTCGAGATATGTCTGTACACGCCTAACATTAGCTTAAATTCTTATATAACAAAATACTCATTAAACTATTCTTCTAACAAGAATAATCATAGCAAGGAAAAAAATTTATCCTGCTCTTGAATCGCAATTATACAAAAGTATTGTCACTAGTTTTTGGTTCATTTTTCTTCCCTCTTATTTTCACTGTAACGTTCAGCTGGTCCCTTAATTATAATATTTCGTGGTCGATAAGAAAACAGCATAGACTAGAAATAAAGAATAGGTTTTAAGACGAGATATGAATTCACATTTATCCTCGGCAAAGTAAAATTAATTAAAGAGATCATTTTATTAATTGTAGATAAAATAAAACGAAAGCTTACAGCGTTAACTTTCTCAAGCTTTAATAGTTTATTCCTATAGAATTCAACCTGAAAAAAAAAATAAAACACAATTTTATTCATAGCAATGACAAACATAATTGCTTGTACTTATTGCTTTTGACAAATAGCATTTTCGTATGTCTTAAATGCTTTCTATCAAAAAGCAGTTTGAAAATCTTTGGTTGTTTGTACATACATCACGTGATTATATATTTTTTTTAAAAATTCGTTACCCGAAATGCGGAATCGAAATCCTTCCCATTCCGGTCATTGCAATTATAATCAAGGCTAGATAGTCTTGTCTACTTTGCTATTGAATTCAGAGGTGGATGAGAGTAGTTGAATTCATACCTTTCCCAAGGGTATTTGTATTATCGTTTCCCGACACGAAGTTCCACAGCGGTCGGTGTTTGAAGTCCGTTAGTCGATTCCTCTTTCCGAGCCACTAAGCGTTACACCACCCGCACTTCCATGTATTTGTTTAGCCCAAATTATACCATTTAGGATATTTTCAACCAGTAAAATGTAACACAGACAATTGCTTTGTTTTATTGGTTTAAATGGTCCTTGTTGTTCGCATTCATTCCAGTCACGTAAGATATGACGTAGATCAGTTTATACAAACATCTAACATAGCAATTTCTAAAGAATTAATCGATTCTTTTGTCCGACATGTTTTTATCACTTCAAACGTTATTTTTAGTGGATACCCAAATTAAAGTAGACACACCGTTTATTTTACCTGCATGCGTACGTTAAAACCCACTGATACGCTCAAATTTTCCCGAGTGCTTTAAACGCAAAATAGAACATTGCTTTATCGGGACTCTCTTCATAGACGTATGGTAAAAGTATATTGAATCTGTCAGTGGTCACTCCCGCAAAGGGAACGGAGATTCGAATCCTTACTGAAATACACAGTTTTCTCGAGTACACAGGCAGGTAGACGAAATAAGTACTATTTAAATAAACTGGGCGTCTGCTTAAGTACGGGTATCTATTAAAATAACGTTTGAATAAAAATAGCGAACATGCAAAAAACGAAACAAAATTCAATAAAATCGAGCAACAATAAATTGTGACTTTTTATCCAAAGTTAAATAATGAATTGATGAAATGAAACAGAACAAGATATTTTCAAACTAATTACTTTATTAAAGAAGATACATAGACATAAAAAAGATAAAATCAATGATACTATTTATAGGTGGTGCAAGTTATAGGCTGACATTTATGTGTATGCATATAAATATGCATATATATATATATATATATATATATATATATATATATATATATATAAATATATATATATATACAGAGAGAGAGAGAGAGAGAGAGAGAGAGAGAGAGAGAGAGAGAGAGATACATATAAATGTCCGAGGTATTTATGATAATTTTACTGGGAATAAAGATATTTTACAAGCAATAATAACTGTCAATTTGCAGCTTGCATATGGTGCTTCGGCTTGGCTAGGTATACATCATTGTATGTATATATGCGCGTGTGCATACACACATGTATATATATATATACATATATGCCTATATATCTATATTAATATATATGTATGAAGACGCACATATATATCACTGTATATGTGCGTGTATATATATATATATATATATATATATATATATATATATATATAACTCATATTAGGCTTTTAGAAAAGTATTATTGTAATTTGAAACTGTGCTTTAAATTCAATTCATTATTTTTATGTGAGGGAAAAGATCCTTACAAAACGAAATCTTTAAGAAGAAAAATGATTTCCAGTTAATAATGATATTTCAACCATTCGATTCAAGATAAGGTATGTGTTAAGCAATTTGATAAACAATGAAAACTATATATATATATATATATATATATATATATATATGTGTGTGTGTGTGTGTGTGTGTTATTGGTGTATTTGTAGATCTGCCTGGAAAAAAGAAATCGCATTCGTACATGCATTTCAGATGCGTTTGGTATTGTAAGCTTATATATATATATATATATATATATATATACATATATATATATATATATATATATATATATATATATATATATATATATATATATATATATATACACACACACACATATATATATATATATATATATATATATATATATATATATATATATTCGGAATATTTAAACACAAATCCAGGTTTGGAGACAACTAGGTGACAGAACAACTGAAAGACGCCGTAATCAGCCATTAAATGAATGGTTAACATACAATACTGATGAGTAAAATTTGAATATCGCGGTATTGTGTATGTTAAAAGCATCTGATTCAATTTAGAACTTGGTTTCGATCTGCTTTTTGTATTTAAACCAATCAAAGTTTCAAAGGTGTAAAAGATAAAAATTCTCCAGCAAGGTTTCTTCATACAACGCACAGGACAGAGACATGAGAGAATAACGTAAAATTGAATTCTCATGCAAAGGAAATATAAAACTGCTGATTTAATTGGTAATTAAGATAAAAACAGAAGTGCGTAAAACTAAGAAGCGAAATATCGATAGAATAATGCAAAGAATCCTCAGTGCAGAAAGGCAAAAGAAATTTGAAAGTCTGATTTGACCTTCGAGTTTATAAATCAAGTTGTTTTTTTAAATGTTTTGTACGGTCTTATTTTAGGCAAAATAGACACAAATTAGATAACGACAACTATGGCACATGGGCTCATTTTCAGCTTAAAAAAAACAATGGCTTCTTGTGTCACTGACTCTTGACACCCGGTATCGTATAGTTATTTGTTGGCTCAAGGCCAATGAATAAGAGTTCAAGTTCAGTTGCTTGTGATACGATTGCAATAATCATTGTTTGATGACGAGTTTTCCTAATTTAAGGTTTTGCATTTGAAAGTCGTTTGAACGACATAGCTGTTCTTCTTGTTTGTCAAGCGATGAAATTGTTGACCGATCAGACTGGTTGCTGTTTAGTTCCTTCTGACAAGAAAACCAATATCAAGATGTATAGGAGGAGCGATGTGAAGAATTTGGTCGAAATATTTATTGTCACATGCTTATTTGTAGGTCATCAGAAATATTATCCACAGGTAAATATTATCAACAAAAAATATTTTTATCAACAGAGTGACATTGATTAGTGCGTTTTACTTTTTACTTTTTTTTTTCTATATAATAATAGTAATAATAATAATAATAATTATTAATAAAAAGTCAGTCTAATGATTGTTATATTCCACCCGGAATGTGAAATCGAAACCCTTAATATTCTGGATCTGGATTAAATTGTTTTTGGTTGCAAGATAGAGGATCTGTTCTTGAAAATGCACAAACTATATTAACATTTATTACAACATTTCTGCATACAATTTTGCATAAATAATAAAAATATTGAAAAACAAATCTCCGCATTTTGGTCATTCTTTTCCGGGGTACTTCATTTAATTTTTGATAGAAATACTTTTACAAGACTCGGATATTCAGCTTACAAAACGACTTGTCTGAGATTAATGGCAAAACATTTTTTATTAATAAATAAGGAACAATTGTCACCTTCTTGTGCCATAAGTGAAGTAAAGAAGAGCAGATGAAAACATTTTTGACCCATTGTCTACCATTGAATTTAGATTTGTGGAAATAAAGTGTGAACAGGAATTGTAATTCCTCAGTTGTTTCCTTTAATTGCTTCCGGTTTCATTTCTTTAATCATTGGCTTTCATTGTCAACAAATTGCAGAGAATTCAGTTGGCATTATCTTCGGTGGTTTTCACACGATTTGTTTATCTGGAAATGCAGTCTGGCGTTGCATCCGTGAAAAAAGTGTCTTTTTAACGAATTTATTTAAGAAGCCAAACTTCACAGAGAGAAATGTTGAGAGAGAGAGAGAGAGAGAGAGAGAGAGAGAGGATGAAGGAAAAAGAGGGGAGAGTGAAAGGGGCGTGGGGGAGAGAGAGAGGAATAGATGGTGAAATGGTGAGGGGCGAGAGAAGGAGAGAAGGAAAGACTAAGAGAGCAAAACATACAGAACACGTGATGGACTTGCCAACTGGAAATATATTTAAAATAAGAAAAATAATTTTTCTTTTAATTAACATTGACTTTATAAGGCAGAATTTGATTATCAAGTCTAGACATCTGCAAATTATCTTTATCGAATTCAGCATGATATTTTGTAAAACTGTCGACTCAACATCACTTAGCGCCAATAAAGAGACGTTTTTCAAATCGTTTTAAACCCGGGCCGGAAAAACAAAGACAAAACTTGATTTTATGTCGTGAAATAATCAAGTATGTTTTGATACTGAGTGATCATTCAATGGATACTCAGAGTTGACTATAAACCAAATATGTATATGTGAGTCGCATTTACACCGAACTTTGGTGTACACATATACACACCGAGTTTATTGATTACCAGATTAAGGCGATATATAGCTGGGGTGGTGTGCTGGCTCAAAGTCTATTCATGAAAACAATTTGAAAAAACGAATTGCAGTAGAAACGAATGTATAAGTTGAATTAATGGCAGTTATAATAGCAATGAGTTGGCCAAGTTGATCAAGTTGATATCGAAGGAAAACGTTCTTTTACAAAAATGTAAAAGAAGCATTTCGAATTATTTAAGGAGATGCCCACTTTATCAGTTAAATATCAAATCTTGTAGTTCGTAAATACTAATGAGTTCCATCCTTACAGGGTAATATATACTTTTGTGGCCTTGTACCAGACTAAACGATACTATTTGGAGAACATGCTTAATCTTTATTTTAATATATATATATATATATATATATATGTGTGTATATATATATATATATATATATATATATATATATTGCATTTTTAAAAATTGATTAAAAGATTACTTTTAGATCACTGTACATATCGTGTAATTATATTCAAATGTTTTACATTCATTCAAACATGTGGACATGCATGAGAAAGTGGGCGCGAGCACACACACACACACATATATATATTTACACACACGCACCTAAACGAAAAAGAAAAAAGTAATATGAAGATAAGAATACATATATAACAATGTTGTAAATTGTTACAGTTGTATAGTCTTATGAAACTGTTAACAATATTATAGATATACGTTCAAAATTGCATATAAGAACAAATGCATATTATATATATATATATATATATAGATTCAGACATACAGGCAAACATATACACATATGTATATATATTAAATATACCTATGACTATAATTACACGCTGATATATATATATATATATATATATATATATATATATATATATATATATATATATATATATATATATATATATATATATATATATATTGTGTGCGTGTGCCTGAGTGTGTATGTGTACCTATAGCAATCAATAAAATTAAATTTTCAACTTATCGTTCCCGACTCGGAGTTCCACGGATATGATACACATTTACCATTTAATTTTATTTGTTGCTATAAATGTCCATTGAGTACATTAATTACAAAAATTTTTTGGCTTAAAAGTGCACAAATAGATATTTTTTCTTCGTTGCTATATTGCTATATGTGTGTACGTTTGTGTACATATGTGCGTGTATGTGTGTGTATATATATATATATATATATATCTGTGTGTATGTATGCGTGCATATGTGTATGTATTTGTTTGGATGTGCTGATGCTCTCTCTCACACAAACATACATATATATATATATATATATATATATATATATATATATATATATATATATATATATATATATATAACAAGATATTCTTATTCTTGATCTAAGTTAAAATGTGGTTTTTCTCTCTTTAATTGTCCTTGTTTATTTTTATTCTGACTCGCCCCTTTTAATTTCCGTGCGTAAACGCATTCATCTTGTCTATATTTCCATGAAGTTAAGCCAACAACGTTTGATTTAAAAAGAAAAATATTATATTTATAATGTTCTAAATATGAAGCAGATAAAAAAATGATTACTATGAGGTTTTCTTTCGCATTCGTTTCCAAGTCATCCAATTATGGCGGTCTATCAAAAACATTCACTTATTATTCAGCTTTTACAAAAATCCCATTTCTTTAACCAATCTTTTCTTTCTGAAGTGAGTTCCAGAATTTTATTTTCAAAATTGTTTCGAACTCTTAGTAATTTCAGTAATCACATGGCAAATTGAATGTAGGACTTTGTTAGATTTATTCGGACTTGTAAGATTACGCAACACCAGGTTTCTGAGAATGACTGTTATATTTTAAATATTTTAAACCTGGTAATTGTTTCATTTTGGGCACCGATTGCTTACACCTATGGTAATCTCCTCAACAGGAGTTTTACCCAGGTACACTTTGCTTTACCTACAGAGGCTTCGATTACAGTTGTTGGTCGAAATTTGATGACAGTTAATTGCTTCATCGTTCAGTTCGTTTTTTTTTTGTTTTGACACTTCATTTTATTTTATTTTTTTTTTCAATATTTAAATATAAATTAATAAAAGTCAGAAGCAAAAACTTTGAAATGTTTTCGTCATAAGGTTCATATAATGGTGGGTAAGAAAATATCTGTTGCTCAATGTCCAGATCAGCAAATAATTTTTTTTTTTTTTTGGAACGGTTGTCATCGACATTTCTTCTATAAAAAATAAATCAATTCACGTGTTTTCTGAAATGTCAAGGTGCTTATTAAATTTTCCCCGCAAATATTTCATTGATGTCTTTTTTTCTTTTACAAACAGAAAAGGTGAAAAACATCTTTCGGTTTAATCAGGAATAAATAATTCTTTCTACATATGTAAATCTACTTAAATAATTCAGCAAATTTCATTCTAGTTATTTATTCATTCATTTTATACATCTGATTGTATATCTTTTTGCTTTAGGCTTTTCGTTTCGTTTTGTTCTAGAATTACTACATAAAAACAAATCGATACAAGTTTTTTCGGTACTTGAATTTTTGTAGGATTTTGCTCACTGGCAAATTGGCATATGAACGAACATTCCAATTGTTTTCAATCAATCAGTGATTACTGATTCGTTTTCATATTCATAAATTGTGTTCCTTGTTTTGTTTTCTAAGATCTCAATATCATTTAAATGATTCCTCTTTCTTTTTGTTGGAGATTATTTTTTAAGTTGGTAAATTGCTTTTTTATAGACAGTTTTTTTTTATTAAAAATGTTCGTTCCATTGTTTTTTTCCGTTATTTACCAATTTGTTCATATGTTTTTTTCAATGGAATCACTTCCTATTTTCCAAATTTTCGGAATAGATGATACATGTTTTTGCATTTAAAAATGTCTAAATAATGAATTAAATTATTTTCTTTCTCGTAAGTTATACTCATGAAACTGGAATTTTTCAAATGTTTATCAGGGAATATTTTTTCCGTAAAAAGGAAGCAAACATACATTTTAAAATATTTATTCTTGATTTTGATGCATTTTATTCTTTGTTGTTTTTTGCCTTTTTCTTCTCTATCTTGCTTAGTTTTTTACGGACTTTCTATTTAAATATCATGGTATGCAAATATGACCGTTGTCATCGCAAGAAAAACTAGTTTCTTTATTTTCCTACGAAACTTTTGTATATAATCTTTTTCAATTTCCTTTTACATTCTTTCTTCCACTCGTCGTCGAAAAATACATTTTTAAATATTGTGTGTGTGTATGTATGTGCATGTGTGTGTGTGTATATATGTGTGTCTGTATGTGTGTGTGTTAGATTTAGCTTGGTATATTTTTAATATTCTGTTCTATTTAAATTTTCTCTTTAAAACATCATTAAAAATGTTTTATTCATTATACGGAATTTTGAGGTGAAATTATCGTTAGTTCTATAAGTTTGATCTCAATGATTTTTGTTTAAATCTGTTTTATTAGCCGTTATTTTATATTTATCTTTTTTTTTTTTTTTTTTTTTTTTTTTAAAGATAAATGATCACCGAGGAATAACTATAGCAGGAGTTTTTGCAGTCTTTTTCTCAGTTTACAAACGAGTTTAATTTAGACAATTTCCGGGTCAGTTTTCTCCCTTGATATATATATATATATATATATATATATATATATATATATATATATATGTATATAATTTCAAAAAGACTTTTTATTGCTTCGTATACTTTTCATGCATTTTTTTTTTTATAAATCCGGTTATTATCTCCTTCTACAACGTTTTTTTTTTTCAAATATTTCTTTTCTTTAGATTTTGTTTATTTCTCGTTTTATCTTTATGATTTCTCCTTTAATTTAAAAAGCTACTTTTCATTTTGCAGATTTTCTTATTTTTGTTCATTTTTTATTGTGAACTTTTTAAAAAAATAATTTCCCATTCATCCAGAATTTTTGTTTTATTTTCACATCCTTTTCTCAATTATATCTTCAGAAACCTGCATTTTGTCATATACCAGTACACGACTGGCTGCAGTCCGCGTAGAACCAGAATAAGTAGACACCGAGCGCTCAGGTCTCCGGGTCAGTCTGGGATGTACAGTGTGTACACATCGGAAAGCAGTCACAAAACCCTGGCGAAATTTATTGTTCATGAAACAATATGTGATCGGATTGCAACAGGAAGAGACGTAGGCTAGAAGTTGAATAAATGAGTGACATGTCGGGCTAATAGATTCATTCGCTCCTTTCTCGTCAAATACTATCCACGTTTGAACAATGTAGAGAGGAGACCAGCAGATGAAGAACTCAATTACAATGACGAATAACATGCGGATCACGCGCAGTTTAGTGGTTCGACTTTTTTCGCTGTTCGACTGGCGAATTCCTTTGCCGTACTCGAAGCGGTCTTTAGTTTTTGAACTCTGACGACTACTAGTCGATCTTTTTGCTTCAGCTCGCCTCTCTGATGACGTTTCTCCTTCTTCTGTGTGGGAAATTCCGTTCCTCGTATCTGGAGAGAAATTAAAAAAAAATGATTATAGTTATCATATGACAATTAACCGTTTACTTGAATTAAAAAATACGACAGAATTAATTTAGTTAAACTGCAAATGAAATTGTGATGCAGAAAGGGCACATTTTTACAAAAACAACAACAAAAACAACAACAACAACAACAACAACAACAATAATAATAATAATAATAATAATAATAATAATAATAATAATAATAACAACAACATTGTGAGTGAATGTCCAAATTTAACTCATGATTAGTATAAAAGGTGAAGACATGATAAAGTTGTCTAAATCATTCATTGGAAGTTGTAAAAGAAGCGAGAACAATAGAAGAGTAATCAGGAGGACAGTAAATAGCGAATGACATTGCAGTTAAATTTTTGAAGATTAAAGTTGGCTGGAAAAGAGTTCCACAAGCGAGAAGTGCAAGAAAAGAAACTGTTAGCATAGAACATACGGTTACATCTAGCCAACTCAACTGTAAGTTGATGAGACCTATTTGCCAATCTAGTACTGCACTTAAATTAAAAAAAAGTCTAGCTATTATAGCGAAGAGCTCATCCGAACAGTTGCCATGAAAGTATTTATAGAAAAGGCACAGAAAGGCAACCTTTCACCGGTGGGAAAGTGACTGAAGCCGAGACGCAAGATCAAGACCAATAATATTGCTGATTCTTCTTTGGATTTTATCAAGAATCTCTAAATATATAATAGGAGCACCGGACCATATGTGGCAGCAATATTCTAAGAATGTATGAATGGTAGATATAGATATGTTAAAGAGATTCTGGAGAGATACAGCTCGACACAGTAAACCAACTTTATTAGCAACTGACATAGCAATTCAATATAGTCTTTCCACTTCATGCCACATGAGAACGTTAGCCCGAGAAGGCGCAACTAGTCACTCTCCTTATCGAACTGATCAGACTTACTATCGAGACAAGAGTAAATGGTTGTGTCATCAGCATAGATACCAATCTGAGAACTGATGACATCAAGAAGGTTGTTAAAATATAATTAAAAACCAAGTAGTACCAAGGATAGAGCCCTAGGTGACACCGGCATTAGTACGAAAGGATCTAGAAGAGTGGCCGTTCAGGATAACTTTCATTCGCGATTTGATAAGAAAGACTGGATCAGTTCAAAAATTTGTCCTGGGACACCGTAACTTTTCAACTTGTGAAGAAGGCCTGTCTGCCAAACCCTATCGAAAGCTTTCGCGATGTCCAAAGTTACAGCCAGAGCTTCCCCATTCTTATCTCGTCAGCACATCAACAGTTGACCTGTAAAAATGAAAGCCATATTGCTTGTGTGCAAAAAGGTCCTGCGATGTAAGATGCTTAACCAATTCAGCATCGATTAGGATCTTTAGAATTTTCCCAAGACGAGGTAGAAGGCTAATAAGCCGATAGTTCGAAGGATCAGACAGTTCACCAGAGTTCCTAAAAACTGGAACAACAGATAAGGATTTCCAGCAGGCATGAAAGCAAGAGGAAGTGAGGAATTTATTATACAGTCTAGAAAGAACATGAGCCAGTTCGGGGGCACACTACTTACACACTATTAGAGGGATTCCATCAGGTTCACATGCTTTATGGGGATTCAGATTAGAGATGAAAGCAGAAACCATAAAAGGGGTTATATGCATATCACTCAACAGAGGCCCAGTTCTAAGTGGGATGTTAGACAAGTATGCTCCAGATTAGTCAAGAGTAGAGTTTAAGGTGACTTTATGGGCGAAACATTCAGCTTTATCAAATTGATTGAAGAGATAAATAGAAAAGTTACTCTTATTTATATACTATTAAAGAGCCGCCATAAATCACGCGAGCCAAAGTTGTTAGATGCAATACGATTCTCTTAGCAAACAGAAGCTTAGCCCCTTCGAGGACACGTTTAGACTTATGATGTGCAGCCCCGAATAGGCGTCTGTTGTGACGAGAGTTGTCAGGCAGGTATAACTTGAAATATTGGTTTCTGTGGGCAGCGACAGAGCATAAACCATGGAGAAGTGTTTTAACCTGGTATTTCCGAGAAGGAATGAAAGTATCCATCCCGGCTTTGACCCAAGAATAAACCTCAGCAGCGCAGTTCTCAGTTTGAAGGTTAACCCTTTGAGTGCTGTGTTCCTAAACAATTTAACCCTTCTGCCTGAACTCCTGAGTCAAAATGATAGATATAAAAATAGTTTGCCCACCGTTCAACCGGTGGCTGAGTATTGTCATTTTCTCTACCACTGTTAAACCGGTGGCTGGGTATTACGTCATTTTCTCGACCACCAGTAAAGCCGTAGTCGGGGCTCAAAGGGTTAAAAATGTCAATCCATGGTTGTCTCAAAGAAAGTTACGGGCTGAGTTCCAATCTGGTAACGGAAAGATTTTTTATGAATAGGGGGTTCCTGTTTAATAAATAAGAAAAGAAATAAATCTAGAAGGTCGGATTTGCTAGGGAAAATGAACAGAGATATTCACGATTTGAGCAAGGGATTGAGCAGTGGAAAAATTGAGAATCTGAATGACGGCAACATCGGTAAAATTAGAATGTTTGAGCCACGTGTCATAGTTCGGATTAAAGTCATTGAACACAAACACGTTTCTATACTGTCAGAGATTATGTCAAATATATTACAGTCCTGAGAAGAGGGGGAGCGAAAAAAGAGATAGGTAACAGAGTGTAATAAGTACACGAAAGAGTTGTCTGTGGACTAAAGTGACAATATCGTTGTCATTTGAAGATTATTCCGGGTATAAACATCAAAGCCATTCATGTGAATGCTGGAATATTTTCAGAAAAGAGGTAGATAGCCTGGAACAGAGAATTTATTGGTAGCAATGGAAAAATTTAAGTTGGTTTCGCAAAGTGCAAATATATCCAGCGACCATTGCAAGTGAAAATATTCTATATTGCCCACCGGAAATATATGCAGGGGCACCTGCCCATGCGCGACATGACACTACAAATATCTCGATATTATGCGGCTGTTGATCAGAGCAGCCTCTCTAAGCACTAGCAAGGAGTTCGGGCTCCTTACTACCAGTCGGATGCAGCAGTCAACAAACTGCCAACCCGGTACCCTCATAAAGGAAAGTCGCCGGCAATGTTTCTTGACTTCAGTTCAAGGCCATGGAAGGCGTGCGGGCCGGACGATAGGGGAGCCTATCTATTCTTATTAACCTGTTCGAAACTCTACAATGGTTAACGAATAAGGCTGTAGACGCCATCCAAGCTAAGGAGGGATTATTGGATAATTAATATTACTGTAGGGGAAATCTAGAGTAAGAATCGGAGCGAGGGAGACCACGATCTCTACTACTGGGATAGGAGGCGATTTCAAGTATTTCGGAAGCGAAATAGACATTTCCGGTGAAACGTACCGATTAGTTTAGCAGCAAGCTTCTAAGTTGACGAGGATTTACGTTTCTTTTAATATCATATATATATATATATATATATATATATATATATATATATATATATATATATATATATATATATACTAACGCTAAGACTATTTTGCGAGGTCGAGAGTCGGCAAAATTGTAATAAAACTACTTGAGTAGAGGATTCATTAGGTGCAGGTACTGTGCGAATTTTATTTATTGATGAATAATTACATGCATATATATATATATATATATATATATATATATATATATATATATATATATATATATATATATATATAAATTAAGGAAAATAGATCATATTAAGTTAAAACTTAGTATAAGATCTGATGTATCTGGCGGAAAGTTAATTCCCTCTTGTCACGTCAGGTTTTTGACACTTATTACGACATAGGCATACAGAAGATTCTTTAGTTAAAGCATCCAGCACGAATATAATCCAGGAAGAATGAAGTTAGTTGTGGTCAAATATTTCTTAATAATAATAGTAATACATTTTGATAATAAGTATAAGAAAAAAGAGAGAGAGAAAATGGGAAGGTTCATTAAAAATTAATTAAATTTAAAGCAAAAAAAAAAAAAAACAGTCAAAAGGAGGGAAAAAAAGAAATACACAAATAAACACAAAATGGCAATTTTCAAAACCTGTTAAAGTAAACGTTTACCACTTGCAAGTGTGCTATTTTATCTTGGAGCAGACTGGGCAGTCAGTGAACTTGCCATGACGGGTGGATAAGAGAGTGAGTGGTAGGTAGGTAGGAACTGGCGTCAATATCCTTTCAAATGGATGGAATAAATATCATCATATTTATATCATAAAGCCACCATCAGTAGTGATCACTCCAAACACCTTCGTAACCACTTTTAGACTCATCCGACTCTTTCCGAATCCTCAGCAATGTTCTCATATTGACTCCTAAACACTCTGAAACGTTCATATTGGAGATTCCAGTCCGAGCGCCAAGCTGTACGGCATGTGTTTTCAATTTTTTGGTGGAGGGAATTGCGCCATGGTGCTCTTTTTCTCATAGACGGCGCCTAAATGAATCTACTATACTGTGCAGTCGACAAAGTCAAAAACAAGCAACACGCATGTGCGAAATTAAAAGTTTATATAGTATAACAGTGTATAATAGGCTACACGAAGTTAATTAAAAAATAATTAATTAAATTCAAAGAGAAAAAAGAATAAAAATATGTGCACATGGTACGGTGACTGATAGAATAGAAACATAGATAACGAAAACTAGCATTGTTTGCACAGTGTGAATTTTTGTCGGAAGAAGACTCTTAGGAACGGCAAGAATAATCTGGAAAGAGATGAATGCATAGAATCAGAGGAAAATTGCATAATACATAAGGTTGTTGGTTGTGACCCGCTGTATATGTATTAATTATAAAATATTAAATACATTATCTCAGAAAATATTGAAATAATAATAATACTGATATTATTATTAATAATATTTTATTCATTTTTTTTCTGCACTTCGTACTGGTGGTTATCGCTGCAGATTTAGTGACATCTATTCTCTTCAAATATTCAACACCTTTCTCTATATCCTTACCGATCCAGTAATGTATTTACCAGGACAATCTGAGCTATTCCTCAAATTTCTAATTCATCTATTTTTTCTGAGGAATTTTGTAACTGTTCCAAGTGCGCCATCTGTTATAGACGCGACAGTAAACTTCCTGTTGTACACTTTTCTTATTTCTTGAGCAAGATCATGATCCTGGTTTTGTCCCAGTTAAAAAATCATTCATTATTATCATTATTATTTGTAGAAGAATAGGACAAATTCTGATGCAAAACAAAAAGAAAAGAGAGAAGAAGCCGTCATTATTATAACCCCTGTGTCACTGATAATGCTAAAAGTCGAGTAATATAGGCAAAAAAAATTTAAAAAGGTGAGAACAATTTGGAAACAATGACACACAAACACGTGTAGGGGCTAAAAAAATCTCGGTTCGAATGATGTCCTTGCCAAATAACTGAACAACAACTTTTTGGAAAGTATTCCTTAGTCAGACTAGGAACTTTTCAGTCGGCTGTTTGAAGAGCATTTTTACGGACAACATATCCATTGTTCCTTTTTCAATATTTATAGAAAAGAAAAGAAACAAATAAAATCGTATGAAAATCTTTCGATAATTCGCCAAAAGTCTTTTTGTCCATCTGTTATCAAATAAGTTAATGATAATTTGTGGTATGGCTACCAACTTTTATGTGAAACTAGATTACCCGTGACCGATTGAAGTTGATTTCAACGTTGCATTGAAATTAAAGTTAATTTTATTATGATTCAATTGAATATTTCAATTCGTTCGTTTCATCATTAGTCTGGTTTACAGGTTCATATCTAATGTCTTATTAATTGTTTACAGCATTTAATAGGAATAGAACTTCCAGGATAAACTTGATCTTTAAATCAGATTAACTTTAAAATATTTTTAATATGCCAAAAAATATTTTAAAATCATATTCACTTCAAAATATTTTTAAATATGCCAAAAAATATTTTTTAGATATTTAAAATATTGTTTGTTTAAAGAAAGCTAAAATATGAATAATTGCTCTACAAAAAATTGGATGAAACAGCAGAGCGGCATCTCTTTGTGTCTGTTTTTAACTTAAAAATATTTTAAATAAAAAAAATTCTTGTTTGAAGAAAGTTAAAATAAAAATACTTACTGTATAAACAATTCGTAGTTTAAAATCTTATTCACTTCAATTAGATAAACTTAAATCATTTTGCCCCGGGCGGACGCAGCCCACATACACGCACGCAATCACAGACTTTTAGTATTATATTGACAGATGGAATCGACGCGCAAAGTGGTATCAACGATTCTGAGCTACTCTTTTGTGTTCACTTTCGCATAAAAACCCCATGTGAAATGCATGAGTCGATTGCGATGAGGCAGTTGTTAAATAACAAGGTAGACTGTAGCTTTGGGTAGTAACTTGTTGAAGTGAAGGAAAACTATGAAATCTAAACTGTGGAGAAAGCGTCGCAATTCACAGGTAAACATGAAAAGGAAGCTGTAGAGAGCCATAATACACTTTGAATAAAAAACGTGGAGAAACAACGGGAAATAAGTCTCCTATCTTTCCAAAGAAGGCATCGTAATTTACAGATAATAAAGAAAGGGAAGATATATAAAGTCAATATTTTTCCAAGATTGAATGAAGATTAGCAGAACGCATAATTCTTATGCCTGTAATGTCTACATCTATGAAAGCTCTATCTTCATTATTGATTCACTATAATTATGAAAAATTTACAGAATATATATATATATATATATACATATATACATATATATATATATATATATATATATATATTATGCAGTGTTATATTAGAACATGCATATACCCACTACAAAACTGTACATCTTGTTTCAACGTTAAAAAATCATTTTTAACGTTTCATCAGGTGGGGTAGTCACGATGCGACAGAAATATTTTATTCAGAAAAGCAGTTATCGAAACATAGCATCCACTTCCGTCATTGGAAAGAGGATTCATTCGTAGATTAGAAATTTCTTTCTATAACAAGAGTAACGGGTATACTAGGGCTAACCCTACTTTGTCTCTTACCTTTATAATTGTAAAAAATTCCAACGTGCCCATTATCCAACAGGTGTTTAACAAAATTCATAATATACGGGTGTACCATTACCTCGGTTGAAAATCCTAGAACTTTAGAACGCTTTTACATCGGTAACACAATGAATGATTTAAAAAAAAAAACGCTTTTATAAGCATATCTCATATTTTAATAACGCAGGTAAACGAAGCATGACTTAAAAAACAAGGATAAAACACCCAAAGTTAAATGGAAACTCTAGCTAGAATCTTGGGGTTCATTAAACGAACCGTGTTTTCTCTGCCTGCAGGAGAAAATACAAATAATTAAATACTCAAACAAAGACAACCTGTTGAATCGGAGAATATGAAACGGCAATGAATTGGAAACATATAAAAGAATTAACCATACAATCTTGCTAAAGAAATTTCTAATCTACAAATAATCCTCTTATATTTATAAACAGCAGCGTAAACACCGTCTATATTCTCTAGTTGTACTTGTAATACATAATTCATTTTAATTTTATTTTGAATTTTAACTCTAGATCTAAAATATTCGAAATTATTTTTTACTTCTGTAAATTAACTGTAATAATCATACTTTCATTGAGGCTACTTTTAATGTTTATCCATAATTTAGTTTAAACGGAGTTACTTAACCTCTTAAATTAATGCTTTATAATTAATATTAATAAATTAATATAATAATAGTATTGAAATTTAATAATTTAAAATGCTCGCTCACAGTCATAAAAACAATACATATAAACTTAGCAGTCTATATTAACTGTGTTGATGGCCCAAGGGTAGCAACTCTGACTGACACTGCATTGACGGCTTTCGATCCAATCTCGTCTATATCACCCATGCTTCTTTTTTTACCTTTCTATATGCAATAACTTCAGTTCCCTTTTCCAACTTAGTTTATTGAAATTGAAAGGTTATTACTAATTTTAATGTTATTTTACCTTATTTATATCTCGATTTCATTATCTATTTACGTTTAAAAATTTAATCGTTACTTGAATGATTCTTCTCTTTAATAACGCTCTATGCCAAAATAATACAAAAGTTAAAAATGTATGTAGTATTCTACTGATGTTGTAAAGTAGAATTTAGTTAAGTATAATAAATATGGCAATGTAAAGATTTTAAATTAGTTTAGTATTCTAATCTATATTAGAGAAAGTCCGTTTCAGAAAATGCTTTAGTACTATTTTACATTCCATGAAGAATTGTCTCCGAGCAGAAAATGTTTTCGTTTTAGAAATATTTAACCTAACCAAGCTAGGAGACCGTTAAAGTTCAAATTCCTCGATTCGTTGGATTTCTATTGGCTGAATTTATCCCTTCTTAGTTTATATCAACTCCCTCCATCCCACACCATTTTTTTCTCCTTCTCGCTGTTACTAATCACTCAGATTCCATTCTTTCTACATATGTAAATTCTTTTATACCTTCTATGGGAAACTTTCCAATAACGGAAGTGGAAGTTATGCTTCGATAACTGCATTTCTGAATAAAATATTTCAGTCGCATCGTGACTCCCCATTTGATGAAACGTTAAAAAAGATTTTTTAGCGTTGAAGCAAGATGCAAAGTTTTGTAGTGGGTATGTGCATATTCTAATGTAACACTGCATAATAAATAAAAATATATACGGCTCTACTTTTGTTTTGAGCTCTTTTTTTAATTAATGTCTTGAATGTTGAAATCTTATTCTTTGTTCTGTGACTTTTGGATATATATATATATATATATATATATATATATATATATATATATATATATATATATAGTTTATGCAAACTTAGGTAATCCGTATGGGTAGACCCGAGGAGGATGATATCCGGAGAGCTCAATGTAAAATTCAGAGCAGATATGCTCTGAATTCAAAAAAAAAAAAAAAAAAAAATATATATATATATATAAATATTTATGAATTGTGATAAAACACAGATCAAATATGGAACGGAATTCGACAGAATGATAAGACAAGGGACGCTTTCTAGTTGTTCTATTATGGCATATATATATATATATATATATATATATATATATATATATATATATATATATATATATGTGTGTGTGTGTGTGTGTGTGTGTGTTTAAATTATATAACGGTTAGTTTTAAATCAACACCTAATTATTGCGTTGTGCAACTAGTGAGGAAGAATGTATCTTTATTATTAATATCAATTATAGTTCTGCTATTATACATCGAGCACCAACAATGCCAACAATGTGCAATAATGTATTTTTTTTTAATCCGACATATTTTTCATACTTTAAACGTTATTGTCAGTGCATGCACGGATTTAAGTAGACGCATTGTTCATTTTAAACAGTATTTTATTTTGTTTACTGACCTGAACATTTGAGGAAACTTATTAAAGAAAATGCACACCTCCGATGTAGTTTTAAGGTGTGCTATATTTATGGGATAAAGTGCTCAATATCAGAGATAGAGCGTATGTAAATATAAATATAAAAGTGAACATTGAAGTCAACACTCAGAGACGACATGCTGTTTTATGCTAGACGCAATCGTCAGGCGGCGAATGTTGGATTTTTCCTCGACCATTTATATATATGGATCAGTGGTGCATTGTGGGTAATCTATTCTGGCGGTTATTTTTCCGGGAGTTGCTTGTTTGTTTATTTATTTGTTTGGGTTAATTTATTTTACTTGTGTTTCATTTTCATTTTGTATTATTTATTCTTTTCGGTTTTTGATCTTTTATTAACTTAGTAAAAAAGAAAAAAAATGGGGTGATATGCTTAGGTTGCTTATTTAATAGTTAGCTTTAGTCTGGGAAGATAATTAAAGCTATTTATTTGTTCAATGTTTTGATTGCTTGCTGTAGTCTATTCTGTTATTTTGGCGGTGGAGGGGGGACACTTTTTAATTTATTTATTTGTTTGGATCGATTATTTTTACCTGTTTTTGCTTATTTATACTTATTTTTATTACTTCTAAAAATGATTTTAGCGGGGCCATTTGTTAGTTTATTTATTTGGATTAATTTTTATTTGTTTTTTATTTATTTACTTATTTTTTATTTTCTATATTTTTATTTACTCTATTTGGTTTTCGAGTTTTACTGCTTATATTTTTATGATTTTTCCTTTTTATGTACATTTAACATTAATGTAAGTTTTTTATGTATTTGTCGCGTTCATGTTTGTGCACGTGCAGCCATGCGCCCGTCTTTGCGAATGTGCGTTCGCGTACGTGCGCCTGTTTGCGCGGATGTGCGTACGTGTATGCTGTCGTGATCATTTATCTCTTTCTTCTTTCTTTTCTTTTTTCTTTTTTCCTTCTTACGGCGTCTTACACTCATTTCTCGGCCTTTTCTCTTTTCTGTCCCTTTCTTTTCCTTTAATTCAATTGTTGTCACCTCTGTCACGATTTGTTCCAACTGTAGACACGTCACCGACTTTTATTTTGAGGCATTCCTGTTATTATTATTATTTTTTTTTCTTTCTCACTCATTTTTTGCTAGGGAAGTTTTATTTGCTTTTGATTTTACACAAATAATTGATATTAATGCTTAAATGATAAATATTATACATACATAGGCACACACACACACACGTATATATATGTGATACTACTGATGTTAATGCTTATATATATACATGTACGCATACACACACACACTTATATATATATGAAGTGGATCGTTACTTCGTTTTCTAATTTGTTTTGAAGTTATATTAAGTATTAATTGTAGGAAATTAGATTTATAATTAAATTTATTATTGTTAGAATTTATATGCATGTATCTGCTTTTTATACATTTATGCATACGCACACGTGCACATGCATGCACCCATATATGTAGGCATACGTACGCGCACACACACACACATATATATATATATATATATATAAATGTAAACTTATGTCTGTGCTTTGTTATTTATAAACTAATGCTTAAATGGTGAAGTTATTAATGTTTTTTATTTTTTGAGTATTATTTTTGGTTGGGCTAATAGAATTGTTGTTTGGATATCCACACACACAGACACACACACAGAAAGACACACACACACACAGACACAGAGACACACACACATATATATATATATATATATATATATGTATATATATATATATATATTGTCATTCACAGACAAACTATTTCGCTGTTTCACAACTCATCAGTGTGGCTAAGGCGAGATCGAAAACCAAATGATTTGGTATCAGTCGAAGATTTTACCCCATTGGCGCTCGGAATGAAGGCGAATTTAGACGTATTTATTTTTAGACAAATACGCCAGTGAACGGAGAACTCGATTCGTCTTAATGAAGAGTCTTGCATCAGCAACAGTAATAGTCATTGTTTATAAATTCACTTTTCTCCTCGAATATATATATGCATGCACTGCAGGGATGCTGTACACTCGCACATATATGTAACTGTTAAATAATATTAGGTTGGTGCAAAAATAATGACGTAATAATGACGTTTTTGACGTTAAATAATACGTCAAAAACGACATTATTACGTCATTATTTTTGCACCAACCTAAGTGTATAAGTGTATGCGTATACCATATGTTATCGTTTATTTAATAATTAATTTTTACTTAATGGTTAGTTGTTTATTTGTTTTTGTTATTGGTGTTATATATTGAGGTATTAATTATGGGGGGTTAGTTTTGTTTATTTTTTGGTGTTTGTGTGTGTTTTGTACACACACGCGTATAAGTGTATGTTCGTTTATTTATTTCTTAATAAATTAAGTGTATATTATGTTTGTTTCTTTAATTTATTTATTTAAAGTTTGTATTATATTTATTTCATTAATTTATTTATTTAAAATTTATATTATATTTATTTTATTTATATTTATTTGTTTATTTTTAATTAGTGCTTAGATAGCAAACAATTATTTATTTATATGTTTATATTATATTTATTTTATTTATATTTATTTGTTTATTTTTAATTAGTGCTTAGATAGCAAACAATTATTTATTTATATGTTTATATTATATTTATTTTATTTATATTTATTTGTTTATTTTTAATTAGTGCTTAGATAGCAAACAATTATTTATTTATATGTTTATATTATATTTATTTTATTTATATTTATTTGTTTATTTTTAATTAGTGCTTAGATAGCAAACAATTATTTATTTATATGTTTATATTATATTTATTTTATTTATATTTATTTGTTTATTTTTAATTAGTGCTTAGATAGCAAACAATTATTTATTTATATGTTTATATTATATTTATTTTATTTATATTTATTTGTTTATTTTTAATTAGTGCTTAGATAGCAAACAATTATTTATTTATATGTTTATATTATATTTATTTTATTTATATTTATTTGTTTATTTTTAATTAGTGCTTAGATAGCAAACAATTATTTATTTATATGTTTATATTATATTTATTTTATTTATATTTATTTGTTTATTTTTAATTAGTGCTTAGATAGCAAACAATTATTTATTTATATGTTTATATTATATTTATTTTATTTATATTTATTTGTTTATTTTTAATTAGTGCTTAGATAGCAAACAATTATTTATTTATATGTTTATATTATATTTATTTTATTTATATTTATTTGTTTATTTTTAATTAGTGCTTAGATAGCAAACAATTATTTATTTATATGTTTATATTATATTTATTTTATTTATATTTATTTGTTTATTTTTAATTAGTGCTTAGATAGCAAACAATTATTTATTTATATGTTTATATTATATTTATTTTATTTATATTTATTTGTTTATTTTTAATTAGTGCTTAGATAGCAAACAATTATTTATTTATATGTTTATATTATATTTATTTTATTTATATTTATTTGTTTATTTTTAATTAGTGCTTAGATAGCAAACAATTATTTATTTATATGTTTATATTATATTTATTTTATTTATATTTATTTGTTTATTTTTAATTAGTGCTTAGATAGCAAACAATTATTTATTTATATGTTTATATTATATTTATTTTATTTATATTTATTTGTTTATTTTTAATTAGTGCTTAGATAGCAAACAATTATTTATTTATATGTTTATATTATATTTATTTTATTTATATTTATTTGTTTATTTTTAATTAGTGCTTAGATAGCAAACAATTATTTATTTATATGTTTATATTATATTTATTTTATTTATATTTATTTGTTTATTTTTAATTAGTGCTTAGATAGCAAACAATTATTTATTTATATGTTTATATTATATTTATTTTATTTATATTTATTTGTTTATTTTTAATTAGTGCTTAGATAGCAAACAATTATTTATTTATATGTTTATATTATATTTATTTTATTTATATTTATTTGTTTATTTTTAATTAGTGCTTAGATAGCAAACAATTATTTATTTATATGTTTATATTATATTTATTTTATTTATATTTATTTGTTTATTTTTAATTAGTGCTTAGATAGCAAACAATTATTTATTTATATGTTTATATTATATTTATTTTATTTATATTTATTTGTTTATTTTTAATTAGTGCTTAGATAGCAAACAATTATTTATTTATATGTTTATATTATATTTATTTTATTTATATTTATTTGTTTATTTTTAATTAGTGCTTAGATAGCAAACAATTATTTATTTATATGTTTATATTATATTTATTTTATTTATATTTATTTGTTTATTTTTAATTAGTGCTTAGATAGCAAACAATTATTTATTTATATGTTTATATTATATTTATTTTATTTATATTTATTTGTTTATTTTTAATTAGTGCTTAGATAGCAAACAATTATTTATTTATATGTTTATATTATATTTATTTTATTTATATTTATTTGTTTATTTTTAATTAGTGCTTAGATAGCAAACAATTATTTATTTATATGTTTATATTATATTTATTTTATTTATATTTATTTGTTTATATTTAATTAGTGCTTAGATAGCAAACAATTATTTATTTATATGTTTATATTATATTTATTTTATTTATATTTATTTGTTTATTTTTAATTCGTGCTTAGATAGCAAACAATTATTTATTTATATGTTTATATTATATTTATTTTATTTATATTTATTTGTTTATTTTTAATTAGTGCTTAGATAGCAAACAATTATTTATTTATATGTTTATATTATATTTATTTTATTTATATTTATTTGTTTATTTTTAATTAGTGCTTAGATAGCAAACAATTATTTATTTATATGTTTATATTATATTTATTTTATTTATATTTATTTGTTTATTTTTAATTCGTGCTTAGATAGCAAACAATTATTTATTTATATGTTTATATTATATTTATTTTATTTATATTTATTTGTTTATTTTTAATTAGTGCTTAGATAGCAAACAATTATTTATTTATATGTTTATATTATATTTATTTTATTTATATTTATTTGTTTATTTTTAATTCGTGCTTAGATAGCAAACAATTATTTATTTATATGTTTATATTATATTTATTTTATTTATATTTATTTGTTTATTTTTAATTCGTGCTTAGATAGCAAACAATTATTTATTTATATGTTTATATTATATTTATTTTATTTATATTTATTTGTTTATTTTTAATTCGTGCTTAGATAGCAAACAATTATTTATTTATATGTTTATATTATATTTATTTTATTTATATTTATTTGTTTATTTTTAATTCGTGCTTAGATAGCAAACAATTATTTATTTATATGTTTATATTATATTTATTTTATTTATATTTATTTGTTTATTTTTAATTCGTGCTTAGATAGCAAACAATTATTTATTTATATGTTTATATTATATTTATTTTATTTATATTTATTTGTTTATTTTTAATTAGTGCTTAGATAGCAAACAATTATTTATTTATATGTTTATATTATATTTATTTTATTTATATTTATTTGTTTATTTTTAATTAGTGCTTAGATAGCAAACAATTATTTATTTATATGTTTATATTATATTTATTTTATTTATATTTATTTGTTTATTTTTAATTAGTGCTTAGATAGCAAACAATTATTTATTTATATGTTTATATTATATTTATTTTATTTATATTTATTTGTTTATTTTTAATTAGTGCTTAGATAGCAAACAATTATTTATTTATATGTTTATATTATATTTATTTTATTTATATTTATTTGTTTATTTTTAATTCGTGCTTAGATAGCAAACAATTATTTATTTATATGTTTATATTATATTTATTTTATTTATATTTATTTGTTTATTTTTAATTCGTGCTTAGATAGCAAACAATTATTTATTTATATGTTTATATTATATTTATTTTATTTATATTTATTTGTTTATTTTTAATTCGTGCTTAGATAGCAAACAATTATTTATTTATATGTTTATATTATATTTATTTTATTTATATTTATTTGTTTATTTTTAATTCGTGCTTAGATAGCAAACAATTATTTATTTATATGTTTATATTATATTTATTTTATTTATATTTATTTGTTTATTTTTAATTCGTGCTTAGATAGCAAACAATTATTTATTTATATGTTTATATTATATTTATTTTATTTATATTTATTTGTTTATTTTTAATTAGTGCTTAGATAGCAAACAATTATTTATTTATATGTTTATATTATATTTATTTTATTTATATTTATTTGTTTATTTTTAATTAGTGCTTAGATAGCAAACAATTATTTATTTATATGTTTATATTATATTTATTTTATTTATATTTATTTGTTTATTTTTAATTAGTGCTTAGATAGCAAACAATTATTTATTTATATGTTTATATTATATTTATTTTATTTATATTTATTTGTTTATTTTTAATTCGTGCTTAGATAGCAAACAATTATTTATTTATATGTTTATATTATATTTATTTTATTTATATTTATTTGTTTATTTTTAATTCGTGCTTAGATAGCAAACAATTATTTATTTATATGTTTATATTATATTTATTTTATTTATATTTATTTGTTTATTTTTAATTAGTGCTTAGATAGCAAACAATTATTTATTTATATGTTTATATTATATTTATTTTATTTATATTTATTTGTTTATTTTTAATTAGTGCTTAGATAGCAAACAATTATTTATTTATATGTTTATATTATATTTATTTTATTTATATTTATTTGTTTATTTTTAATTAGTGCTTAGATAGCAAACAATTATTTATTTATATGTTTATATTATATTTATTTTATTTATATTTATTTGTTTATTTTTAATTAGTGCTTAGATAGCAAACAATTATTTATTTATATGTTTATATTATATTTATTTTATTTATATTTATTTGTTTATTTTTAATTAGTGCTTAGATAGCAAACAATTATTTATTTATATGTTTATATTATATTTATTTTATTTATATTTATTTGTTTATTTTTAATTAGTGCTTAGATAGCAAACAATTATTTATTTATATGTTTATATTTACCTCATATTTCACTTTTCGTGTTTAAGAGTTTATTTTGGTTTTTAACAGAAATTATTGCTGAATTTTCCTTTTCCTGAATTTAGCATAATTTATAATTTTTACTGCTGCGGTTTTTATAATTTCCCATTTGATTTTAGTGGGTATATCGTTATTTTGGCTTTATATGTATTTTGCTAGAGTTGTATTTTTTGTGTATTTTTTCTTTCGAATGACATTTGGTGGTTTTAATATCTTTCTTTAAATTTTTTTCTGTAGCTCCTATGTAAAGTTTTCATCTGTATTAATGTTATTAGTAACGAATAATTTTCATATTATGTTATTCTGTAAACATTTATTGTTAAGTGAACAATTTTCTTCGTTTCAGTAAAATTTAATGGTGTTATTTTGTTAGATGTTATTGTTGTAATTGCTGCTGGTTTTGTTGAGTATTTTTCTTATTGTGCTTAGTTGTTATTTTCTCCATATTATCCATGCAGCTGTAACTAATTTTGATTGTATTTTTGTTGAAAATGTTTTTGTTTGGTTTTCTCTATGGTTTGTAGGTTCCGTTGTTTAATTTGAATGTTAGATCTAAGAAATTTAGTATTTTTTGATTTGATTTTATATTCATTGTAAATCCTAGGGTTTTGAAGGATTTTATTATTTCTTGTTTTATTCTTTCCTTAGTTCTGCTGTTATAGTTTCTTAGAATTAATAGACCGTCGTTCCTGTATAGTCTCATGTCTTTTTTGTTTTTAATATTAGTTAGCTTATTGATTATGTATATGGCTAGACGTTCACCATGGACCATCATAGCTACCCATTGTTATGTCAAATTTATTATTATTACGACCCTTTTTTGTTCATAATTTTTTTGTGGTATAATATTGATTTTCGGTAGTGTTTAATTATATTTATGTCTTCATTGGTGATAGTTATGCATTGTTTAGCTACGTGTAATTCTTTGTTTAGTGTTTGCACATTAAAAGAAATCGGATATTTATTTTTAATTTCTTGTTGATATTTTGCTGAATTTCCACTGTAAAATATCTAAGGAAAAAATCGTTATCATAAAAACCCAGTTACTTATAAACACCCTGGTTAATCTGAAATTGTTGAGAGCGAAGCGAAACGTCAACACGAAAATATTTTTTTTTAAATTAAACGCCAACTGATTTTCAATATTCTATCTAACATTCTTTGTTCGGATATTTTTATATTAATTATTTATCTCATATAAACAGATATCTATCTATCTATCTATCTATCTATCTATCTATCTATCTGTCTGTAGGACTTTCCCATCATATTCGACATATGAGGGTCAAGGAACTAGGAGCCAACAGCCAGACACCTATGATACTGTTGTGACCAAGTAATTGGTTAAGATATAACAAGACAAGAGGTTGTAGATAAATAGTGTATTGAACAGTAAATGCAAGAGAAGTGTGTTACATGACTTGGGAGTGTGTGTCGGTTGACTAGCGTTCAGTCTATATCACTGTTCTCCCGAGGCTTACTTTCCTACTACTTTAAAGTAAGCCTCATTAGAGGGAAGACACTAGAACAGATACACATATGATTTGATTATAGTGGTGAAGGATTTGTGCAGAATCAACCACACTTTTCAAAGGGCCAAATACAGAGACCTGGTGCACTACGTGCCACGAGATCTCTGTATGATATCTATCACTACGTGCCACGAGGTCCCCAATCGACCCTCCGCAGGTTTTGCTTTCTCCTAAACTAGTTGTCATCCAAGACTATAGAACCTAGTCTGTCCTGCTATTTACCCACAGCTGAAGTAGATGATTAATACCAAGCTCGTAAGTGAATGTAATGGATTCGACTGGATTCTATTTCTCAATCCGAGCTGCTATCCACTACTCCACTGTGCCTCCTTATCTATCTATCTATCTATCTATCTGAATAAAGAGAAAAGGAAAACTTGTCTTTATTCATATTGTCCTTTTACAAATATTTTCTCTCTCTCTCTCTCTATCTATCTATCCATATCTATATCTATATCTATATCTATATCTATATCTATATATATATATATATATATATATATATATATACATGAGTGTATGAGGTATGTGTATGTGTATGTGCGAAAATACATAGTGTGTGAAAGAGAAATCATTTAAAAAATATTATTAAGTAATAAAAAAATGTTTACGCATTTTTTGCATTTGCATATGTCTGAGTAGGTTCTGAAAAATTGTCTGGGCCACTTCCTAAAATCACTATTTCTTCTTCTGTGCCTTTGGAACATAGACGATCATGGCTCTCCACAACTTTTAAATTTTTTCTCCCTTTGCTCCTATTGTCTTCCGTTCACACAAGCTTGTCAGGTTCGATGCTTTTCCCTATCTCTCTTAGGCACAATATTCCCCGTCAGGGTTAAGTTATCTAAGCCCTCCTTCCTCATTATGTGTCCAAAGAATTTCACCTGCCTTTGCCTGATTCTGAATATAAGTGTTCCTTTCTGTTGCTATTTTCTTCAAGACTTCTTTGTTATTTACTTTCTCCATTCGTAGAATTTTCAGTATACTTTTGTAGAACTATATTTTTTACTGCTTTTATTTTTTCCCTCATCCGATGGAAGATTGTCCAACATTCACTGCCATATAAGAGGATGGATACTCATTGAAATGATTTTAAGAAGTAGGTCGGCCCCAGAACTTTTCAGCAGGCAATTGGTTTTCTTGTAAATTGTATTTACCTGGATAGAGGGAATGTAAAATCAATAACTGTAGACAGAGATATTCCAAGGGGAATGTCAATTGTGGAAGGAAGAAAAAGGAAAAAAAAACAAGTAAATAAATAGATGAATAAATAAAAAGACGTAAACGTAACGGAGAGTAGCTTCAGTTATATGCACGAAGAAATAAATAAAAAAGAAAAAAGAAAAAAAAAAAGGAGGATATTTGTTTATGGTTTGCTTACAGTGGAAAACAAATGTGAGAAAAATGTTTTTTTTTTCTCTTTAAGTTCATTGTATTTTTATTATTTCTGATATTTATTGATTTGACTCTTTATCTGTTAGAGATCTGTTTGTTTGTTTGTTTGTTTGTTTGTTTGTTTGTTTGTTTTTTGCCGCAAGTAAAATGTGAGGGACAACAAATCCCATTCGCTGGTGTCCCGCATCTGATTAAAACGGTATAATTATTGTGCTCCACCCGCAGGAAACGTGATACATTGACTATATATTTATGTATATTAAATGAATGTGTCTGTATCAGGGCCTATCCTATGTACAAACCCACACGGACACACGTAAGACATCAGTATTTAATTATATAAACATACATAAATTAACACACACACATACACAAACATATGGATTCTACTTTGCAAATATACATGGGAATTTCTTGTATGTGTGTGCGCGCACGAATATGTTTGTAAATATATGTATACGTGCATAGCATACAGACAGAAATATGGAGAACATATTTTTGACGAGTCTCATACCGTATTTCTGTTTCCATTTATCAGTTGTAGAATAACGTTTCTAAAATTACGATAAAAATCAAGAGCATTTAATTTAAAGAAGGATCAGTTAGTAATAATGTTTTGCCTGAGAAATTTGTGCATGAGTTAATTCTACTACTGTGTTTTTTGCTTTTATACAATAACGGTATTTATTGGTACATGCTTCAGTATGCTCATATCTATCTATCTATCTATCTATCTATCTATCTATCTATCTATCTATCTATCTATCTATCTATGCCTGATCATATCTATCTATCTATCTATCTATCTATCTATCTATCTATCTATCTATCTATCTATTTTAACCTGTTCCTATCTATCTATGAATGCCTCTATACGTGTGCATGCGAAACCAACAAACCATTTAGTATTCATTGAAGCCTCAAAATTACTTTGTCTAAGATTGAAATAAGATTTTTGTTCTTTCGATTTCATTTGCCTTGTATATTAACAGATTTCTTCTCTAAATCACTCACTGATTCCTTCGTCCATTTTACTTTTCTTTTCCCCTAACGTCATATATAGAACCAAAAGAACTACAATAAGAAGAGGGATGTTACAAAACAAAACTAATAAACAAAATAAGTAATGAATTTAAGACGCCATAAGTAAATAAACCAATTTAAAAAATATAATTTGCTTTAAACATGTAGCAAGATCAATTAAGGTTGGACGAAGATATGTGAAGTATTTGGGAATGGTGAAAATGAAGCCCTTAAAAACTGATATCATGCCAGATTTTTAGAAATAGATAAATAGATCTGTCCAAGAACTTTTCAGCATACCATATATATATATATATATATATATATATATATATATATATATATATATATATATATATATATATATATATATATACATACAATTATATAAAAGGAATGATGAGGAACACAGGCGCGTTCGAAAATTCCGAAGTTGGAACCTCAATCTCTGCACTTCATTTTGTCACCTGGTTAATATTAATAGATGTTTTTCGTACAAATTTCATCGGTACACTTTCGTTTGACTTTATTTTACGGGCCAACTTATCTACTCTCTCTCTCTCTCTCTCTCTCTCTATATATATATATATATATATATATATATATATATATGTGTGTATGTGTGTGTGTAGGGGTATATATATATATATCAATATTTATCTGTGTATATATATATATATATATATATATATCAATATTTATCTGTGTGTATATATATATATATATATATATATATATATATATATATATATATATATATATATATATATATATATCAAATTGTAGGCGAACGGACTGCAGGATTTGAAGCGTTCAAAACATTAATTTAAAAATAGTGCTCAGTACCTAAAGTAGAGCCGTAAATATTTATTTATCTTAAGCATTGTTACATTAGAACATGCATCATAATTACCCACCTGATGAGACGTCTAAAAAAGGTTTCCACTTTTTTGACGTTGAAACGAAAATATACAATTTTGTAGTGGGTATGTGCATGTTCTAATGTAACAATGCATAAATATATGAGAGAGAGAGAGAGAGAGAGAGGGGGGACAAAATCGTTTGTGACTAGACATGTGACCTGATGAACCAGGAAAAATATATTTTCTGGGGAAATAAATTATAGTCATGGAACCTTAAGGTTGTCTCTTTCTTAATTATTTCATTAACACTACCGTTGTTTTAACCGCTAGGTCTCTTCAGTTGGCTGTGTACATTACCTCTTGTTGTATTGACTTATTACTCTGCATGTCTGTTTTTTTTTTAAAGCGGCTGCATTGAACACTTTATTATATGTCCATTTTTAGAACGGACTTTTAATACATTTTGTGTTAATCTCTTCACCGAAATTACTTGATAAAACACTAAGACGCAATTGTGATTGAAAGAGAACGAGAAAAATTCAGTAGTAGGAACTGGAAACTAAGTTCTGAACAGGAAACAAATGTCCAACCCCTACTCCTGTTCAAAAGATCAGGAAAGAGTGTGAACTGTGCCATAAGTGTATGGTAAGCGAACCTACTCGCATTGAAAATAAAAAAAATAAAAATTAGTAAATGAAATTTCGGAGTTTAAATAAGAGTATATGCGATTCAAGTGTTTGTATTCATGTAAGACAGTTAATTATGTAAATGAATACTTAATGAATTGTAATTACTTATTTAAATTTTAAGATTAAGTTTAAGTTGCAATGCTTTCTAAATATTAAAAAATGCGAGGAAAACCTAACATTCTGGCAATTTATTTTATTTTAAAACACAGGGGAGAGAAAAAGTTAAGATGATTTATTTGTTATTTAGACACACCCACTTACGGGGCCTTATTTCGTGGGTTTTCTTTATCTTTGACGTCCCTAAAACCTATCGTTGTTTTTTTTTGTTTTTTTTAAATTTGCATCATTTTTTATTGAAACATTCATGTTTTTGTATTCAATGATTTTCAGTTTGTCCTAAACATGCACACACACCCAGACACACAAACACACACACACCCAAGCATACACATTAATTTAAAGAAATCCGAATTAAATAGATTGTAATACACACGCACACTCATACATACACATAAATATTTGTTTGAAACGTGCTATATTTATGAGAGAATTCTGTTATCTATCCCAATTTGTTTTTCTATCTATCTATCTATCTATCTATCTAATTTTATAAGTTGACATGATTTAAAAAAAGTAACAGATTTGAGCTTCAAATGTTATTTTTTTTATTTGGTGATAGAATAATATTTTAAAAAGATTTCTCATTGTGGAAGTGAAAGAACTGTGAACGGAACCATTTTAAGAAGTTGGTTGTCTTATATGAAGATCTTATTTCAAACTTTGTATGTGTCTTGAAATTCTCCTTTCTTTATCCCTTTATACTTCAAAATTGATAAACCATTTAGATTCCATGAAGATTAGGTTGCTATGAATTAATTTCTATAACTGATTGCATAGAAAGTAGACAACGAAACATCTATTGAGATGAACAATTACATGTACAATATGCATTTTAAGAAAAGTATCCATTTTAAGTACAAATGTTATTGTTATTCAAAATATGTTCTCATTCCAAATGACAAGTGTCATATGTTACGAATGTCAAAGATGCTTCAGTTATCTTTCTCACATATAATACATTTGTGGACAATGTAGATGGAATAATGGCAGGTCATATAATGTATGTCACTACGTTTCTTCTTACTCTTGGCAATTCTGCTGTCGTCTATTATATAAATAATTTTGATCCCTAACACAGGACAGTTCTGGACGATGCACTCTTAGGTGGTCAAAGTTTTTGAAGGAGGTTTTCAGGCAATTCTGGAAGTCTTTCTTAAGACAAAATGATCTACGCAATAATTGTTTATCATTCATGCGCACTATATGGCTAGAAGTTTTAACTTGTTCTTTTTACTGCTTTAGAGACAGCAAGCCTACTTCAGGGATGTTATTCTATCATGTGATGTGAAGATATCATCCGTGGAAACTTTTAATTATGTTAATTATGTTGTCAATATTAGGTGATTAAAACCGAGGTATATAATAATAGAAATAATAAAAGGAAAATTATGAAAAGAACAAGATTCAAATATAAATTTGAATATTAATAATAGCACCCTTTAAAAAAAAAAAAAAATCATTTCACTCCAAATGCCATTAATGCGCAGGTGGTTACAGGACGTGAAAATGAAAGAGAAGACTGAGAATAAGGAGGAAAGGACAAAAGATGGACGTGATTCAAGGAGACAGAAGATGACGATTGATATTACATTTAAATTTTTGAAGATTGTAGTTATTAGGGAAGCAAGTAAATGGAATAGAGTTCCACCGGTGAGAAGTGCGAGAAAAGAAAGTAGAAATGGAGGTGGCATTAAGTTATATCAACAGTAATAGGGGTGGGACATAGGTGCCAATCTAGTGGCACGCTTAAATTCATGTAGTCGGGGCATCCGGGAAAAAAGCTCGCCAGGGCAGTTGGCATAAAATATTCATCGAAAAGACAGAGGGAAGCCACTTCACGTCGGTGAGAAAGTGACTGAAGTCTGAAGTCGACTACATTACAGACGCATCTTTGGATTTTGTCAAGGATGAGAGGTACAGCAGGAGCACCAGAACAGTATGCAATACACAGACGAAAGGTAGATTTGTAAATATACAACATTAATTCAGACGAGTTAATTATAGTTAGGTTATCTGTATGAAAACTGATGAAAGTAATAGAGGATTAAGGAGACATGCTACTTTAAAAAGCCGATACTACTGGTTTTAAAATTTGAATGGATATACCACTACTACTACTGCTACTACTACTACTACTACTACTACTACTACTACTAAGAGACCAGTGATATGTATCTCTGGTTTAGAGATGTCCTATAAAATATTCAAGTTTTTTGTGATTCGTCCATATGCTGCATCCTGGCAGGAAGATCGGGTTTGATAGTCGTAAACAAGGAAAAGAGATATTCTCTGAAGCGTCGAGATTCAAACGAATAAGCCAATTCAGGTCAGAATCCTGGACTAATTGACTTGAACAAGAAGAAAACTTGTCAGATTTTGTATTTCGTTGTATCAAACGACATTGTCTAATTGAAAGGTGAAAAGCCGACCACGCAAGAAAAGTGAAAAGATTGTGGAACATTAAAGTGACAGTCATACTTATTGTTACTGGAGCATAAACCCTGGGTGCAAATTAAATAAAACAATCGCTTTAATTTCCTTTCTTTCACCATACAGTCAGTTTTAGACCCACTGGAGTGACAGGGTGTCATCGATTTCTATTTTTTCCTCGCATTAGGTTATTTGAAGTGGTGTGCAGTAATATGGATCAATTTTCGGGCTGTATGATGAAATTTGTTTGGCTTGGAAAAATATTGCATCATCCGTGATTGCATCAGGTTTTTATCACACCCAGAGACTATTGTCTCAACTGTCGATTAGTTGTCCTCCGGCCATTGTTTGCGATGGACGTACTCCAAGGAAGCTTACGAAAATTGTTACACTGTACTAAAACACTGGCAAACCTTACCGGTGAGCAAATCAAAGTACTATAGATTGGCCCGGAAACACTCCTGATTTAAAACAAAAAAAAGTAAATAATAACGGAATTATTCGTTTTGTTTCAATTAATTTGCACAAGGGTGTAACTGTCTTGAAGAACATAGAAAAATTGTGGGAAAACGAAAACCGATGAAGAATGGAAACAATCCAAACATCACAGAAAACATCTTGAAGGGAGTTTTGGATAATTGAAGACACGTGCTGTGAATTAATCAGCAATGTACCCCCCCTCACCCAGATAGAAACATTCAATGAATGAAATAATAATAATCAATGCTGGTGCAAGGGTCTTGTGTCCTCCAATCTATGATCCGTGACGCGTCCCCACCCACTCTACCACTTCTCAATTTTTACAAGGTAGTATTCATATAAAATTACAAATTTTAGCATTAACTTGTGATTTTTCTTGTGAAAAAGTTGAATAATTTTAACACATTCAAAATTATGGATGAAAATAGATTTTTTCAGTGACTTAGCATGAGGAAAACAAAGTCAAAATCCACGGAAAGTTTTCATCTTTTAATAGTAAGTTGTGCTTGCTTTAATATAAACGTAGGTAGAAAAAAGCAAAGTTGATAATATAGCGAGAGTGACAAAGCACTTCCCGGGGCTCCCAATCAGATGGTCACGGTTTTCAGGGTAATACGCATCGACTCTGCTAATAATAATTACAGAGATTAAATGTAGATAAAAAAAAATGGGATAATAAACAGTGAATAAAGTAAACTCGTCGAGAAAGAATACAAGAATAAACATGACTGAGTAGAGACTGTGATCCATTAGGAACTGTGCAAACGACTGTGTTTTTAAGATATACAGTAATAATTATATGTCCTCACCACGACACCTCCTCCCAAAATAAGAACAAAACAGAATTTGGTCTGGAGAATAAAAGAATATAAAATAATTTAGGATTTTGATATTTAAATAGACCACTGGCTAGAAAACCGGATTTGCTAGTAAAAAAAAAAAAAATAAAATAAAATAACCACATGCGAGATATTGGGTTTCGTTAAAACTATAGAGTAAATCTGAAAGAATGTGATAAGCATCTTGTCAGGGAATGACTCATAAATGAAACAGTGATGAATTAGTTATTGCAGTGTTTGAAAGATCTGAGGAAAAAACAACTAGAAAAACAAAAAACAAATAAAATAAAATAAAAAAAAAATCGAGCGTGCGGGACTTGAATTAGAGTAAGAGTTGGGATCACCTATAGCAGCGGTTCCCAATCTTTTTCACCACGGTCAGATGTCATGCTGGGGACGGCTGACCTACTGGGCTGACCTACGTTGCTGAAAACAAAATACGAAAGGAAAGTTTTGGGGTATTGAAAAACTTGTCATTTTTTATTTTTTTTCATTTTCATTTTTCTTCAGTGTTAGCAACCAGTTACTACAGTTATTAAACATTATTAATATTATTGAGATAGATATCCTGTTCGATTCTTAGAGGTTTCGGCTGGGGGAGAAAGGTCATATCTCAGAACCTACTCACAGCCTACAGACACAGCACACTGTGAATAATGTCAGGTGTCTTGTGTGGTAGAAGGATTCATGGAAATTCAGTAACGGCAAAAGGGTCAAATTGGGTTGCTGCTTGGTTTCGACCAATAACTGAGCAGCAATAGAATGAGAACTAGACGAGATATCCCTACATATCGTCAGTGTAAAACCCGAGTTGATCAAATAAAGGGTTCAGTTCGAAACTTCCTGTAGGTTACTCGGATCGATATACACCTGATGAAGACAGGAAGTACAACGGCCGAAACGTTGCGATAACAACAAGAAAATTGAGGACAACAGTCCGAATGTAAACAGTGTAAATAATGATAACGCATTTTCATATGGATCACACGAGGAACAAATAGTCAAAATAGCAAAATTGGAATCAGTCGGCGACAAGAGGCATACAGACTACAAAAATAAGATGAACGGCCTGGGATACTGGCTGAGTCTTTTGATGATATGAATATAGAAAAACAAGAGCTGTAGAAGAGGAGACAGAAGTGACTAAGAACATCACAGTAGCCGAAGAGAAAAATAACGAAAAGTAACCGTGTCAAAAACAATACAGAAGTAAATGAATTAGAAAGACGAGTTGAAGACCTCGGCACTCCTGGGTTATTTGAGGCTAATGAGGATAATGCTTAACACTTAATATCTTATAGGCATCTAGTATGAACATGTGAACATCATTATCATCATCATAATCATCGTCATTAACAAAAACAGCAATATTTTATTTAATTATTTATTTTATATTTTATGATTTGACGATTTTTTTTTTTTTTTGAATGAGAATTTTACTTTTTAGGACCCCGAATTATCAGAAGGTTGAGAAATGATCCCAAAAGTAAAATCTATTTTATTTTTTATCTTTCTTTTTCTTTGTTTAATTCTTTAGTTACCCTTCCGCTAATTTGTAAACCCTATACCTATAAAGCTACCCTATAAAGCTTTATTATTATTACTCTCACTGGCGTCAGAAAATTAAACATTTTTAGGCCGATGCTATTCTATATCTGCCTTTCAACATATAAGCTAAGTGAAATTTTATACAATTTGGAATTACTTTAATTTTATTTTAAGTCTTTTTGACCGTATTTAACTTTAATTTTTTCATTTTAGTTTTTTAAAAAATTTTTTTTAATTTAATTTTTTCCCACACTTCCAACAGAAACTTCCGTGCATTTTAATTCGGCATAATGTATCTTTGTTGATGTGTGTATATGTATATGTACCTGCATGCGCATGGGTAAGAATCGTATTACTAATTTTTTCCCTTTTTCTCTCTCGTTATAACCCCCAGAGTATGTCCCCATGATCTTTCATCTGGTAGTGGCCACTGCGACTTATAATAAGTTAAAACTTAGTATGGTCAATGTTTATTCCCTTTTTTTTAAAGGGAAGGAAAACTCAGATCCAAAACCCGCAACTCAAGGTGTTAATTGTGCCGAGGAGTGAATGGCTGTTGCGTTATGAGGTCTTGAACGACTTCCTACAGTCTTCGGAACTCTGTTTGTAAAAGAGGGTTACGCAATGTGCCAGGCGACATTGAGTGTACTTTTGGACCCATGCGTCAATCATGAGACGCATGGGTACTATGAGTAATAAAAGTCAAACCAAAATTTTCAGTAGGGTTCTTCCAGTGGATAAACAGGGAGCTTGTTCCTCAGAAGGGAATCTACCCGAGGTCGAAAAATGTACCATACGAACTCCTACACAATGTATCTTCACTTCCCTACAACCAGGATAATTCCAATGATGGCCCTGTGAATTCTTCAACTAGACCCACAACCGTTCATATAAAGAAAGAAAAGGTAAAATTGTCTCGTGAAGAGTAACAAACTCGTTATGTCTGCATTCTATGAAGCGTTGCACAAACCTCAGAAAAGCATTACGAGCCAGTCGTAAGATACTTGGCTAGAAAAGGTTGGACCAGCAATTACAAAGTACACTGACGAAAATAGCCTGGCCAATGTAAAAAGGTACCTCATGAAAAAATAACTGATTGACAGACGCTAAAATTAAAGAAACATTAGGTTGGTGAAAAAATGATGTCGTTTTCTCACATAGTAAAATATGTGAGAAAACGACATTATTTTGCACCAACCTAATAAAAAGAACTGCAACCGGAACAGTGAATACTCAGAACATGAAAGGGAACCAAAAATGGACGTATAAAGTACGAAAATCGCACAATCACAGATCATAATGAAGAAACTGAGATACACACTGTGAAGATAAATGTTGAAATTTATGATCTTAGTCGCTCATAAGTCTGTAATAAAACAAGTTCAAAACGCATTGAATCTAATTCTTTTACGGAAAACAAGAAGCTAAGGAAGACATCATGAGACATATAAGTCAGACACAAATTATTGAAATGGAGGAACGAGAACAACTCCCAAAATTAAATTAGAAGTGAATTATCAAGACTCGATGAACTGACAAGAGGAACAAATGTAAAGACTAGAAAAGGCAGAAACGTCAAAAGAAAATACAAAATTAGGAATGAAAATGAAGTCCATCAGAAAAATAAAGTAAAAAATACAACTGAAGACTCAAAGAATCAGAAACAATGAAAATAGATCACGATTCTACAGACAGAACAAGATCTTTAAAAACCGATACCCAGAAATTTTACAAACAGGCAAACAAAAAATTGAAGTGATCCCCCCCCCACCAAAATAAATAAATAAATAAATAAATAAAATAAAAAGGAAGATGTTATAGAGTTCTAGGGAAAACTATCAGCTTGCCCTAAAGAACATGACAAAGAAGCAAATTAGATTAGGCAAGAGGGTAGAGCAGATGAAAAATAAACCAGAACATGCATGGGCGGGTATCACAGAAGATGGTGCTGAATGTACACTGAAAAAAGCACACAACTGGAAATCTTCAGGAATAGATGAATTTCCTAAATTTTGGCTCTATTATCTAAATACAGCACACAAAATTTAGCCAAAGTACTTAGAGAAATTCTCAATAATCCGCCATGAGCAACCAAAGGAATTACGTTCCTTCTACGCAAAAATGGTGACACAAATGTCCAAAAAACAGCAGATCAATTACATGTTTTCCCACTACTTACAAACTGATGAGATCTATTCTGACAAAACAGATATATTCCTTCTTAGAAAAAAATGACATACGATCTCTTGAACAAAAAAGGTTCGCACGTAGTTCGTACGGATGTAAGGACCAATTACTAAGGATGATACTGGAAAACTGCAGAGAAAAACTTCAGTACTGCCTGGATAGATTACCCTAAGGCATTCGATAGTGTTCCCCCATTTCTGGATCTTAAAGTTTTTAAATATATACAAGGTTTCAGCCATCGTTATCAATTTCATCAAACAAAGTAAGTCGACATGGAAAACAAAACTTCACCTCAATCATATAAATGGAGTCTATATGTCTGGTGAAATAAACATCAACAGAAGAATATTTCAAGACAAACTCCCTTATTATTTTGTATATACCTAATAGCATTAACTAGCGAACTTAGCAGGACGGAATTTGACTATACTATATCTTAAAAGAAAATAAACCGTCTATTTTACATGGATGACTTAATGACAGTGAGCTGGAAGGTCTCTTGAATACAGCAAAATGCCTCAGTGATGCAACTGGAATGGAATTCGGTTTGGATAAATGTGCTAAAGCCACAATTTTACGAGGATCACTTCAACAAACCTCCTCCATTAACCTTAGCCTATGGGGTAACATTCAAAGATTTTAGGGCAAGAAGAAGCTTATAAATACCTTGGTGTAAATGAAGGAATTCACCATAAAAAATGAAAAAAAATAGTGCGAAAAGAGTACTATAGAAGAGTGCGACTGGGATTAAGAACTAAACTGAATTTTCAGAAGAGAAGTATGGTCATTAATAGCCTTGCCATCCCAGTTGTTCAATATAATTTCAACATCTTGAACTGGACTCTAAATGACACCAGACAAATGGATTCTATGACAAGAAAGTTTCTTTTTAAGCATAACATACATCAACCAAAGGCTGATGTAGTCCGTCTACACATACCCCGTATAAAGAAGATGGAAGAAGTTTTATTCAGTTAGAATTGTCATACAAAACAACAACTATTGGTTTACTAACATATATGAAAACAGCAAAGAATTGAATGATAGTTAGTCAAACAACACAAAAACAGAAAGAAAAATATTCATGAAAGGTTGTAAATACAAACGAGATTTACATCTCGTAGATTCTGTAGAAAACCCCAAAATAACCCAAGAACTAAAAATTGCAGCAAAAATCATGAAAAAGAAATTCAAGGATAAAGGTCATGAACCGATGAAACAATGCTGGCAAGACAATCCTCTGCATGGCCAATATGCAAAACGTGCTAATAAAGCCGATGTTGACAAATCATCGATGGTTAGGAGCATCTGGATTAAAGGCTGAAACGGAAGGCTTTATTCTTGCAGCGCAAGATCAGCGTCTTTTCACTAGAAACTTTCAGCAAATATCATACATTATAGTGTGGATCCAAAATGCAGGTTCTGTGACAAATATCAGGAAGCCCTAGACGATATAATCTCAGGATGTTCTGTACTTGCGCCAGATGAATATAAATATCGTAATACTTACACTGGACAATATGCAAACACTTCGGAAAAGATGTTAATAAACACTGGAATGAACATCATCCAGCACTGGTTACAGAAATAGAAGACATCACAATTCACCTTTACAGACAGGAAGATTAAATAGGCCGGACATAATTGTCAAATTCGAAAAGAAAAAAACATGCCTACTAATTGATATGGCTTTCCCAGCGGACTCTGACATGGTAATCAAGGAATTTGAAAAACTATCGAAGTATAAAGACCTGGAAATCGAAATAGAAAAAAATATGGAAATTGAAAACAAGAATAGTACCAGTCAGAGTAGGTGCGCTTGGAATGATAAAAAAGGAACACAACAACATATTGAAAAAAACTCCCTGGAAATCCTAGCTTAAGAGAAATACAAAAAATGTTTTGATAAGTACAATCCACACACTAAGAAGAACTTTGTCCATGTAACGCTAGTGATGTTATGGGAGTTAGAATAACAAATCATGAAATGTAGCGATAACACACCACTACCTGCCTTAGGTTTCCCCGATGACTTGATAGGTAGTGTGACCACAGTAGAAATCGAAATATAATGATGATGATGATGATGATGATGATGATGATGATGATGATGATGATAGTGTCGATGAAGACAGAAACATGCATTTACAAAAACGTACGTATGAAAATAAAGAGTGATTTTAAAATTTAAAAAATCATCAAATATGAAACAATAATCTTAGAAGAAGATCGAATAAAATGATAATTACAACAAAAGAGAAGGTGAAATAAGAACAATGGTAACCTTAGTAACCGTCATTATAAAGACGACGATGATGATAATTGCAGCGAGGTTTTAAAAATAAATTACAACAGAAAAAAAAAAATAATGAAAAATCATTTTATCCAATACCACAAAAGAATTGTAGATTACAGACGTATTAATGAAATAAACAAAATAATGAAACATCTACAGAAAAATAAAAATAAAATGAAAGCCTTCACAAACTTAACAAGTATCCTTATTATTGTGTGAAGAGAATAATTAAGTGAGAAGAAATGGTTTTGTGATTAATTGAAACTATTTTTTATTAGCGTCGAATAATTAAGTTATCTTGATAAGTGATATTCAGGTGACAATAAGACATTACCTGTAACTGTGTTGATATGTGTATAAGTGTATAGGAAAAAGAAAAATAGGATTGTAAATTAAGAGAATAGAGACAACAATTACGAGAAATATACCAAGAAACCAGAAAGAAATAAAAAATGTAAAATATTGCAATAATCATGCATTTCTCTTTTGAACACATCTCTACCTTTTCCCGCTCAAAACTAACACTCAGTGAAAAAAAAATTAATGAACTTCCCATTGTTATTTGTTTAATCTGTGTTTAACTTTGATCAAAGAGAGAGAAGAGAGATAAAAAAGAGTGTGTTCGTGCGTGTACCTGTACGTGTGTGTGTGTGTACGTGTACATGTGTGTGTGTCCGCAAAGGTTTTTGTTCTTGTTAGGGCAAATCCATTCAGATCAATAGCAGCCATGTTGTGATGTGTTCCTCACCGGAAGTGATATTTGGCGTGGAGCCACCATTTGTCGGGCGACGCGGCAAACAAATTGAATTAACTGCTTCACACCAATTTTGGTGAAGAGGCTGCTTGCAAAAAATGAAAAAAAAAAAAAAAATACAAACAATTATGTAGGAAATGCGAACTTTGAAGGCAAAGTGTGATGTAGCGTTTTATCTTCTCAAACATTATTTTGCAATCATTACCACAATCATGACAGCGGTTTTCATAAATTGGTGAACCAATAAATAAAATAACGCAAAAAAAAAATATATTCGAAAAAGATTTACAAAAATCTGTTTGCTAAATAGTCAAATAAAATTTACAATTTGTTTCTTATCAGTCTAACTGCCTAAGGATTTTAATAGTTGACACGTGCCAAAAGTTTATGCAACAAGTATTTATGTTACAGTTCTATATGTTTGAATTATAAAAGTACAGAAGTTGATTACTTGATGAGAAGATAATTACCCTAATTGCAGATTTTATCACGATACAATATAATAAAAATATATACTTTATCATCAGCTGATACAATTTGTTGAAAAATGGCGACATTGGAAAGTGGAAAGATTATATTGTCTGCTGCTATGAAAGTTGTGCGACTAGAACATCTTTTGGCCAGAATCTATCTTACATATTTATAAATCTTACCAATTATCGATTCTTTGAATATTGCTGACACATCTGGTCTGGTGCTCCTGCTATGTATTTAGAGATTCTAGAAAAATACAATGAAGAATCTGCAATGCTATTCGTCCTGGCTTGGCATTTTGGCTTCAGTCAATTTCACAGTGATTTTTCACCGTCATAACATAGCTTCCCTCTGTCTCTTCTATAAATATTTTCATGATAATTTTTCTCATGAACATTCCTTTATTACACCTAGACTTTAGCACAGGACAAGATTGGCGGCAAGAGATCATTATTTTACAGTTGAAATGGCTAGGTGTAGCCGTAAGTTCTATGCTAAGAGTCTCTTTTCTCGCACTTCTAGGTCCATTTCAGTTTCTTGCTTCCCGGTTAACCTTGATCACCCTTCCGTCTTAGTGGCTTTATTGCCTTTCTTGATGTGTGCGGGGTGGTGGTGAAATAATTATATATATATATATATATATATATATATATATATATATATATATATATATATATATATGTGTGTGTGTATGTGTATGTATAAAAGGTGAAAATCTGTAGAGACATTTCTGAATTTCTGTTATATTTCTAGTATTTATATATTGGTCATAGCACAATACTGACTTGCCATTTCTTCCGAGCCTCATACCATGCGCGAACATAGAAAAACCCCCATGGCACCAGTTCTAATATCCACCAAATGTTGCTCGGCAATACAAAAAGGGTTAAACATTCTGGGAACCCTTCACATCAAAGGATGGCATCATACGTTTATTTAAATCTGTTTCACTCTAGGCACGTACTTGTTAAAATGTCTTTGATTATTAAGTCATTATTATCGCGTGATTCTAAAATCTATTTCGCAGCAATAACATATCAACTGACATTCATTTCGAATTTTGAACCTTTAAGAATATTATATTTCGGCTTATAGGAAAAGTTAGTTTTGCAAATAATATATTTCATTCAACCATTGACACCTTAAGAATTATTTTCTGTTAAATAATTTGAAAGGATGTGAGTTGTGGTTTAATTTATATCGGCTCGGAGTGAGTTCATTAGATTCACTTATGTACAAATAACCTTAGGAAAGTTATGAATCCATCTCGTCTCCCTCCGCCATGGGTTGAATAGCAGGACAAACTTGGTTCCTTAGTTGGCAACCGGTCTACCGCAGAATAAAATGGCAAACTACCACGAAAAAAGTATGCCTCGTCAGTCATGTATCGAAAGATACATGATCGCTCAAGCGTATATTATAATGTATAGCACTCAACTGGCTGAATTTTGAAGGTGGACTATTTTTGATTCTTATTGGGGTTACAAATGATATGCATTGATGCAAGTTTTAGGGATTTCTACAGACTTTAGTTAATGTCAATCTTTGCGATAATTTAATTTTAGGAGGGGTGATGGTTTCAAAGATGCTTCAAAGTTGATGAAATGATAAAATGGATCCAGATAAAACACTTTCTTGAGCACGTAGACTGGTGAAAAATAATTCTTTTTTTTATTCAGGATTTTCCTTCAATTCTCTTCAGTGTAGAAAATAATGTACGTTTTTGTAAATGAAAAGGAAACCAAGTAAATATATAAACAGGAAAGACGAGAAGTAAACAGTAATGTTTTAAGGAGAAATTTAAACCAGAGAAGACCTTTTTGTTTGTAGGCTTGGTGTATTGGCAACAAAATCTGTAACGCTATATCTGCCTTCTCCATTTATCTTGACTTTTTAAACTGCAAAATGGTAAAATATCTAAACGTAATAATGTTATATTATTTCGTTTCAATCTTTTATCAATATCTGTAAACAATCCATTAACATTTTCAAATTAAACTTAACTTATTGAATACATTGGCCGATATTCCATATGAACAGTAACCATTCAATATCTTTTGAGAGTCATTTACTCCTACATTATTCTCCTAATTTCTCATTACCCTTTTGCATCAAAGAAGATAATTCCTTGATGTTTACACTTAATGTAGATGTGCGTATGTATTATTAGCCCCATTATAATTCGATAGACATGCAAGTCTCAGTTTTCAAAATATAAATTGACAGAAGTGAGAGTGATGCTGAACAGGTTCCTTTTGCATTACTCCCCAACATAGATAAGGAACATTCTTTCATGAATGACTTTTCACTGAGCCAAAGCTTTTTTAACAGAACTATGGCATCCGACTTTGATTAAAAGAGTTGTCTAGAAAATTGTAATGTCATGAGATTACTATTCGGACAAAACAAGAATACATAAAGATTCTGTAAAGCAGTTACGTTAAAGATTAAGAATGGGTGACTCATTTTGGCATTGGGTGTACTGTTGGTCGATTTTATATCTCGGCTAAGCTCCCCCTTCGCGGCAATTCTAGATTGTTGGCGTTTTATACTTCATATGAATTCAAAACATTCAATATTTGTAAATGAAACCAGATTGCAGATTACTTAAGAAACAAGTATTCAGCGAGATCTCTCGACATCCACTAACGTTATCAGTCACGTGCTATTTTGAGAAAACAAGAAAAATTAAAAAGAAAAAAAGAACAATCTCTGCTTAGAAGGAATCTGAGTGTAAAGCTGTCCGAATTATTGAAAAGGCATAGGATGATAGGATTTCATGAGTGAAAACAATGGCGATAATAGATATTTGTTGGTCAATACCGCCTTTCGTACAAGACCATATTCATGAATTCCCATTAGCGTTTGAACTGTTATTTATCGATTTTATGATTGGTTCTAAAAAACAAGTAACCTGGCTATAAACATTTATAAAGTATGTTTCTTTAATTTTGCTCGGATACCAGAACAATACAATGCTTTTAATTCTGCTGCATTCTGAGGATGTTTCTGTATTCATTTTCTTTTTTAAAATATAAACCTACAGTAAACAACTGGCTTTTGTTAAACTAGAAATAAACTTATTGAAAGCAGAATTCGGTTAAGGATGAATTTCACTTGTTTTCAAACGGATCCGAATCATATTTCAAGTTCATTGTTTATACTTTCTACAAACTACGCATTTTGCATGGATAAGTTTAAAAAAAACTAAGATTGTTTATTATCAGTATTCATTTAAATCAAGTGCCTTCCACAGAAGAATTACTGTACCACGCGTTTTTAAAATGCAATGTCCTATTGGGACATAGGCGAACATGATTATCAATGGATTTTCATAATTTTCTGTGAATTATCATTCATTCTTAGGAAAGAGAGTGGAGTGGTTTCCCGTTGCCTTTTTCCACTTTTTGGAATTCATAGTTGACTGTCATTTAAGGTTAGAGAGCCTAGCTTACAATCTAATCCGTAGCTGGGGAGTGGATGAGAAGATTCATGCCGTCTCCTAGGACATTTGTGCGAAAGTGAACGCAACAAATAAGCCCAGATTTTAAACTCGGCCTGTCGATTCCCACTTTCCCCACCGATATTCGTTAGTTACACTCCCTACACATCCCGAGAACGTGATACTTGTTTTTAGATATTCATACTTCTTATCGATACCTGATATACATATTGAATGTTTTGTATGTCATTAATAAATCTAAGGAGTAGTTCTTTTTTGATGTACAGTTCATCAATTCAAGCGAATTGATTTGTTCATAAGCTTAGATTTAATCGTCAATTGAGAAATGCATTTCTGTTCAAAGTATTTCTCATACGAGATGAAGAAGGCTTAATTTTTATCTCAAGCTATGAAGTACAAGTGGAAAGACCGCGTTACGAAGCTTTTTAACAAACTCAACATCCCTCCAATCGAACAATCTTTGGTTTTTCTCAGACGAGAAAAAATTCTGCCATGATAAGATGATTAACACACAGAACAACCGTTGACGTGCTATGTCTCCAAAATATGTATTGAGAGTGATGAAAACCAAATATCCAGTCAACATCATGGTGTTTGGAGTGATCATTAGAGATGGCGACGTTATGCCTCCATTCATCTTCCCACAGAGTCTCAGACTCAACATGATTGCAATAATGTTTTGTTATCTAGCCAAGTTCACCTACATTCTTTTTCTTTCCACCATCTTTGTTATTGTGATGAAAGATAATCTGCCAAGAATGGTGAAATGTTGTAAGAACCTGGACGTAAATTTACTGTGACTCAACTAGCGATTAAAGCAATTTCTAAACATTTGGGTCTTAGTGAATTATTTTTTTATTTAATTAGAGTAGAATTTTTGTCAAAATTGTGGTCAGTTTCGTTACTGTGAACAACCAATGCGTTTTGTGTGCTGTTTTTTTTAAATGTTTCTTTTGTGTTCAAATAGTCTTTTGTCTAAATTTCTTGAGGTTTCTCCAATACTTTAACTTTCTTAAAAATCATGTTACACCTAGTTGACAGCAGCCTAATAACTAGTGTCCACCGAAAATAAACTATTAGGTTGGTGCAAAAGTAATGTCGTTTTCTCACATATGTTACTATGTGAGAAAACGACATTAATTTTTGCACCAACCTAATAATAAAAATGACAACAAAATAAAATCCAGAATGATCATTGGATTCTATTTAAAAGCACTCAGAATTTGCAGCCCTCAATATTTACACGAAGAAGAAAAATATATTGAAAATACTTTCAACACCTTTCAATAGCCTATTTCATATTCAATTTCAAACTAGAAAAGCTGTTCTTCCTGAAAAAAAAACAACGAATCGAAAAAATTATCCTACCTACTATTATCAAAACTACAACCGAAAAGAATTTATTTAAATTCAACATAAAATTTGTCAAAACTACATCTAAAACAATAAAAACTTAATCAAAACAAAACAAAACAACAAGCCAAATCATGAAGTAGGTATTTACTCTATAAATCGCAAGGATTGCCAGAAAGAATATAATGGACAAACTTCAGGAAGTTTAAACGAAACGAATGAAATGGGTCATATATAAACATTTTTCCATTTGTCTTGCAATTTCCTCAATACTGTTCTTGATATATATATATATATATATATATATATATATATATATATATATATATATATATATATATATCAAGAACAGTAAGATATATAATCCGTTGTTCTTATAGATATCTTTATTTTTACAAAATAGTGCTCAATGTAAATTTACAGAGCATTAATATTATAAATTAATTGATTTAAAATATGTTTTTTGTCGCATAACCATATTTAAATGAATCAATTTGTAATATATATATATATATATATATATATATATATATATATATATATATATATATATCGTTATCTCATATCATATATGGATGTCTATTTCAAATGCGAAATACTACGCTCACACGCACAAATGGGTATCAGGGGGTCTCTTCCACAAAAACAGCAGTTCTTGGGAAGAATCTATCTGACTGGAACTTAGTTCTTATTAATGGAGTACGAAGGAAATGCGGACTGGTGACTCGCATTTGTAAAGTTGAAAGCTGGTAGGACGAAGGGATGTAGCTCGTGAAGCTCGCGGTGATGCATCTGTAGGAAAGAGGTTGTAGAGTGGTAAATAAGTCATCACCCATAAGGCAGCTTAGACGCTTTTAAACTTTATCAAGATATGCAAGTTAGGACTATGCAGTAACAGTCCAGATATAGCAGATATTCTTCAGATTTGGTTTGAACTGGCTTTTACAAAGATAGGGTATGGCAGGGAAGGCAAGTACTTAGTAGAGCGTTTCAATGAACCGACCATGTTTCCACCATCTTTAGCAATAGATCGTATATATGAGTTCCAGTCGAGGTTTGGAGTAAGCTTGAGTCCCAATAGAAGTTTTAATGTAGGAGCTTCATTGGGAGAACACCCATCCGTCATGACATGGGAAAGGATCTGATGGTGAAAAAGCTCGTTTGTGTGAGACTAAACTTTTTGCCCTACCAAGCCTAAAGAGCTTAGTCTGATATTTTCATTTTCATTTATCTAGATTCACTGCTTTAACCCATAGCTGGCAGAATGTAGATTCATGTCTTTTCTTTCTTGTGATGTGAACAAATTTCGGCGTGAACTTGAACTATTTTGATGCAGTAAGTATTATATATATATATATATATATATATATATATATATATATATATATATATAGAGAGAGAGAGAGAGAGAGAGAGAGAGAAAGAGAGAGAGAGAGGGGTATGTGTGTCTGTAGGGAGCTGATGGAGCTGGTAAGAAGAAAGATTGAGCTGGTAAAAGATAGAAATACGTGTTTTTTATATATAAATTTTAAAGCTGTGTGCTTATATTTATTAATATCTTTTACGGTGAATAGAGTTGGGGCGACTAGTCAGAGAGGTCAACTCGTTTTGCTAGGAAGTGATGATAAATTCACATTTGATGAAAATCAACTACTATATCTGAGTGCAGAAAAAAAACAAACTCATGACAATGCCGAGTCCAACTGGAAGGGGAAAAAAAGAAGTTTTTTGAGGATTTAATAAAAGAAAAGCATAGGGTAGTTGTTTCTGACTCACCGAATTCATGAGTTCTTTGAAAGTTTTCAAAATGAAAAAAATCTGGTGAAATTTCTTTAGTTTTCTTTTGCCGATTATTTTAAAGTCAATAATATCGAATATTTTGCATATGGGAGAAAAATACATATATGCTCCCCAAAATAGATTTGGTCCAACAATTCAGAATTCGTAGATTGATTACATACAATCATATAAAAAAAACTTCCTTTTTAAGAGGGAACTTTAAATAAGTATCTGTAATCGAAAGAAGTCAAGAGTAAATATTCTCTTAAATAGAGTGACCTTAATTTTTTAAATGCCATCTAATGCAGCGATTTTTTAAAATAAAACAAATATAAATAATTATGACTGTATATAATAATAAATTAAATATTGCGTAAAAGTCTAAAATAAAATGGTCATGTATTCTACTTACATTCGTTCATATGACAGCAAATTATACAGTTCTGCTGGAAATATGCATTCTTATTTAACTGTAATACTGTATACGAACAGGAAACCTACTGCGAGCATAAATAGCACACATACACGTATTTCTATATGTTTAAGTTTCTTCATCACCATTTGTTATTCTATGTGTGGTTGAAAATAGCCATATTATATCTGTGGCCTCATAGTGTATTCACGTCGACAGATATTATATTTCGGGTGTGGCTATAACTTTGGCTGGTAGAAGTTATTTCTTTGTACTCAAGTTATTTTCAGATATTTTCAAAATATAGTATGTCTGATTTTATTGTGCGAGCAATGATTTCTGTTCTGGTCTATAATGAAGAACAGTAGATCAAAAAGTCTTGCAGAGAGAATTTTGACATTTCATTGGGTTCCCTGGATTACGCAGAAGCTTCTGACTTGGTTGGATTATTTCTTTTGTATAATTTAAGTGCCTTGAGTGTTTAGATTCTGATAGTGCAGGATTATATAAAGATGACGGCTTATTAGTTGTCAAAAACTCTATTACAATTAAGGTGGACCGTATTAAGAAAATGATTCATAGGGTATTTAAGGATTTAGGTCTTAGAACTATAGTTACAACTAACGTTAAACAAGTAGATTTTCTGGACATCACCCTAGACCTTACTAGCAACACTTTCCAACCATATGTGAAGGTTAATACCAACCCAGTATACGTGCATTCAAATTCCAACCATCCCCCTTCAGTTATCAAACATATACCTTCATCCATTGGATTTAGAATTAGTACTAACTCTTCTAACAAAGATGTTTTCAATAAACATCGAGATTTTTACAATTCTGCCCTTAAAAATAGTGGATACAAATATACCACTATTCAATATAGCAACCCGGTGAATTACAACCATAATAATAAAAAAAAAAGATCTAGAAAGATCATTTGGTTTACTCCCCCTTTCAATATAATGGTTAAAACTAAATTAGGATGTATATTTCTAAACCTCATCAAGAAACATTTCCCCAACCCAGAAACTAACCCACTTAGTAAAATATTTAATCATAATACCCTGAAATCAAGCTATAGTTGTGCAAATAACCTAGAAAAAATAATTAAAAAACATAAAAAAAACTTTAACAAGTATAGGGACTCAAAACACTCGCCAGGTTGCAAGCAGCACTACTAAGTATAATGACACGAATAACATCTTGTGCAATTGTAGGAATCCAAATAATTGTCCACTACAAAATAATTGTTTGACTAGTTCTGTAGTTTATCTTAGTAAATCTCTACACTAGAAAACACAAATATAAAAAAAAATACTACATTGGTAGTACAATGAATCCATTCATGCAATCTTTTAATAACAGTAATTATAAATACATGACTTTATTATCCAAGTATTTTTGGAGTCTAAAAGAAAAGAATAAAACACCTACTGTTAAATGGAAATTAATCAGGAAAGCCCGGACATGTAACTACCTATATGCCCCATGTTATCTTTGTCTTAACGAAAAATTTGAAATAATTAGATTAAAAAATAAGACCCATCTCTTACATCAAAGATATGAACTAACAGTTAACTGTAAACACCGTTATAAATTTAACTTATTATAGGGGTTGTAATACTTTCAGTGATAATGATATGTCATTGTAAATTAAATAGATTATTTTTATTACTTGATGGTCTTCCTGTTGATATGTATTTGTGTTGGTATACGTATACTGTGTTGTTCATGTCTGAATGTGTGTTCATGTATGTGTTTGTGTGTTTTTGCATTGCTAGATGTGTTTATATGTAAGTAGGTTATATATATATATATATATATATATATATATATATATTAAAAGTAAGTAGGTAAAAAAGAGAAGAAAAGGAGAGGAGGATAAAATTTATGTATATATAGGTATATATATGTCCAGATGTATTGTGTATATGTATTTCTATTTACGTATATATTCCTGTCTATGTGTATTTCTGTATGTATGGATATGTTTATGTATGCATGTAGTGATACATGTGTATGTATGTATGTGTATATATGTTTATGTATGTATATGTATGTATGTATGTATATGTATGTGTATATTTGAGTATATATGTGTTTATGTGTATGGGTGTATATATATATATATATATATATATAGTTGTAATTATTGGCATGTATATGTATGTATGTATATGTATATATATATGTGTGCGTGCATGTGTTTGTGTGTGTGTAAACACCTATCATATGTGAGCTTGTTTATGTGTAGGTGTAGGTATGTAAACTAAAATTTTGTATCTACAGGTGCGTGTGTATATGTACGTATGTATACATGTATATGTATATAATGTTGTATTTGTATGTGCGTGTATATATGTACATGTGTGGATATATATATATATATATATATATATATATATATATATATATATGGATATATATATATATATATATATATATATGGATATATATATATATATATATATATATATATATATATATATATATATATATATATATATATATGGGTTTGAATGTGTGCTTACTTATATCTGTGTATATGTGGATGTGTTGATATGGGTATTTTTGCGTGATTATATATTTGTATATGTGAATGTATGTTCGTATTTCTTTGTATATGCATATGTATTAGGTTGGTGCAAAAACAATGACGTAATAATGTCGTTTTTTGACGTTAAAATATACGTCAAAAACGACATTATTACGTCATTATTTTTGCACCAACCTAATATGTCTATCTTAGTGTCTGGGAAATAAAATTTACTTTTGTTTAATAAGGATTTGTTAATTGCTTATAAACTTAATCAACAATTGTGTCTTGTTACATTTTAAAATTATTATCGACTCTAGTGTAATTTGTCGTCAGTAGGATAATATTGTTAGAATATGTGTAGGTTTATGTATGTATATACCTGTTCATGTGTATATATATATATATATATATATATATATATATATATATATATATATATATACATATATATATGTGTGTATGTGTGTATATATGTATATATATGTGTATGTTTAAGTCTCCGTTTTTTGTTTTTTTGTTTTTTGTTTTTTTAATATATATGTCCGTGTATTTGTATATTTGTGTGTATATATGTATGCCTTAAATTATATATGTATATATATACATACATATATTTATGTAAGTGTAGATATATATATGTATGTATGTGTGTATATGTATGTATGTGTATGCATGTGTATACAGTTAACTGTATGTGTATATATATTTATATTTGTTTTTTTTTACTTTTTTTAAGTTGCTGTGTAGGTTGATATATTTATGCTCGCTTCTGTATGTGTATATATGCATATGCGTATGCGTATGTGTATGTGTGTATATGTTTATATATATATATATGTATGTGTGTATGCGTGTATATATATATATATATATATGTGTGTGTGTGTATATGTTTGTCTATATGTTGGCTTTTCTGCACTTCTGTCTGTAGTGATGAATGGTTGTACACTGTACACATATATTTGTAGGTAGTTTTTATTTTCTTTCACTTAATGTACAATTAGGCGTATAAGTGTGTTTGGAATTTTCGTTTTTTTATATATTAGATGGTGTTATTTTTATACGTATATATCTATTTTAATATATTTTCTTTACCTATTATTTGTTTCTCTGTTCTATTAGACCATTTTTACCTATGTATATTGACCCGTATAAGTTTTATTTTAATATGTGTTTAGAATTCGTTTAATAACAACTTCAATCTTGAAATTTTCCCTGAGTGTTATATAATAGTGTCTATGTCAATGTATGTGGGTATATGTACGTATTTTTTCGGTGTCTGTGTATAGAAACTTGCATGCACATTTCATTGTGTATGTGTGTGGTTTAAATATTAAAATTTTTTTTTTTGTAAAAGGTCTTGCAAATATTTCCTGTCTCGTCACTTTTTTGTATGTGTATATATCTAAATATGTGTGCGTGCTTATGTATTATAATCTGACTGTGTTTGTATTGTCTTTCGCAAGATGTCATAATCCAATGTATACACTTGTATCCTTGTTGTTATTAAGTTAAGGTCAGTCGATCTTCAATAGAAACAAAATGAATAGAATAACATATGTAATTTTTTCCTTTTTTCCTCAATAATTTAAAAATTTAAAACTTAATATAGATTAAATTTACATTTTTGAAATGGGTAGTTTTTAATTTTAATTTCAAATTTTATCGTACAATTTAATACTTATTAGTTAGAGTAAATTCTATTTTAGTATAAACCCAACATTAAAGCATTTAATAGTTATTATAACCTTACTTCGTTGTCAAGTTTTTTGAATTATCGTATAATTGTATTTTGATTGGTCATCTCAGCTCATGTAACGGCGTTTCCCCTTAGGAGTGGGGTTAGTTGATTTGAACCTTTTAAAACCTTTATTCTACAATCTACATTCAATATCATCACTTGATAAGACACCAGAGGTGTTGAAACAAAATGACTATTTTTGTAGTGATTTTATAACATATTTATGTTATAATTCTTAAATAAATATAAATATTTATATTCAGTCTACTCTGCATTGAGCACTCTCTTAAGAATAGTAATTGTTGGTGATTGGAATTTATTCCGTATACACCAATCACACACTTGTATTAGGTTGGTGCAAAAATAATGACGTAATAATGTCGTTTTTGACGTATTTTTAACGTCAAAAAACGACATTATTACGTCATTATTTTTGCACCAACCTAATATATATATATATATATATATATTAATAATATCGGTGGTCAATATATATATATATATATATATATATATATATATATATATGAATTTCCAAGAGGATAGAATCCAGGTAGAACTTAATGTCCAGACAGAGTAAGAAGATAATATAAAATTGTTAAAACACTAATATTTCATGGTTATAATTTATTACATTGGAATCATAATCACGATCCAATTCATCAGACCTACAAATTCAAAACAAAAAGAAGTCGGATATATATAAGTATATATATATATATATATATATATATATATATATATATATATATATATATATATAAATGAACATTGAAATCAACACTTAGAGGCGACATGTTGTTTCATGCTAGTCGCAATCGTCAGGCCATGTGTGTTGTTTTTTACTCGGCCATTTATATATACGGGTCAGTAGTCCATTGTGGCTAGTCTATTTTGGCGGTTATTTTTGGTTTGTTAATTTGTTTATTATTTACTTTATTTATTTGAGTTCATTGATTTTGTTTTTTTTATTTTTTATTTATTTGTTCTATTTCGTCTATTCTAACCGGTTTGATTTGTCAATTTGTTAGGGTTAATTTATTTTACTTATTTTATTGTTATTTTGCTTATATATTAATTTTATTTTATAATTTTTCTCAGTTTTCGGTTTTTAAGTAACGTTGTAAAAATTTGTTTTCATTTCTGAAATTTGAGATGAGCTCGGATAGTTTATTTAATAATATACTTTGGTCTGGGAAGGTAATGATAGCTATTTTTCCTCCAAGCAAAGTTTGCAAGTTTTGGATTGGTTGTTGTAGGCTGATGATATTTTCCTTATTTTCCAAGATATATATATATATATATATATATATATATATATATATATATATATATATATATATATATATATAAGGCAAGATGGGGGTGTGTTTGTGTGTGTGTGTGTGTCTGTATAACGAATGCACGGCCGCAATTTTCGACGGATTTGCACCAAAATTTACATGCACATGCTCCAAGTTAGCGGGAAGGCCAAGACCGACATTGCATTTCCCAACTCCCATCGATAGTGGAAATAATCGATTCTTTCATGCTTCTACGGCAGTTTTCATGTAGTTTGCGGCAATTTTCTACTGGCCAGAGTGAGAGCCTATAGCTGGCTGCCACAAATAGGCAGGAAGATTCTACTGCCCAGCGTGAGAGCCAACAGCTGACTGACACGAATGTTAACTAGCATGCTACCATGCAAAAAAAAAAAAAAGAAAATAGCTGCATTCGTCACAAGTGGGAAAAATTTAAATCTGCATGGCACTTTACTCCAATTGGCTCATTCGCTTGCTTAAACTCAACGTTAATTCTGATTCCACAGAACTGGGTTGGGCGTGAAAAAGTATTTGTTGTTAACATTCTTTTTTCATTCGGTTTTTCCAGTTACGAGTCCTTTTGTAAAGCTGATCGTTTTGTGTTCATTTTGTTTCGTTCTTTTTTCGTAACAGATTTAATGTTTAGTATAGAGCTTCGAAAAAATTCGCAAGGGAGGGCAAAAATATTTTAAGTCAAGTGATAGCGATTGCTGTATGAGTCGTACGATTTTTGAATCAAGCACGGGCAATGACGGGCCATGCTGATAGTATATATATATATATATATATATATATATATATATATATATATATATAAAGATGAAATGAAAACTTTTTCTTTAGTAACTCGTTCTCTTTCACTGGATAAATGCAAGTACTTTATTTTGCAACATGTATTTATAAACAGAAATAGAGTAAAGATAATATCGTTAAGTTTACAAAATTTTAAATTTAAGAACGCTTTAAAATATTCTTAAATAAAATAATAAGCGATAATTCCATCAATATATATATATATATATATATATATGATGTCCCTCCGGGTACAAAACGCATTGTCAAAGAAAAGTTTTCCTTTTGTCTTTATTGATACGGTGACATATACATGTTATTTTTATCTGAATTTTCTACATATTTCTTTTAATCGTTTCACTTCAAAGGAAGGCAATAAAACCACTAAGATGCAAGTCGTTACTAAGTGCGAAAGAATATGAGAAAAAGAAAACATTATTAAAGAGAGAGAACAATAAAAGATCAGGAATTAAGAAGACAGAAGATAACGAGTGGTTGCAATCTTGATGGCAGTGTATTTAATTTTTGAAGATCAAAGTTTACTGGAAAGCAGGAGAAGTAACTGTTATCATAGAACCGTTATATTTAGCCATTTCAACTGTAGGTTATTACGATCATACGATTCATCAAACATATGGCGTCACACAAAACCATTTCCATTTTGTCATACATCTTTTCTCCAAAATTGTTCTTCATATATAAAAATTTATATTATTGCTTATGTTGCATAATAAAACATTACAAGTTCAAATTAATTATTGAATATATTTCTACAAATAGATTTAAGTTGAATTTCACATGGCATGTTATATAAATATGAATATATCTTAAAACTTTTACTAACATTAATATTTTCAACGCGAAAATATTGACTCGCCTAATAAAATCTGCTCTAATGTATGCTGTATTTGTTTGATGCTAACACTCGTTATTGATAGGTCATTCTATTCGGCCATTTGCTGAGTTCGTCATTCTCGTCATTGACTTAGCCACAATGTTATGGTCGTCAGTGACTGATTCGCAAATCTCATAGATATTCTCGTACGATCTCATTTTTCCACGTAAGGCATATATTGCATCATATAGTATGTTACTATATTTAGGGCTTTCGATTTCATGAAAGAAATATGGTAGGATGACGACATCATAATGGTTGTAGTCACAAGGTGGAGATCCAAAAATCATTCTATATCTCAGTCCAGTGAGTGACATAGTTGTTTATATCACACTAACGCTATATTTTTGTACATGCACATGTAAACAACATTTCCAGAGGCAATTTTCAAGGCATGAAGAAAACCAATAACAGAAATAGGAGCACCACAATCTTTTCATCCCCACTTGACTTTCTATCATGCTAACCAGAATATATCTATCAACAAACATTACGCACGTAGATACTGGCTAGCTTTATACATGCAGGTCATATATCTGCGTCTATATTAAGTATATTTGATATTTAATATATATATATATATATATATATATATATATATATATATTAAATATCAAATATATATATATATATATATATATATAGAGAGAGAGAGAGAGAGTGAGAGAGAGAGAGAGAGAGAGAGAGAGTGAGAGAGAGCAAGATTTCATTTAAATACCTTTTACAGCCTTGCTCAAATTATAGGTATAAGGCTAATGTTAATTTTCTGATAACACTGGCATAAACATTGAAGATTTTGGAACACACACACAACACACTCACTCACACACGCACAGATATATATATATATATATATATATATATATATATATATATATATAGATAGATAGATAGATAGATAGATAGATAGATAGATAATATTAGTGGTAAATATACATATATATGCAAAATCCACAGGTGCATATACACACATGGGTTTTTTCAGTTTTCTTTTTGAATTTGTAGGTCTGATGAATTGTATCGTATTTACGATTCCAATGGAATAAATTATGACCATGGAATATTAGTGTTTTTATTATATATATATAGCCTTATTATATATATATATATATATATATATATATATATATATATATATATATATATATATATATATATATGTATATATGTATGTATGTATGTATGTATGTATGTATGTATCCCGCGGAGCTATGTAAAGTAACAGAACTGTCGCGGGTTAACTGCTCTTGATGAGGTTGAAAGGCGTCTCTCTGAGCTTTGGTTACCAATTCTTTAAGTGTTGGTTTCATGATAAAAAGACTTCAGATTGGAAGGAAAACTCATGAAAGCTTAACCCGGTCATTATATTGCATATGTCCATCGAGAGGCATGTACTGGCTTTTACTTGACTGTCATCCGGAGAGGTTAAACTCCGCGATAATAACACACGAGGACTGTCGTTCGGAGTTTCTGTTGCAAGTCTTTTGTACCGTTACTTTTTATCGACAGATTCAAAAAGTGTGGATGGTCCGACACAAGCCTTCACCACCTGAAACAAATCATTGTCTTGGTTTTCTGACCACTACATCTAATTAGTTCCACACATATCCGGCTACTCCGAAAAACTCTACGAAACATCAACTTCATCTTGGCACTTGGAATGTACGAACTCTCTAGGACAACAACTCAGCACCAGAAAGTAAAACAGCTCTGGTCGCATTGGAGCTAAAGAAGTACAACATTGATATAGCTGCACTGAGAAGTAAGCATCAGTCGACTACATGAAACGAGAAAGCAAAATAAGACATATAACAGTGTTTTTTGTGCAAGTCTCGAGTCGGTCTCAAAAGTCATACCCATCATAGGCATGCAGCTAATTAGTTCGTGGTCGTCGGAACCTCATACGTCGAACTCGACCGAAGAATCCATCATATATATATATGTATATATATATATGTGTGTGTGTTTGTTTGTTTGTGTGTGTGTGTTTGTTTGTGTGTGTGCGTAATTGCGGAAGAAAGTGCTAACATAGTAAAAAAAAATCTTGATGAAAAATTTAAAACAAAATTTGATAAAATTACAGAAAATACTGTACACGTACCGTTCCGTTACTGACAGTTTCATTCATATATGAAAAGTATTTTGTATATGATTTCTTCTTGCCCCCCTGAGGATTTCCAAATTGTATGAAACTGTTAGCAGCGAAGGGAGAGATGTGAAGTATCTTCGACTTTGTAGATGAGGTTTTTCGAATCCCAACTTTTTAATTAATTATTGCGAATTTATTGTAGTATTACAACTCGTTTCACACACACACACACACACACACATATATATATATATATATATATATATATTGCATATCTTTCTCAGGTACCCTTCTGAATTCCCAAGAGTACACTTTTAGTCGTTCATCACAATATTCTACAGATCTAAATTCTAATATTTCCACCATCTTTGATCCCTACGAGTGTGGGTTAAACGGTTCATAGGCTGAGTATAAGGGAATGATGCTAAAGTTGTGAAATCATGCATGCATTAATTTAATCTCTTCTTAATAAATGCATTTTTCCAGGTAAACTGACATAAGATTGTACAAAGAAAGGTGCTCATCCAGTTGATCAAAAAGTCATCAACAGCAGATATGATGCCATCATCACTGCGATACTTGTTCTCAGCCAGGTGTTTTTTCATGTTGGTAAATCAGGAGATTAGATAGGATGATCAACCAGTTTAAGCCGGAGTCACGCACAGTAGCCTTGAAACGAAGGACGTGTGCTGAGCAATGTCCTGATGAAAGTACATGAATTGTCTCTTTGTTTCAGTGATGATGCCAACACTCATCCTGAGTTAGACAACATTCAAAGAAACCAGCTCGATCTGCCACAAAGAATATCACACACACATATATATATATATATATATATATATATATATATATATATATAATGCTTAAGGGCGTCTATACTGTTTACCTGCATATTAATTTATTGTTAATTTTCGATCGCACATGTAATAATGTACATTTTCCAAAAAGGGGATGTTGAGACTCATATAACGTTAAAACTTTATAACTCTCATGCCTAACCCTAAATCTCTCACCTGTTTCCTTGATAAGCCGATTCTAATGAATTCTTTGAACACCGGTCAATTCCCGCCTTGTGTCTGTGGCAGGAGTAATTACATTTTAATTTTCTTTTTTCTCTCTGAAATAGAATAATTCTCTCCCCATGCCCTAACGACTATACTCTTTATAATCAAATGGGGGTAGCAGATGCACATGCACCCCACAAGCAACCTTCATCGCCCCCTTCTTCCAATGGGTCTTTGACCTCATGTATATGAGCGAATTTGCCTTGGTGCCCTAGGTCTCTGACCGGTATGATGTTTCTGAACCAATGAGGAGTTCTGTTACCCTGACTTCTAGGCGGATAAGACACATACACTCGGATTATCGTACCTGAATCTTTTCTGGGTAATTTCCCCCCTTGTTAAGGTTGCTAGAGGTTAACGTTTTTAGGGTTTGGCGTTATCCGCCTGATAGTCAGGGATCGGAACCTTCCAGTAACTTCGAAGGAAGCTATCCTTTCAGCACATGTACAATACCGTACTTTTGTACTGCCATTTTGTTAGTGATTTTTGTACCGTGCAGTAGTCTCCGGTGGGGCCCCTCGATGCCATGACGAGGTACTGTTACGGCAGTATCCCCGGGCAAGTCAATCCAGGTTATTTATGCGTGCATCTTCAATGGGTGTCTTTTTCTCTGCCTACTAGTTATCCACCAAATCAACCAAAACAAACATGAAAGCAAATTGACAACGAATAAAACTGGCAAACCCAACTGAAAAAAAATAGACCTTAGTTATAAAATCTCTTACACCAATGTAAGGGCTCTACTTTCCAATTTTCCAGAAGTGGAACTCCATCTTCTTTAATCTCTTCTTTAATCTCAACTTGACATCCTGTTCCTGTCTGAAACGGATATCAATGCCTCAATCCCATTGCAGGAGCTCACAATACCGGGTTACTCACCCATTATAAGAAAATACGACCCATCCAATCCCCGGATACAACGGGACAGCAGGCGAACCTTCTCGACCTTTTTCTAACATCTTGCCCTGACAAATGCTTAGCAAAAGTTCTACCCCCTTCGTCATATCATTCCCTAGTAAGTGTCCATATTTACTCCAAACTAATGACATTCCCTGATTTACTGGTCTATATGGAAGAAAACTGGGATAACTTATGATCCTATATGAAGGAAGCTCCTCTCCCAGCCTTCTTGAAACATTCTGCCTGGCTCAAAAACTGTCAGTCCTGGTTCATCTCTGAATGCGCTGCAGCCATAGCTCACCGGAACCACTACTTCAACATCAATCGCAAGGAGCAGTGTAGTCTGCCCCTTACTTCTTTCAGAACCACCCGCAATCGCTGTAAGAGAGTCCTGTAAGAGAGTTCGCAAAGTGCAGCTACGCGCGACCTGGCTCGGTCAAGGTTGAAAATATACAAATTGGATTTCACGAACTCTGGTAGATCACCAACCAAATTATAAATGGCTGTGACCACTATTATAAATGGTCATATAGGTTATATCTTCCTCGACAGACAAGGCGAAGCTCTTCATCTCGATCTTTGTCTCAACTTCTCTCGTCTCACTGAGTACAATCGCCGTAATATACTCATTCAGCAAGAGAAGTTTCTAGAGTTATCAAAAACCTCAACCCCCAAAAAGCCACTGGCCCAGACAAAATTCCAGTGGTCGTCCTTAAGAGTATCAGCCCAGATTTATCCGCGATTCGAACAGAGTTATTTAACCACTGCTTGAAGGAGAAATCTTTCCCAAGTGTGTGGAAGGTGGCAAGGGTATGCACGATCTTCAAGAACGTGGGCAACCGATCCTCCCCCTTCCAGTATAGACACATTAGTCTTCTCAGTATCATCAGCAAGGTTTTGGAGGTCTTAATGAACAAGAAGGTCGTCGAACACCTGGATAGTAACAACCTCTTGTGCGACGAGAAGTATGGGTTTCTATCATCCCGGTCCACTGCTGACGTCCTAACTACCGTTACACACAAAATTAGTGAGACCCTTGACAACACACATAGCGCAAGGACCATAGCATATCGACAAGGTGCTTCTAACACAAGTTCTTCAGCTATGGAATCACTGGAAGGATTTTCTCTATTATAAAATCCTATCTGAAAGGTATTTGCTAACCGCCAGACTTCCGAGGCCCTGGTGGTCAACGCAGGTATCCCCATTTCTCAGACTTTTTTTGTTTTTATAAATGAACTACCTAAGAATATATTCTGATTATTTGTAAATGTCTATGCTGATAATATGCCGATATACGGGGGCACATCTAAAAGTTTTGATGATCAGAGATTGGCAGCTGAATATTGGGCCTCAAACTCAAGCTCGATCTCAAGTGGAATTCCTATATACGATCCATTGCTAAAGATGCACGTAAAATGTTTGGCTTACTGTACAATTCCAGTAAGTACCTCATTCCTCATGATATTCTCTACATTTATAAAAGAGCCAAATCAGGCCCAAAATAGAGTACTGACGACATATTTGGGCAGGAGCTGCCCAGGCACACTTTCCAGCGTCTCCGAGTCCTTGTGAGAGAAAAACTGTTTCCCTACTCCGACCTCTCTCTCATAGGCGAGATGTGGCCAGTCTCTTACTGCTCTATCGCTACAACCATAGAAAGTGCTCGGACGAACTGCATATTGTGGTTCTAGCAAATCAGATCTTCAGGGCTAGGACCCGCCATGCCTCTTACATAGTAGCTAATCACCCACATCCACTCCGTATTCAATCACTGAGATAAGTTCCACTCGAACAGTTTCTTCCCCCAAACCACTGTCCTATGAAACAGACTACCTAGGTGATATTTCCCGGACCACTAAAATCATAACCTTTACAAGTTTAGGGTTAATCGTTATCTTCCCTCCTTATAATCGTAAACTTATCGTAAACCTCTACCTCGTGGCCCCACGAGACATGTACAGGGCAAGCCCTACTGTATCTATCTATTAGGTTGATGCAAAAATAATAACATATGTGAGAAAACGATATTATTTTTGCACCAACCTAATATCTATCTATCTATCTATCTATGTATAATAGTTTATAAGCTCTGTTAGAATAAATGCATTGAGCTCTCTTTGTGGATCACTTTTAATATTTTATATTATTAGGATTCACTTGGATTATAAACCAACGGATTGCCTATAAACATTCACAGACTGATATGCTGGTATTTAGATAACATATTTGAATGTACTAATTCTCTGTTAAAACATAATGACTGTACTTGTTCTGTAAATGCTAACGACGACCAAGATGTTTATTTTATTATACAATAGCCTACTGGAAAAATAACCGCCAAAGAATTAGATAGATAGATAGATAGATAGATACGAACAAACACAGGTAGATAGACAGAGAGAAAGAAAAGATAAGCAGAAGAAAGAAAGTCAGATAGATAGATAGCTAGATAGAAAGAAAGAAACAAAGAAAGAAAAGAGAAAAAAGAAAGAAAGTGGTGGTCTAGACAATTATTTTGCCCCTAATCGATAAATTCAGGCAAGAAGTAAATAAACAATTGCATTCTGGGCAGGATAGTTCTAATTTTAAAATTTGATGCCAGTTAAAAGTTAAATGAGCATACACATATATCCTTAAAGAATTGCAATGCGACACACTCACAGACACACGCATATATATATATATATATATATATATATATATATATATATATATATATATATGCAGAGATAGAAAGAATATTAGCTAAAGCCTAAAATGTAAAATAATCTATGGGCGCAATACCAAAGTCGCAGAGCGTAAATATAATATATAATAAGGAGCATTATAAAGTACAGGCTCTCGAGAAAGGAGTTGAGCAACATGCTCCATAAGTTTTCTATGGGGTTGAGCTCAGGAGATTGGGGCGCCCATGTCATAACACTCACCTGCTTCTCATCAAAGTATTCCTTCATCAATTTTGATTTGTGACAGGGAGCATTATCCTGCATATAAATGAGCTTGGTGGGGTCGATTTTCACCCTTTCAGCAGAAGGGAGAAGACAAGACTCTACTCTTGTACTGCTCGCTCCTGAGGGACTTTTCAATAGGTTTTAAGAAACCATTTCCATGAAAAGAAAAGCCTTCCCAGAACATTATACTGAACGGATCCTTGACAGTACTTACTGCTAAATTCAAAGATCTTTCAAAGCTTCTTCTTCGGAATTTTAGATCGCTTATCCTTTGAATTTAGCTCAACTTTCGTTTCATCGGAGCAGAGAACATTTAGTAAAAAAAATCAGGTGAGTCACTTTTATCGAACAGCACTGTATATATATATATATATATATATATATATATATATATATATATATATATATATATATCGTAATATATATATTTATATATATATATATATATATATATATATATATATATATATATATATAGTAATATATATATATGTATATATATATGTGTGTGTGTGTGCGTTCGTGGGTGTGTGTGTGTGTGTGTGCGTGTAAGGAATTAATGCTGCTAAAGCAATGGCGTGAACAAATAAGGGGAGAAGCAAACATGCTGCAGTTTTGTCAGTCGGCATATTACTAGAAATCTAAATATCTTGCAAATGCGAATACAAATATGATGACCGGAGATCAGGTCGGTGATAGGTTGCAAATCTAAAGTGTCTATCCGATGATACTTCTAGTGAATTTGTGATTTTTCTATTTTTTTTTTCATTTTTTTTTAACTCTATATTTTCCTTCATGCATCTCAAATCAATCTACAACCTTTATTTTATTTGTTTTCTCTTAATAGGTTACCTGGGGATGCATCTGTTAAACAAATAGCCGGGGATGTTTCTTCAAGTTCAGGTTCTAGCAATAAAGAATTTAAAATTAATCATTAACATTTCAAGAAAACAAAAGTAACAACAATAACAACGAGAAAATATTTTAAGATAAAGAAAGAAAAATAAAATAAATTTCTCCGATTTCTAAATAAAAATTATTCGACTGCTTGATGTAAAATGAAACATTTTGAACTTGGAAAGGAAAAGGAAAGCAGTGAAACAGATATAAATCCCCCTTGTAACTTGTAAAATCACTCGTTAATATTCACGAGAAACCTTGAATCAGTCAACATTTGATGCATCTGTCGTCGCTGCTTCTACACAATTATTGATAAGCAAAACAGTTTGAATAAATGTCATGTTAATTCAATAGAAAGTCTTTAATTCTTAAATAATGATTGACGTCATTCAGTTCAAAAAACAATCGACTAATCATTCACTTTTATGTCCCCCAAGAATTCTAAAGTAATGTTCATTTTTCTTATGTTTGTCAGGGATGAAGAATGTGCGTTTATATAACGAAGTAATAAACCGATTAATGAAGATTATTAGATAAGGAGACATGAAAATGGCTGTTAAATTATTGATATATTACTTAGGTTGGCACAAGAACACAGGAATGAGACATCCACCAAACATTCAACTCACTAGAATTTTTCCTATCCGATGTACAGACTTATTCCATACACTAAGTCGTCCTGGGTATAACGATAAACTACATCCGGCAGCGGAAGGTTTTGACGAGCGTGGAACCACCACTTAATTGCTGTTGTTCTCAGGTCCACCATGACACTGGCTGGTAGCACGTGTTAGGGTCCCAGCTATAGGCAAATTTTGAACCCCCAAATTGGGGTCAAAACACTATGAAAGTAGAGAAATAGATTTTTATAGTAAAAATACCAGTAATACACTTTTGAAAAATATCACCAGCAATACACTTTTGAAAAATATTACCAGCAATACATTTAAAAAATATTACCAGAGGTTTTGAAAAAATATACATATTCTATTCATACGAACCTATCCCGGAAAAGCTTGTTGGCATTAAATAAACCACTGAGGCTGATATCCCGTAAAACAAAATAAACCAAACCAAACCAATCCATACACTAAGCAGCCAAATCAAGCTACGAATAATCCTATGTAAAAATCATTTATGTGACATTCACCGAGTACTCAGCGAAGAACAATAATATTGAATAATTTTGCAAATATATTTCGCGTCCTTTCTCTAACTTGCATCATTTTTCCCGTGAAAAAATTCGAAGAATGTCATATTTTGCCTTTACGGCACACACGTATAGTTCAAAAGACTAAAAGACTATTTTTCCGGTTAGTGCATTACCTTCGATAACTAACACTTCCAGATTTTATTCTATGGCAAACACCAGAAACTAATAGCATTATATAAACAGGCAACTTCTTGTACAATAATGAAAATATTAAACAGAAATGTTTTTTCAAAAGTAAAATATAGTGATATATAAATGACTACCTAATTAGCATAGCTAAAGTATAGAGATTATATAAGTGCTCAAACCATAAAGTGGAAGACCCAAAAATGATTAACGACTACCACTGGACTGAGAAAATACGAAGGAAATCACATTCCATGACAGTAATAATAATAATCTGTATAAAATTTTATTGTATTTTTATATATAAAATTTTATTATCATTTTATTGTTTTTATTGAGTTTTCAATTGCAAGAAGAGAGAATGCATCATTGTTAGCAAAAGGGACAACGCAACATGCAAATTAAAAATTGGAGATACCAAAATCAAACAAGTAGAAACTTTTAAATATCTAGGCAGTGTTTTAACAGAGGCGCATTGGGATAGCGAAAGTTGCCCTCCAAATGCTAAGCAAAGCATTAAAAGACAGAACAATTTTGTTTAAAACAAAGAAAAGAGTATTGAAATGTTACGTAATATCAGTTTTCCTTTATGGTAGTGAATACTGGACAATCTCCTTACAGATGAAAAAAAGCCACATAAATGTGGCAACAACGAAAGTTTAAAGAAAATGGAAACAAAAAGGACACTTATAGTTAACACCAGAAAGAGATAGGTGATATTTGTCGGTCATATAATGAGGAAAGATGTCTTGGACAGATTGAAAGCAAGAGACCTAGAGGAAAACAACGTATAACCTACTTAGCGAGATCTAAAAATGGATGGAAAACACTATCTATATATCTATCTAATTAACTAGGAGATGGGTGTGAAAAAGTTATGAGTAAAACACAGTTCACAAAATGTAACTAGATGACCAGTTTTGCTGGAACTTTTTCTATAAAATATTTTCGAACTATATATATATATATATATATATATACACACACACACACACATAATGTATTATCGAAAGTTAAGAAATAAAGTGACTGGCAGAATAGGGCTATTATTTGTGTTATGTATATATGTATTGCTAATTATTTGACTATACAGGACAAAATAACTCTAAAGACAATTTTCCTTACGTTAAATAAAATCTTACTTTGATATATCGAAAATACTTTTCGTGTGTTTCAAGGCCAAGTTGAAAGGGACAGTCATTTAACAATAACATTTCTTACGTGACTAATTGTTGAAAAACAGTCTAATGTAGAATACAGGATATTGGTTAAAATTCTTCCGCTGATTAAGCGCGAAATTTTGTCTATTTTTCTCTTTGTTTGCTTTCCTTTCAGGATAAGTAAAATAAAGAATTATATACCAAACTTTCTTTTCTTTTTGTATTCACCACTAACATTCTCACTTTTTCTCTTCTCATTTTGTCTTCATCTAATTTATTCCGTCTTCTTATTACTGTATTGCAAGCCGTATTATTTTTACCTTAGAAGGACATTTTCTTTCACTTTGTCGTTTCGTTTCTTTCTAACGTTTCCGCTTGTCACTCTGTGACATTACAATGCTTATAGGAAGCATTGTATGCTGCGAAATAGGAAGATAGTGTTTTCTTTCCTCACACTTGATTCGAACGAAATGTTTATTTTTGCTACCGCTGTGCTCTCGGTGAGGTTCCTTGCCTTGACACCTTGAACGCCTATTGAAACTCAAGTAGAAGCGTCGTTAAAGATTTTGGCAAAATGGTCGGTTCCTCATACCACTCTAGAAAGTATCTAATTCTTCCTGCCTTACTTTACCTTTACAAGAGATAAATCAGACAAAAATGGAATATTGCTACTATATCTAGGCTGGAGCTACCCAATCGTCAATTTCCAGCCTTAACAGAATTCAAAAGAGTTTACGCGGCCTTGTGGGTCATGGAATATTTTCAACCTTACAACCACTTTCCCACAGATGAAACGTTGCTAGCCTGTCGCCACTCTATCGGTTTTTTAATGGCAGATGTTCAGACATTATATTCTTTAGTCTCTGTTTTTACGAGATTTCCTAGTTTATGGGTGGGGGGTGTTTGGGTAGAAGCAAACTTAAAGTTGATAATGTGGACGTTTTATTCAACTAAAAACATCACAATTCACATAAGTAGCAATGACACTGAAAAGAAAAAATAAAGTATTCTGTCAGTCAGAAAACAAAATAATTAGTATGAAATTTCAACTTAACATTTCGCTTATGTTGTCATATACATAAGTCTATCATTCATCCATGCTTAGAATATTGTTCACATATTCACCTTGAGCTACTTGATAAAATCCAAAGAATAACCAGCAATATTATTGGTCCTGAGTTGGCGGCTCGGCTTCAGTCACTTTCCCACCACCGTAAGGTTGCCACTCTGTCTTTTCTATAAGCACTTTCATGGTAATTGTTCGGATAAGCTCTTCGCTATGGTAACTAGACTTTGAATTTAAGCGCAGTAATAGACTCACGTCATCAATTTAAAGTTGAGCTGGCTAGATGGAAATGTAACTTTTATGTTAACAGTCTCTTTTCTCGCATTTCTCCCTTGTGGAACTCCCTTCTGGCTCCATGTTTAAGAATGGCAAGAATTTAACTGCAATGTCAATCGCTATCTACTGTCCTCCTGACTACTCTTTCTTCCTCCCGCTCATTATTAATGTTTCTGTTCCTAATTCTTCCACACCCTGTAACTTACTGCGTCTTAGTGGCTTTACTGACTTGCATGGGATGATTCCGATTAATATATATATATATATATATATATATGTTTACTAATTTAAAAATATGGTTCAGTCGCTACACAGGAATTACCATTTTTCAAAAACAGAAATTAAATCTTCAAATTTAATTATATAATTACATTAAAAAAATCCCTAGTACTGTTTCATTTTCAAGTGAATTTTGAAAGATTTTAGTTTCTGTTTTTGAAACATGGATGGATCCATATTTTTAAATTATTAAATTTATAATGCAGAATTCTATTGAGCACTATTTTTTTTAAAAAATAAAAATAATTAATAAGAACACAGGATTATAATATATATATATATATATATATATATATATATATATATATATATATATATATATATATATTAATAATAAGAGAAGCAACTGAGTAACAAAGTATAAATTATTATAAAGTATAAGAGAAAATTTTATTATTATTATTATTGACGGACGGGCAACTTTGGTCTTCACCCATCCCTAAATATCCACCCGCCAAACCCTGTAAACCACTCTCAGCAGGCCGGCTAAATCACGTGAAATTACCATCGAAAGGCTCTGCACTCTTCTGTGCACTGGTAGTGCTGGAGAGGTATAACTTCGTGATAATAAAACCTGAGGAGTGTTGTTCATTGTGTTCGTGGCAAATATTTTCACCAACTCCTTGTTATCAGCACTTCCAATAAGTGTGGCTGGTCCTAAACAACTCTTTTGTGTGGATAGTCTGCAGTTCAGTTTTGTGTTCCTTCTTTGCTATTCCACCTGAGCAACAAGTCCACTGGCGAGAGAGTTTAGGCGACGGGGACAGGTACAGGATTAAAAACTAAACTGTAAGACACTCATATATCAAAAATGATGGGAGAGTCCATCATATATATATATATATATATATATATATATATGTGTGTGTGTGTGTGTGTGTGTGTGTATGTGTGTGTGTGTGTGTGTGTAAGTTTATAATTAAGTGTTCCGTAATAACAGAAAAAGATAAAACACAGATAAAAAATGATCAAACAAGGGAGATAATTGAAAAAGAAGGCGTAAAAACAGTGAAACATAAATAATGAAAAACTAATTAAATAATTAAAGAAAGAGAGAAATGCAGAAAATGTCGGTAGAAAGAAGAGAGACGGGAAAAGAAAGAGAAAAAATGATAACAGGAAGAAGTAAGGAATGAAGGAAGAATGAATATAAAAAAAGAAAACTTTGTGGATGAGAAACCTCCAATGAAGAGAGAGACTAGAAAGATTAGTAAAGAAATATGTACTAAAAGTGAGATGCATTAATTAGAAAAAGAAGACGTTAATGTCAGGTAAAATCGCGAGGTGATTAGACTTTTGAGAAAAATAAATACATTTATTAAAAGTAAATGAACAAAGAAATAATGGCAATATTAGCTGTTTCTTTATAAGGAAACACTCGACATTCATTGACCGAGTAGCTTGTACTATTGTCGGTTGAAATTTATAAAATCTTTACTTATGGATGTCATGCATAGCGCCAAATCTATTCCGAAATATTTAAATGGATTTGGCGCCATGCGTGACATCCATATTAAAGTTTCGATCTGGCGAGGCTAGTTAAGAAATGAGTCGAATTTTCAGGTCAATGTTTTGGTTTTGCATCAATTTACTGTGTAGTGCGAAACTACCTCTAGTGCGGCTTATTCTATGTTTAATTTACTTATCTCCAATGAAAATTTTGTTATAATTGATCCATACACTAAGGTAAGGTCTCATAATTTTACAGTTCAAATTACATCTACCGCAGCCGATTCTATGTTCAATAATCCTTATCTCTTATATGGAATATGTTATAATTGATGCATATCACGAAGTATTTGAAGTTTTTTTTAGCGCTTTCACAAATTGGATTTTTGTGATGGATTCAGAGTAAGTGTAATCACTGAATTAATTTGAATTCCAGATCATTTTTTGTGTTTTGGAAAGATTTATCTTGCCCTATTTCTTAGAAAACTTGATAAAGGATATTGATATCCTGTTCAAGATAATTCATATTCCAGCTATTGATACCTATGTCGTCAGCATATCCTCACTCTTTGGCCTCGGGAGAGAAAGCAGGATCACTGTATTCTATTAATATGGAATGCTTATATGGTCAGTGCCCATCTCTTTACATGGGTGTTTGTACACACACAGGGCATAGTTTAGAAAGAGATTAAATAAATTGGGGCCCTCATTCCCTCCTTGTCGAACTCCTGCTGAGGTTTGAAATGTTTCCGCGTTGAATTCCACGCCAGACATGTATGATTTTGAGGAGAGATATAATTCTTTTATCAGATCTAGACATTCAGTGAAGTGAAGTCAGAGCTTGCAAAATGATTTCTAATGGATGAGAAAAGGAAGTCTTTATTGATGTGGTTATATGCTTCTGTGAGATCAATATATCAGGTATACAATTTTCTATTGGAGAAGTAACAGATGGAAGAAAGGAACGGCAATGATACAAAGAAAGAGGGAAGGAAGGAAAATAAAGTGAGAAGGAAAGCAAAAGTGAAGGATTAAAAGAATCTAAAAGTAAAAAGATAGAAATAAGAATGAAAGATCAACTAAATCAAAATATACAAAATAAAAAGAAAGAAAAGATGGGAAAGAGAGAAGAACGAAACGAAGACAGGACGAACAAAGAACGCAAGTAAATAAAACGGAAGATGGGAAGGTCGTAAACATAAAGTTAAGGAATATAATAATAAAATAAAATAGTAGGATAAAATGAGAAGAAAATTCAGTACATTGGAAAGACAGCAGGAAGGTCAGTAAAAAGGAATAGAATGTAAAAATAATAAAAAAGATGAAAAATGAACGGAAGACAATAAATAAAAGAATAAAGAATGTATGTAAAAAAAATAATGAACATTGGAAGAGAAGAAATAAAGGAAAAAGAAAGATAAACTCCAAAGAAAGACATAAAAAGATGATTTAAGTAAAAAGTGCTAAAAATAATAAAAAGAATAATTATGCAGTGTGATGCAGAAAGAGAGAAAAAAAAAAAAGAAATGTTCAAAAGAAAAGCCCGGATGTAGTCTACTGTGAATGCACAACTTAGCACCTGACTTGAACAAAACACGGCAAGAGCTAACATTTGAAACTGAAGTCTGTTTAGACAATTACATCGTTAAAGGTTGAATTGTCGCCCTAAATATTTTGTTTTTATTGATTGTTCGCCATTATAAAGAGAAAGAATTGCTTCCACACTCACTTCTGGTCTTAGTCTGCGCATATGTCAGGTGGTGCTGCTGTGTGTGTTTGGGACGAGAAGGTGATGGTGAGATGAGTGACGCCCTAATAAAAGCGTAAAATTAATTGTATGTTCTTCGTGTCTGGAGAAAAATGATTGTTTGCTTCGCTTTTTTTTTTGTAAAAATTAATTGCTATTTATCAATTTCGTTTCTTTTGATTTTTGTGCACCTCAAGTGCCGATAAATTTTTGCAGAGTAAAGATAAAAGAAGTTATATTTTAAAAGAAAGGCAAAAGAAAATTAAAAGGAATATGTATATTAGTGGATTAGGACAAGAGTTTTCCTTTCATGTAGATTCAATAAAATGGAAATATTGTTAAGTTGATAGACAGGTGTTGAAATTGCTTAACAGGAAGAGACTGCGATATATCTAATTCCTGCAGAAACTGAATTATGCATATAAGTTTCTGAATCTCTCTCTCTTTCTCTCTCTCTCTCTCTCTCTCTCTCTCTCTATATATATATATATATATATATATATAATTCTTACTGAGTCAAAATAGTTCAAGTTCACGCCGAAATTTGTTCATATCGCAAGAAAGAAAAGAAAAGACATGAATCTACCTTCCGCCAGCTATGGATTAAAGCAGTGAATATAGGTGAATGAAAATGAAAATGTCAGACTAAGCTCTTTAGGCTTAGGTAGGGCAAAAAGTCTAAAAGAGGAAGTCTTAATTCAAAACCAACCTAAAGCGACAGTGGCTCAGTCAGGCTAACTTGACACACCTTCTGCTGTTGCATCTACAGTACATGGGGTTCTTCATAAACCCTCATAGTATATAACCCTTCGTTATTTTTATTAAATATAAACATCTTCACACACCACACACTGTGTGTGTGTGCGTGCGTGTGCGTGTATATATATATATATATATATATATATATATATATATATATATGATAAAATATAGTTTTAAGGTATACTATATTTTGGGGTTAAAGTGCTCAATATCAGAGATAGAGCGTATATAAATATATAAGTGGGCATTGAAGTCAAAAACTAGAGGTAACAGTCTGTTTGATGCTAAATTGACGATTGCATTTAGCAATGTTCACACACACACACACACACACACACACACATATATATATACGTATGTATGTACGTATATATATATATATACGTACGTATGTATAAAAATATAGTCTCAGTGTGTTTATTTGTTGGTTATACACAGCCAAATCTTTTCGTGTAGTAAGATTAAAATTTGGTTATCGTAATTATTGGATCCAGAAGAAGTTCTTAATGTAGTTTTTCTCTTCCTCGTAGATAAAGTATTGCTTTACTGCTTTTCTGTTAGGTAGAAACATTACCATTCTTCGATCAAAGATTATAATTTCCCCATTATTGTTAATGTTCGGTCAATGAAAAAATTGCGGTTTAAAACATCAATTATACACAGGAATTTCTTACTAAAACTCATCTTACATGGCATCTCTTCGTTGTAAATTTACCATAAGCGATGGAAATTTATTTCTTGCACGCTACTGATTACAATGTCAATGAAAATAGAGTTTAAATAATGACAATAACAAATATATTGTAAAATAGAGATTTCTTAATTATCCTTTTTATCAGTTTGGTTTTAGAAGTTATGTGGTAATAATTTTCGGAACTAAATAGATCTCCAGAAATTTCGCATATCTTCTACATGCATGTTTCTTTAAAGACGACTAAAAAGGTACTGCGATTAAACTTTTTTTCATTTTTCCCCTGTTCGTACAATTGTTTTCTTTCCTAAACACAATTATGTAAAAACCGTACAAATGTTCTGTATTTCCGAGCTTTTTCGGCTATACTTTTAGCCATTATCAAGGATGATTTTATTTTTACTTCTTCACTGAATGTATGGGTTGTGTGTATTTAACTAGAGTTAGAGGAATGTTTTATTTTCCATATACGATCAACACATTGTTTGTAGTTAATGTTATCGAATGTCAGCTTTTTCTTTTTTGTTATTAGGGCTTCCATTATTTTTTATATTTTTTACATGTGGGTGAGGTTATTATGCTTGTATTTTCTGCTAGTGTGTTTCGGATGAATTCTGGTAGGTTTGTTTGTTTTTAAATGAGTTCTAATGTAGCTGTGGTAGGATAGAAAAACGTAAGTCGTCTGGATAGGCATGTAGTAGTGTGACCGATGTAATTATTTATGAGTTTAGTTTGATCAGGAACACAGTTAGTTTTGATTTTGCAGGTATGTTGCTATTTTTGAAGATAAGGTTAGCTGTTCTCGATTTTTGTAATAGATAATTAATTTTTTGTTCAGGTAAACTGGGGTATGTAGAATAACAAGACAATAAACAGCACTTACCGGCGTAAGAGTCCCAGCTAGCGTCCAGCTGACAGACAAAAATAAAGCAGGTTGTAACTTTATACAAACCCTGCAAACTAACTGATGAATCAAGCTGGTATTTATATAGAAATACCTCCAATCAGGTACCAGCAGCCAATCACAGCCCAAGCAATGGACTATCCCACTTTAGCACAATGAGATGGTCCATTGCACCATAAATAGCTATCTTTCTCAAGGTTGAATTACTTTTTACCTCAGCTTGCTCCACCACTGAGTGTTTATCTTGACCACGTGATTGTTCGACATGGCGCTGCGAACAGGATTATTGACACCCGAAAATTGGGAACTCTTCTTCATTGAAGCAGGCATATCCACTGACTCGGCCAAAACTCATGCAACAAGGTTTGCGGATGAGAAGCTGATAATCGAGAGCCTTCAAATGCTGGATCGATCTATGCTTAAGGAGCTGGGAGTCACTTTAATTGTGTATCATTAAGCAGGCTAAGGAATCCACCACCCAGACAACCCGCATTCAGGCACTAGCAGCCAAGCCTCCTCATCTCAATCTCGAGATGACACCACAGCAATTCAGGAAGTTCCGAATTGACTGGGATGTCTTTACCAAGATGACGAATATGCCAAGCTCCCAAGCTAATATTCACTTATACAATTGTGCTGATGAAGCTGTGCAAAACGCCATAATCAACACACACCCTGACTTCTTTACCACTGATCCAGATAAGCTACTTGACATGGTAGAAGCATTGGTCACCCAGAGGTCAAGTCCTATTGTCCATCGCCTTGCTTTTGCCTCCATGTTTCAGGATGCGGATGAGCCAATACAAAGTTACCTTGTCCGCCTCAGAGCCATAGCCGTTGATTGTAACTTTACCTGCCCCTCGTGTGAGCATGACCTGTCTGATATATACATCAAGGACCAGATCATCCGTGGAATAGCAAATGACACACTCCAGGCTGACCTACTGGCCAAAGCTGGGGAACTTAAATCCCTTGAGCAAAATATCCGTCATGCTGAGGCATTCGAATCAGCATTGCGAGACCAAACCTCAATGGCCGGCGCTTCAGATACAGCTGCTGCTCGGCTATCAACATACCGCAGACAGAAGGGTATACCACAAGCCAACGAGGGGATCCGTACCAGCACCTATTGCAACTGCAATGTTAAACCAAACCACCAGGCTTGCTTAGGTTGTGGCAGCCACCAGCATAGCACCTCAGGAACTGGATCCCGCCGGCTAAAATGCCCAGCATGGGGACAAACATGTAGTAACTGTGGGAAGCCCAATCACCTATCGAGGGTATGCCGAGCTAAGAAACTGGCTCAAGCGGTCAGAAAAAGCCCAGAGGCTAATGAAGCTGCCATGGACATACTTATTGCCCACATCACATTCAATCAAACGACAGGCACGTATACATCTAAAGACACAGGCCAGGTAAGGAAAATTGATGCATATGTTGTTCCGTTCTCACCAAAACCGGATCCCAGACAAGTTAAGAATATCCCCAGAAATAACAGCACGAGGATGACGATCTTTCCCGACAGTGGGGCCTCCATATGTCTCGGGGGACTTAAGCACCTTCTGAATATGGGGCTCACTACCAACAACCTCATTCCATCAAAAAAAAGTCGTTCGAGCTGTGGGAGGCTTTACACTTGTATGTCAGGGTTGGCTCCCTGTGGAATTCATCGTCCAAGGAAGAACAACTAAACAAGCCCTATACATATGCAAAAAGATTCAGCGTCTATACTTCAGCAAAGCAGCCTGCATTGATGTAGGGATACTGTCCAAAGACTTTCCTAAGCCGACGACTACAATATTACCCCAAACAGCAATGCAACACATGCCGTCGACAAGCACACATAAAAAATCGGACACAAGCACTAAGTCGAGGGACAACTTCCAACGCGCCCCAAAAAACTCCCTTTTCCCCCAACAGAACAAAACATTGATAGGCTCAAGAAATGGCTATTGAATCAATTCGCCGAAACGGCGTTCAAGAACAATGGTGGCCCCACTGTACATATACACCTCAAAGAAGGAGCAGTCCCCAAAGCCAGACATAACCCAATTCCTGTGCCTTTTCACTTCAAAGAGCCCGTAAGGCAGGCCCTTTGGGAAGATGTGAAAAGGGGTATCATAACCCCAGTACCCGTCGGCATGCCCACTGATTGGTGTAGCACTATGGTAATTACCGCCAAGAAAAATGGCAAACCACGAAGAACCATAGACTACCAACACCTGAATTCACAGTGCAAACGGGAAACACACCATACAGGGTCACCATTCCAGCTAGCACTACAAGTGCCACCTAAGCAAAAGAAAACAGTGTTGGATGCTGTTGATGGATATCACTCCATCCCCTTAGATAAAGAGTCCCAGCCACTCACCACCTTCATCACAGAATGGGGAAGGTTCATGTACCTGAGGATGCCACAAGGTTACCTAGCATCTGGAGATGCCTACACCCGAAGGTAAAAATCGTAGATGACACCCTACTCTATGACTCTGACATTGACGGAGCCTTTTTTCACACCTTCGATTTCCTCCTCCATTGTGCAAAAAACGGCATCGTATTAAATAGAGAAAAATTCCAATTTTGCCAAGACACAGTACAGTTTGGTGGCCTCCAGATAACATCCTCTGGTGTAACCCCTTCTAAATCCATGCTGGAGGCAATATTAAGCTTCCCAATACCAAAAACGCTCACCGATGCCAGATCATGGTTTGGTCTGGTCAACCAAGTCGCTTGGGCATACTCACTGAGCCCAGTCATCCTTCCATTTCGTGATCTCGTAAAACGAGACTCTCACTTTACATGGAATAAAAGCCTCAAGGATGCATTTCAGCAGTCAAAGAAGGTAATAGTTGACTTAGTCCGAAAAGGCATCGCAACATTTCAAAAAGAACGAATAACCTACCTTGCCCCAGATTGGAGCAAAGATGGAATGGGCTTCCTACTTCTACAGAAGTATTGCTCATGCACCACTGACAAAGCCCCAGTTTGCTGCCCTGAAGGTTGGCGCCTGATATTTGCTGGTAGCAGATTCTGCATTGATGCTGAACGCAGATATGCACCTATTGAAGGCGAGGCAGCAGCAATTGCGTGGGCATTGGAAAAATGTCGCATTTTTGTAATGGGTTGCCCGAATCTCATAGTGGTTACAGATCATGAACCACTAAAAGGATTATTCGGAGATAGAGACCTTAGTAAAATCCAAATCCCCCGATTATTCAGGTTAAAGGAGAAAACACTCAGGTACAGATTCACCATTCAGCACTGCCCTGGGAAATGGCACAGAGCCTCCGATGCTGTCTCACGTAACCCAGCAGACATCTCACAGGCACTCCTAAATGTATTCACTGCTGAACCTTCTCAATCAGACATCATAGAGTCTGACAACATGGATGACTGGGTCAAATCAACAACCCTATTAGCAACATTCGGTGCAAACGACAACCTGGAGCTTATCTCACCAGACGTTATCCGTGCGGCGGGACGCAGCGACCCGCAATACAAAAAATTAATTGAAGTAATACAAAATGGATTCCAAAGGACGCGCATCCTCACTGCACCTGAAATCCGCGAATACTGGGAAGTGAGGCACCGCCTAAGTGTTGACGACGGATTAGTGCTCTTAGATCAAAGAATCGTCATCCCCACCTCACAACGCGCAAAAGTATTACATAGACTACATTCTGCACACCAAGGCGAAGTTGGCATGAAGGAACGTGCCAATGAATCTGTTTATTGGCCCGGGATGAATGCTTCAATTCGTAACATTAGAGCAGGTTGTACGTTCTGCTCAAAAATTGCCCCGAGTCAACCAAAAGAGCCAATCAATTTGACACCATCTCCTGATTGGCCATTTCAGCAAATCGTCATGGACATCTTCCATGTTGGGAACCATGGTTACTTAGCATGCGCTAACAGGTTAACAGGCTGGCTGAATCTATACCACTTGAGCCACGGAGAAGCGACTGCCTCAAGGATTATTTCGATTTGCCGAGACATATTTCAAACCTACGGCGCTCCTGAGGAACTCAGCAGTGATGGTGGGCCACCCTTCACATCTCTTCCATTCAAGCAATTTTTACAAGACTGGGCTGTTAAACACAGGTTATCATCTGCTGGTTACCCACAATCCAATGGTCGTGCAGAGCTCGCTGTCAAAACGGCCAAGAGAATCGTAAATGGCAACACAGGAGCACAAGGATCGTTGGACAATAACCGTGCAGCAAGAGCCATCCTCCAATACAGGAATACGCCCATTCAAAACATTGGGCTATCCCCTGCTCAACTACTACTTCACCGCTGACTATGTGACTACATACCATCCCACCCCACACTCTATAAGCCACACGCGAATTGGATAACCGCAGCCCAAAATCGCGAGTTAAGTCTGTCCCGGCGGAACGCTCGTCTCATAGAGCAATACAACAGAACAGCACACACCTTAAACCCCCTTCAAAAAGGACAAATAGTGGCACTACAACGACCAACAACCCGCTGATGGGACACAACAGGTCAGGTCATTGAAACCCTCCCCAACCACCTATACCGTATCAGAGTTGACGGATCAGGTAGAATTACCTTACGAAATCGCCGATTTCTCAGGAAACTGGATACACCAACAATCCCAGTTCCAAGACCTAGTGCCTTACCCGAGACCCCTACACCAGTGACACAAACATTCGACGCTGGAATAATATCAAACACTGCTCAGCCGTCTACAATAACACGGACAAAACCTCCTCGGGCATTGTCCAGACTACTTCCACACAACCAGCCAGGTTTAAAGGAACTCATCCCTCCCCAAAGGCCACTACCCACACGCGATGTGGGGAAAGGAGATGTAGAATAACAAGACAATAAACAGCACTTACCGGCGTAAGAGTCCCAGCTAGCGTCCAGCTGGCAGACAAAAATAAAGCAGGTTGTAACTTAATACAAACCCTGCAAACTAACTGATGAATCAAGCTGGTATTTATATAGAAATACCTCCACTCAGGTACCAGCAGCCAATCACAGCCCAAGCAATGGACTATCCCACTTTAGCACAATGAGATGGTCCATTGCACCATAAATAGCTATCTTTCTCAAGGTTGAATTACTTTTTACCTCAGCTTGCTCCACAACTGAGTGTTTATCTTGACCACGTGATTGTTCGACAGGGTAGAGTATTTAATTATGATATTTCTAAGTGAAGATTAATCATGCTTATAGTTGACGTGCATTTGGCTTTTGTAGAAGATGTTTATCGTATTGTTTTTGTCTTTGTGTTCAGTATCATTATTATTTACTTTGGAAAGAAATTGTCTAATCTGATGGTCAATAAAGCGCTCGGAAATGTAGAATATTTCGACAGTTTTTACACACTTTTTGTCCAGAAAAAAAAAAAACACTTGTAAGAACACAAGAAAAATCAAATAAAAAGCTTAATCGCAGTATTTTGTTAGACCGTCTAAAACAAGGATTGCTGCCTAAATACACTATATATATATATATATATATATATATATATATATATATATATATATATATATATATACACGAGGCATTGAAAATTATATATTAATGACAGGAGGTTATCGACATTTATATCAACACCATGTGCCTCTGACGTCGTGTGTAAGCATAATAAAATTGTAAACGCATTATTTTCGGAGCGAGCCATATATGTGTGCGTGCATATACATGCATATTATTTTCATTATCGCTCTCTCTCTCTATAATATATATATATATATATATAGAGAGAGAGAGAGATAGAGAGAGATTATGTATATATAAATATATATATATATATATATATATATATATATATAGTAACAAGTATCAGTAGTTTTACAGCATTCAGAGAGCATCTGTGTGACGTTTGTTTTCCCACTGAGACAAAATTCCCAATAAACAATTTAAGTTGTTCTGTTGTCACATTATTTCATTTATTGAATTGCTTTGTTAATGAATACTTGATAACAAAACTGTTGTTGAGGCGAACAGTGTAGCAGATTGATGTGTCTACACATGCACCGTCCTACATGAGACAAAAACGAAAAAACTAGGAAGTCTAATCAGGGAAGAAAAGGTTTGAAATGTAAAGACTTGATGAATAAATACAAGGAGTGGAATAACGAGTGTGGAATTTGAGAAGGAAGTTGAAAGAAAGAAGAATGAAGGAAACGAGAGACAAAGGAAATGAAATGAAGTTCGTATGTTAATATAAAGTGAAAAAAGTGGAAGGTAGTTAAATGAAAGAGAAGAAGCAAGACTAAAAAGTTGAAGAGAAAGGAATTTTAGGAACCGGATAAAAATAGCAGAAACGAAAGATGTGATTTAGTAGTGTAGAAAAGGAAGTGAAAGATAAATAGAAAAATAAAGAAAGGAATTCTTTACAAAAGGAACAAAGAAAAGAAAAAATAACAAACATGTTAAGAAAAAGAATAGACAGAAAGAAAACATCGAAAGAAACGTTAAAGCATGAAAATATGAAAAAAGAAGAAAAGAAGAAATATTAAAAGAAAGGAAGAAAGATATGAGTATGAAGAGAAAAGAAAACGAAGGTAAAAAGGACAAAAGCAGAAAAAGAAATATAAAAAAATAAAAAAGAGGTGAAGACCAAATAAAGAAGAAATTCAGAATCAAAAACTAAAAGGAAAAGAAAATAGAGAAAATGAAGAATGAGAAATGCGAAAACAAATAAAAAGAAACATTACAGAAAAAAATAAATGACAATCATAGGAAATAAAATGATATTCATGCTAAAAGATTTAACGAAAATAACACAACACAAGTAAATTACGACATATATTCGGCTTATTTTATATAAAGTAAAACGTACTAACTTCAAGTAGCAGGTCTATTGAGGCTTTCTTTCTGAGAATCATTATAGTGACGTGCTCACTTGCTTTTCACTCAATCTACAAATAGCTCCGCCATTTTTTATTCTGTTCAAAACTCATCAAATTTGCTTGACTTTGTTGCTTATACTTATACTAAACAGACGCTGAGAATAAAAACAAACAAAAAAAAACTTTCTTCTCGGCAAGATTCAGTGACACGTTTAAAAAATCGAGGACTTACTATCTAATATTACTACTAAAATTATAATTAGTCATAATATTAACATATTATGACGAAGCTTTTGCTTTCACGTAGATGCAATAACATAGAGACATTGCTGGATTGATAGACATATATATATATCTTCGTCCATCTATGAGTTAAATAAGAGGCCAGGCTTGCTTGCTTGCTATTCGTATGTGCCGACTTTCCTAATCTCTTACCTCTATGCAATATGTTTGGCAACTCCCAAACATACTTTACATAAATGCTAAAGTTGCCTAACAGTCCCCAGATCGGTTAATGATAATGTTATGAAAACAAAACAAAAAAAAACAAAAAAACAAAAAACAAACAAAAAAAATAAACACAAAAAAAAACAAAACAAAAAAACAGCATCTGTGCTGTTAAATAATAAAAAAGTATAATGTAAACTGCTAAGAAGTTAGAGATCATATGTCGAGAGTCCATTACAATGGCATGCGAGATAAGACTGAGTTTATGAGTCTATGGCAGAGCACAAATGGCATTTTTTCTAGTGAGAAATCTTGCTATGATGATACCCAGTTAATTAAAAAGTGTTAAACTCAACAAGGCAGAAGATGAATATTTTTCTCAACACGAATTTATTGTTACAAATTTCATGAAAATGAAAGAAAATGGTTGATTTTCAACGAAAATATATAACATGAATAATTATTAGAAATATTAAAAATAGTAATTACCATCTGCATATTAAAATATATATTAATTATATGATTGTCTATTTTTAGATTATAGGCAGAGAATTTCTTCTGATTTGGGCAGAAATAAGGTATTTCAGATCCTTTTGAAAAGTGACATCACTTTTTTTATTAATAAGCGCGTTGCTGGATAAATTTGGCATTTATGAAAAAATATTTTTTCCCCAGGCTTTTGGAGATCAAATCATTCCACTTGAAACTATTTAAAATTTGGTTTGGATATTTTCATAAAAAATGCATCGAAAATAAATGGACAGTTTAATAGAAATTGCTGGTTTGTTTTTAATATTTAAAGTAGCCGCCGACATTTTGAATCATTTCAAAACGGGACTGGGCTTGAAACATTTATAGTTTCGCACCTTGGCTTTGTTCTTGAACTGTCGTTTCAACTCCCCGGATATTAACGACAATAACAATTCATCATTTATTACACCGTTCATTAAGTGTTCTTTTTCGTAAAGGTTTACTATCGCTGCTGCTGCTGCTGTCATCGTCATCATCATCATCATCATCATCAGTAGTATTATTAGTAGTAAATATATAAATTATAAATATGTATTTCTGTTTCTGTTCATATTTGGTATATACTATATAGTCGAATATTCTAGTTTTTCCATGACGTCAAGAATTTAATTAATTTAAGTTTATGTTTTTAATAGTACATATATATATATATATATATATATATATATATATATATATATATATATATATATATATATATATTTATATATATATATATTATTTACATTATTCGGACTATTGTCCTCATCTTTGTCGCCATATTTATTACAATATTTATTACTTCTTCAGGTGGTTGGAATGTCGAACTGAACCGTTTATTTCGCTCACTGGAGTAGACAGTTCTAGTTCCACGTGCCATGTTTAATAGATGTCACTTATAAGTTCATCTCCTATTAATTCCCCTCTCCAAATTCTCCACCGCCTTAACCAGGTATTGAACTCACACTCTTTGGGTCCTGTTACTGGATCTAACTAACGCATTTAAGCACAGTGGTGTATTAATCTGTGTATTAATTTCTCGGTATTATAAACCTGAAGAAGGCCAGAGCGTACACATGCTCTTTCCATGATATATATGATATATTTATGGGTAAAAGTGCTCAATATCATGGAAAGAGTATGTGTAGATGCATATGTAGACATAGACCGATGAAACGAACTGTCACCGCTCGGTGTTGACCTTAATACTCAATTTACATATAAACTACACTTCAAAAGATTAAAGAAACCTGTGGTAATTTTTTAAATTGGACTAAAATTTAGTTGTTTTATACTGTAAATAACAGAACTTTATTATAAATGGTTAAAAAGTGAGACGAAATTTTTTATTTGAAGTTTAAATATGAGAAAAAGAAAAAAAAATGATATTATTAGTAAATTTTGCTCTCGTCAAAATATGTAGCTTTAGCCTCGATTACTGCAGCAAAAAGTTTTTCTCAAAGTATAAGTTTGATAACTGATTCCATTCTTTTTCAATGACTTTAAGAGCTGTTTTCATTTCATCCCATGCTAATTCTGGCGGATGGCTTCACACTTTTGAACTATAATATATATATATATATATATATATATATATATATATATATATATATATATATATATATATATATATATATATATATATATATATATATATATATATTAGATAGAGAAGCCACCGCAAAGGTTTTGGTTATAAGGACGGTTTTTTTCTATATTATACTTTATTTTCTATATTTTTCTTAGACGATTTTCAGGTCTTGTGACCTTCATCAGGAGAAGAATATTTATTTCTACGTATTATTTAAAAGAATTAAGTTTTTCTTATGTTGTGTATTTTAACCATTGTCTTTTGTATGTGGACTGGCGGCAGAATGTTCCTTGCTTAAGTTGTAACAAAACAATAACTATTGGTCAGAGAAAGGGGAATGGATGATGTTTTTGCTCTTATTTTTTTATATCCTCTTGTATCTCGTCAGACCTTCCTCTATTCTTGTGTATTGTTTGTGTGTTTTTGCTAATACACACACACACATATATATATATATATATATATATATATATATTCCTTCTCAACACATATAGTTACAAGGAAATCGTAGCTATACGCACACTTTGTATGCTGTATAGGGTTCGTGTGTGTATGTGCGTGTCCTTGTCTAGTGTGTTTGTCTTTGCCAGTATGCTTGTATGTATTTCCAAAATTTTCTTTCAAAGAATTATTTTCCCAAGTACTTTCAATCTCATCTGAGACCATCTTCATGGATGTGTTATTCGCTAACCCCGTAAATTCAAATCATTTTTTACTTTTTTACAAGGGAAGTAACGTATGTGATTTTTAATAAGTATTCATTTTTTATTATTTAATTGTCGTATTTTTAATTTAGTTTTTTTATTTAACACTTTGTTGCTATACTAAAAAATCCGTACTTAATTTCACATATGAACTTAACAACTACAATAAAATCCCGTTTCCTGATGGATCGATAGACACTAATAATAATACATTTACTATCTCCCCATATAAAAATCAACTAACAAAAACATGTGCACATTATTAAAGTGAATATTCTATTACAAAATAGCTACCATAACTTAATAAACCGTGCAAAAGCAAACTCTTCAACAAGAAAGATTTTTATACTGAATTTAAAAATATTAAACAAAATCTCATTAATAATGACTTTCATAAGTACATCGTTGATGAAAAAATTAGACGAGCTATTGGGAATACTAACATAAAAAAATGAATATACTACGTCCTCAACTCTAAACATATACAAATGCATTCTGACTATAAGCAGAAGAAAAAAAAATCTAAAAAGACTCATAAACATTAATATATACCCCATTGATCGAAGTAAAGACATAAATTAATTATAAACTATATAAAATTTAATACAACCAACCTAGTCATCCATAATAAAGTATTCGCCATCAACTAGCATCTTACAAAAGACCAACATCGTATATCAATTTAAATGTCCTTTGGAAGATTGCATCTCTAATAAAAATGTTAATACGTATGTTGGTTTTACAAAAAAGACGATGACAAGAAGGCATACCTTTCACATGAACGACCATAATTCAATCTCAGAACATGTCCTCATTCACAGTCGAGACAGATTTTAGTCGAAAAGACAACACTGATCAGTACTAAATTAAAAATACAAGAATAAAAAAATCTTTAAAGAATTTTAATAAATCTTTCAAAAATCACATAAGTTACCTCCCTTGCATAGAAGTAAAAAAATATTTTGAGCTTACGGTGTTAACGCATAGCACATTCATAGATATGCAACTCCTGAAGATGGTCTCAGATGAGATTGCAAGTACTTTGGAAAATAATTATTTGAAAGAAAATTTTGGAAATTTTCTACAAGAAATTAATTTGTGGACTTAAAACGATTAAAACTAAAATAAGTAGACATAATACGTCTAAATTATCTAAACAAACATGTTTGAAATAAAATATGCTGCTTAAATACACACACACACACACACACACACACACACATATATATATATATATATATATATATATATATATATATATATATATATATATATATATATATTATCCATTACTCCACAGTGGGCGCGCAGATAATATCCATAGATAAAAATAATAATAATAAACTGGTTTGTATAAGGTATATTAATTGATAACTTTCCCTATTTATCATTATATCTGACCTCATTAATGTTTTTTTCGTGTGTCGTAACGGGTGACAAAAATTCTCTTCAATACCGCAGTTCTCTTTTTTCTATTCAATTTTTCTGTAATACTGTCGTCTACATCGTCTTGATACTATAGGATAATCAACATCCTCCTCCCCAGAACAACTATGATCCTTCCTGTTCTACAACTTTTTCACGTCTCTTACAAGGGTTCCCAACCATTTTGAAGTCATCGCCCACTTTTACATGGAAAACATTTCCATCGAGTAAATATTCAAATGCACACTAAAATTATTTGATAACAGTTTGTTAATGGTTCATAAATTATTTTTATGATGAAGTTAAAAATACTAAAAGTGGATTACAAATAACGCTGACTTATGTGGCTGCTGTTATCATAATAAAGGACAAACGAAAAGCAAACCTGTCCATTAAAAACTATATAATTTGGTATTATGGTCAAGGTGGGTTAGCGTTGCAAGTGTTGACAAAAAGTAAACAATATTTATTCATAATTATAAAATTTAAAAGAATTACTAGCAACTCATAAAAATTCAGCGAATATTTTTTATTATATCTAATACTGAAGAACGATTTGAATGTTAATGACCCTTCTCAAATCTAGAGAAAATATCAGAATATTCCTTGTTTCGGGTATATTTATGTTCTATCTAGGAACTGGCCCGGTTACTCTAATTTAACCTCCTTTTTATAAAGGTTCTTTTCATATCTCCTTGGACTATTTTTTCGGGTGGCATTTGTTGAAATATGCCTTAAATATTAAAAAATCTGTATTACCCACGAAAGTTTCCAACAACCCACCATAGTTTCCAAAAACCAACCATTTTCTGTTCATTTGCTCATCACCCACCCAACAGTTAAAATCGCCCACGGGTGGGTGATGTCATCCAGGTTGGTAAGCTCTGTCATACAATATCACGATATTTATACAGCTTTTCGATAACTAAATCCGCCCTACAACGTTGATCTGTTTAAAACTTAGAGAATTTCACGTTTTTATCCTTTAAGACAAATTTTATGTATATTATTATTATTTGCATGAATAGTCTAATCTTTGCTATTTCGCGCTCGTAGCTACAACCAAAAGATGTGTAGGTAGCATATCTGTTAGCATGGAAACTGGAATTCTTTCTGTTCCGTTTACTTCATAAGGGAAGGAATGAACCCATTCCTTTTCATTTTCAACAATGGATTAAATATTAAAGTAGATTAGACTATTTAGCCCTAGCTGGAAGCCGGTCTAGGCGAAAACCTTTGAATTGAAAATCTTGAAGAAGGCGCTACTCCACTATATTTTCCAAGAAAACACAGATCTTAAAGAAATGAATCTGTGGAGAACCATAGCCACCTAAGTCCTGACATGGCGTAAAAGTAAACTTCTAACTATAATCGTTAACAGTGCTACTACTTGTAAAATAGTTCACCAACAACAATCATAATAATAATTAGATGGTAATGAAAAAAGGTGTTAATTATTGTTAATGATGATGATAATAATGATCTTGATAATAGTAATAATGAAGCAAAATATTTTTAATGGAGAAAGTAAATACAGAAAAAAGACGGTAAATATGATTATCAAGAAAAGAACTAACAAATTGCTGAATGCTAATATTTGGAAGAAGAAGAAGAAAAGGAGGAGAAAGTGGTGGAGTTGGTAAGAAATAAGAGGGAGAAGAACACTAGCAACAGAAAAACAAAAACAAAACAAGCAAAAAATATAACCAAAGAAACAACAAAAAAAGCGAATGTCAGTGAATCAATGAGGAAAAATATTTCATTTTATGAATCCAAACGATCCCCCGATTTTGCAGCGTGTTCAAATTTCCTTGTGTAACGATCTGATGACGTCATTGTTCATCGGATGACATTAAGCCAATCAGCGCGTAGTCGTAAACGTTCACAATTCTGAAATAACTATCGGATAAGCAGAGATCAATAACAAATCAATCAATCATGTCAATCAATGTCAAAATATACCCAAAAGGTTCATGTTGATAAAGTGGTCGTTGGTGGTGTAATGTCTCACCTGAATAGAAGCGTGAACGAAATAAAGTGAGACTGAGTTGGAGAATATAGTTTAGGTTTGTGCCTATTTTGCACGTGGGTGATCGTGTATCTTATAAATCGTTAACCTGTGAGCATATGACTTTTGATGCACATGCAGTGCATATATATATATATATATATATATATATATATATATATATATATATATATATATATATAGGGATATTATATTACTTGTATGTATGCGCGTGAAGTCGTTGTACTTCACAGGAATTGTTAGTATTTAGTGTGTAGGTAGTGTATATCTGGATACGTATATATATATATATATATATATATATATATATATATATATATATATATATATATATATATATATATATATATATATATAAGTGTGTTGCTGATTTGTGAGTAACTATTATACTTTAAAGACAGAGCTGTTAGTATTAGCGTCTCTACATTTTTTTAAATTAGTGTCTATTCTTAGTCAGAGTGTGTCTGTTCGTTTGTCCGAAAGGACATCCTGCGTACGGTATTATTTCCTACAGAGCAGTAGTTAGAGTGCTCGTTGTATAAGCTATTTCTCACAAGGTGCTTCGTCAATATTGTTTTGTAACACAGTTGATTTACTCCAACAATTACTTTTGTTAACCCCAGAAATGACCCAAGTACGATTCTTGTGCAATTCAAAATGAAGAAAGCTAATCTATGCATCTAAGCTTATCAGATATTTCGCTCAGTAAGAAAGTTTTCACGAATATTCAGTCAAAAAACTCTAATTATTGAGTATATGACCACTATTAACTTGATAATGTGCAGGTCAATTATTTATTTGTTTCTGGCAGAATAAAGCGTTTTTCATTTTGGAATAATTACCTATCCAATACGCCTGCTTGTCCAATTCTGTCCTAATAACGTACAAGCATCGTTTCCCATCAGATAATGGTGTCTAGTTACATAATAGTACAATCTAGAGAAATCAAAGACGTATATACCTATATCGATTTCGGTGGTTTTTCCCTCAGGGATTGCGGTATTCAAGTTATGAAAAATCTATCCAGTTCAAATAGCCACCCACTTTGATGCTTATCTAATGTCCGAAATTTAATATGATGTAACCTGATTAAACATTCAGAACCCCTTGTATCGTTGATAATTTCCTTATTAATTCTAAACCTGAATTAACTGCAATGAGACACACTTTGAAATTCTACAGCCGACACGTTCCAATAGGTAATCAACTTTTTATGAGTCCTTTGATGCGAGTGAAATTGATGATTTTAAATATCGAGAGGTTTTCTGTACTGAAAAAGCTCGTAAATATTCTACGCTTGAAATTCCTAAAACTCTCCAATAAATGTTAACAATTGAATTAAGTTTTGTACTGATTATTCTCACTTCCAGGAAATGAATAATCGTTTTCCTCAATATTTATTCTTACTGCTACTATATTATGATATCTACTGAAGCATTTCCAACCTACCGTAAACGATGATGCACTTAGTATTTCTGGAAAATGCTCAGGCAAAACGATGACCTGTTTACTCAGCTTTTTTTTAATGACATCAAATCAGTTTATAAACATTAAAACACTATTTGATGATTTTTAATTTTTTTTGTATAAAAAATGTTAATGATTTTCAATATGTAACCTGTTCACTACCTTTAAGCCTAACCCCTAAGCCTAACCCCTAAGCCTAACCCTAATCCTAACATATTTCATACTTCCAACAGTTGGTAAATATCATACTATAGTAGAAAATGGACGGTAGATATCATACTATAGTAGCACCATATTCTTCTTTAATTGTTTTTAAATTTTGGTTTGGTCAAAAGAGAGGCAGGTATTTTGACGTCCCACGTGTACATTGGCCTTTTCTTAATGCCCTAAAGTCATCCATCGATACTGGAATTAGAGTTATAAGAGAGTAAAGTAGAAGATTGAATTGTTTAGTTGTTGCTGTATTAAACAACATTAAAAAATACTACAAATCCCATAAAATTATAAGTTTATTTGAAAATATATAACATTATCTAATAACCCACCTAGAAATTCATGTCATCTCCCATCGTATATGACGAAGTTTACTTATTGATAGTAATTGAACCCTAACCTATATGTTACATACTTTGGATTTTGGGTGCTGTAGTTCCTGTTTGTGAAGTGTCTCTTGTTCATAACAAATGAGTTAGGTTTTTTTTACTGAACCACTTGTGACTGCAGCTAAGAGTTTAAGTTATTATGGGAAACATGAATCTATACGAACAGGTCTTTCTGAAGAAACAACATATTTTCCTTACATAAGGGCTTACAGTAAATAATAAAGATGGGTCATCAAAATTTCTTGCTGATAAAGACTGAAGTCAGATTTGACGTCTTGACTTGAGATAATATCGTTGTAATATCGTTTTAAACTCTCTCCAAACCAAATTACTCTTCTTTATATTGTTACTTTAAATGTAACGAAATCATTATCCCCATAAGCTGATTGCTCTTAAACTTTAGTTTTATACAAAAATATCAATGTTAACAAGTGTCTTGAATATCTAATGTTTATGGAATGCCTTTCATTACTGTAAAAGCTTTCAATTATTGTAAAGAAATGTCGGAACGGTTTCGTGCATGTAAATATTAACCATTGAATCGAACAATCTGTACTCGGAATTACAAACATGTTACTGTTTTTGCCACACTAACTGATTTTATTCAATGAGGTTTGGTTACGTCAGCAAAATATTACATATGAAAATAAAGTGTTAAAAAAAGAAAGTGGTTTCTCTTTAACGATTCAACTGTAATAAGAAAATATTCATTGTTTTATTGATACCTCATGAGAAAAATTTACCGATAAAAAGAAAATGGCATAAAATGTATTGAAAATTAGTTGTCATCCATGTAGGACCTGAAACGTCACCAGCGGAAAGGCAGTAAATTTCGAAGAATTTATGAAATAATACCAGTTGAATTGATTATAGATTTTACAAGCATAGATGCTCAGTTTATATTAGTTATTTTCATTAGTAAGAAAAGCAATCCTCATTAAACTTAGACGGATGATTTTGAAAGGCTTACATTGAAAGAAGAGGAGAAAAATGTTAAAAAAAAACAGTCACTTCTTACCTTTGTCTATTTGAGTTTCAATCTGTAATCCCTTCCAAAGCATTTTCATGATAAGTCCGTAAGCAATGGACATAACAATCATAGGAAAGAGAAGAAGGATATGGTTCAAGGAAATCGTGTAGACTTTGAGAGCGATGTCACTCGTCCACACCTCCCGACATTTGTTGACCGAATGGTATGACTTCAGCTTGGTGTACGTGCCAATAGGAATGGTAACAACGCCGGACAACACCCAACAGATGGCGATGGTAAGGTAGGCGTGCGACAACGTCTGCCACGTTCGCGATTGTAGAGGACGGCATACGGCGAAGTACCTCTCCAATGAGATGGCCACCAATGTGAAGCAACTAACTGATACAGACACACCTGGAAGAAGGAAAGAATCGAAAGTGAAACAAATGCAAGGCTATAAATTTAGATAGATTGGCAACTTTAATAATAATTTAATATGCAAGAAAAAATAAGGAAAGGACGAAATTGAAGAATTAAGTGGAAAGTTTTTGGAAAAAAGTAATTACCATCCAGAAAAGAAGCAAGAAGTGGAACTTATGGGCAAATGACGCTGAAAGACGGGTGATCACCGAAGTTAAGCAACGTTGATCCTGATCAGTGCCTAGACCGATAGGGAATACCAGGTACTATAATTTGCGACTGGTGTAATGGATAATGTTTCGGAATTGTTAATCGGCGAGTTAAGTTCCAATTCTAGTTGGACTTACACGCAAATGCCTTTGTGAAAGGTATGAATCCACCTCGTTTCTCCCAAGTTATGGGTTAATTAGTAAGGCTTACTAAATAATGGACAGTTTATTGTAATATACAATAAAATGTGAGTTGTGCTAATATTCCAAGTGGAAAAGATATCCTACTTTATATTTGAAATCCACGAGCGCTGAACACCATGGCCAATGGTCGATACTTATCTAACGTCATCGCCATATATTACAAATTAAAACTGAGAATATTATTAATTCAAACACAATTTTTCATACGCAAGATTACATCAATCCCTGTGGGCTAGTGTGTTTGTGGACCTTCGGCTTTCTCTGACATCGTATCAGACTCTTTCTTTTTCTTCATTGGTCAGTCTTTATATATCTGCCTACCATACAGTTTTCCCACGCGAAAAATCGTGAGTTGACCATATGTTTAAATATTTTACAATGGGGCAGCCAATGATATTGGGTGAAGCGCAGATTTGCACATGATAGCTAGGATGTTATCTCTCTAGGCAACCCGCTGATTAGCATGGATTCTCTAAAAGACACAATCTATGTTAGCGTCATCTTGGAGGAGTCAGCTATCTAAGCCACTAGGCAGGCCCCAATTATGTGTATAAGCATACACTGAAATATCGCTCTACAATAAATTATAGATGATACTCAGCAAATAACATAATTCACAAATGAAAGTGCAGTATTCAGGTAAGTTTCGTTAAAATCAAAAAATAAGTTTTCCGTCTCCTGATATCAGTGGGTTTGAAATTAGGTCATTCTTAGAGTTAAAAATTCATATATGTGCTGTATCCCTTCAAGGCGTGTTAAATCTTGGCTCACCACAATTTCCTATCCTTTGTAGCTCTAATCAATGTTTGTTCCCTTACTATCCCTCTCAGTCTCTGTTCTGCCATTACACAAGCTCGTTAGGTAGGTTTACATGTAGTTTCCCTCTACCACTCTTGTCTTCATTATGCCATGCGAGTGTCAAATTTTCCAAACCTGTTTCCTCATTACGCATCCCATAATATTCAGCTTTCTCTTGCTGATGTTAACTATTATTTATTTTGTCACACTTTTCCGTCTATGGTATTCTGTGAAACATATCTCTATTGCTTCAAATATCTCTACTACATCTGTGAAGAGATTGTTCAGTATTTACTGATTTCAAAGTAAACAAACTAAAACTCTCTCTTGATATACTCAAATTTGTAACCGTATTTTTCTTCTTAAATCTAAATAAGCAGTAGGTCATGTAAGATAGCCAGCATATTGAAAATAAGTATTAAATCATTGCATAAATTGTGTTCTGTATAACATGTAAAGCAATAGGTTAAAATGGGTCAGATTAGTTGTCAAATTTGCAAGCCTTAGTGTGGTCGCTTTATTTTGAAAACTTCTACAAATAATGGGAAAGAATCACGTTTGTCTTCATACAATTGCTTTTTGACGAGTAATCTCGGTACATATAAGCACAGACACATTTCTTCAATTCTAGTTCGAGCCTAATTACATGCTGAAATTATTCTACTGAATATGGTATCCTAAATTGTATGTATACTAAATTTTGTTGAAAAAATTATTCTTATCTAGAGTACCTATAACGAGCTAGTTGCCAAATATGCGTACAGGGTGTGATGGATAAATTGTCGTCTAAATTACGCAAAAATAAAAATAACACTGATCTCATTTTAATAGATATACAGTATTTACCAAAATTACACAAAAATATCTTGAAATACTAAAGAGTAAATTTATTCATTAAAATCGCCATTGGCTTCAACCATAGACGCTACACGACTTCGGAATCACCTGCAACTCTTCTGGACGTTCTACTTGTTTAAGTTAGTGAATGTTGCCATAATTCTTGTCTTCAGTTCATCTTTGGTATCACAAGAAGTTTTGTTGGTCTCTCGCTCAACTGCACCCCACACATAATAACTAAGGGGATAGTTAGGTATTCAGATGTAAAGGGTGAAGTGGTCGCAGAAATTGTTTGACAGCCATGACTGGGTTCTACTGCTTGTGTGGCAGGGTGCAGAGTTCAGTTGCCAGACATAGGGTCTTCCAGCAGCCACCCTCTTGACCCAGGGCAGCACTCGATGTAGGCTTCCGTGTTGAGTCTGAGGCTCTCACCAACAAATTCTGGAGTCCTTTTCTTATCAGAACGACCAGAGTGAATTTTCCGACCTGCCGTTCCTTCGTAATCATCATTACACTCATCCAACTCTTTCCGAATTCTCTGAACTGTCCTAAGATTGGCACCAAAAAAAAAAAACAAACTCTGAAATGTTCGTATTGGAGATTCCGATGCGAATGCCGAGCAGTACAGTTTGCAGTTCTCAAAATTTCTGGCGGATTGAATTGTCATAATGTCCTTCTAACAGGCAGTGCCAAAACTGACCCTCATATAGTGTGCAGTCAACAAAATAAAAAACAACAACAAACATGAGCGAAATTAAAAATATAAAATGGCGACATTTACCCATCACGCCATATATATATATATATATATATATATATATATATATATATATATATATATATAGTTGTATATTTAGGCAGTAATCTTTCATTTATGCATGTTTCATTAAAAACGACAGACAAGGTACTACGGTTAAGCTTTTTATTTAATTTTTCTTGTGTTCGAACAAGAGCTTTCTTTTCTGGACAAAGGGTGTGTAAGAACTGTCCAAATGTTTTATATTTCCGAGCGCTTTCGGCTATACCTTTAGCCATTATCAAGGATGATTCGATTTTTCAGCTTAATTGAGTGTGTGCGTTCTGTGTATGTCTTAGTGTGTGTTTCTAATTTCCGAATACGGTTAGCACATTGTGTCCTTGTTCGTAGTTAATATTGTTAAGAGTTGGCTTTTTCTTTTTTATTATTAAAGCTTCCATTATTTTTAGTCTTTTTTTGCAGGTGGATGCAGTTAATATATTTGTGTTTTCTACTAGTATGTTTCTAATAGAGTCTGGTAAATTTGTGTGTGTGTTTAAATGGGTTCTAATGGAGCTGTGATCAGATAGGTGTAACGTCAGACGTCTGGATCAGCATGTGGTTGTGTAACCGATGTAATTATTTATGAGTCCAGTTTTATCAGGAACACAGTTCCTCAAGGGGCATTTGAACTCAGAGATAATGTAATTTTAACTTAGCTGGTGTGTTGTTATTTTTGAGGATAAGGTTAGCTGTCTTAAATTTTTTATAATAGATAATTAATTTGATTTTTTTTTGATTCGGGTCAATTGGAGTAGTATATTTCTTTATAATATGCCTTAGTGAAGATTTGTCTTGTTTGTAATTAATAGTTCTTTTCCAACTATTAGATGTCCCACGTAGAAAATACGATATTTACACAGGTCCGCAAACCGAAAATATATGTCCGCTACGTAGATGATATTTTTATTTTAGCAAATAACATTAAAGAAATAGAGACACTTAAGACCACTCCGTCCTTAACTTTATCTAGGTTCCATTCTTAGATGTCCTCGTTGAATACAGCAATAACACTTTCATTACATCATTAAACAAAAAACCCACTAGCAAAAACTCATGCCACCTTAACTTCAAAAGCGAATGTCCACTTAGGTACAAAATAGCTGTAATAAAAAACTTTCTAAATAGAGTACACCAGAATTCATCCTCTCGACTAATCTTCCTCAAAGAACTTAATAATGTTAAACAAACACTAATCAACAATGGCTTCCCTAACCACCTTATAGTCCACCAAATTAGACTATTTCTCCCCAAAGTAAGTAATAACGATAGTGAATACACAGACAAAAATCACATAAACATTTATTACAAAAACCAAATGCATATTATTTACAATTAATTTAATAAATTTTGGTAAAACATTGTACTGAACCCTTGTAACAATAGCTGATTGCTATATATATATATATATATATATATATATATATATATATATATATATAAGTTTTTTTCACTTAACTCATGTTTAGTTTGGAGTTTTGTGGCTATATCGGTATAGCCACTAGTTTGAACAGAATTAATCCGCTGTAATTTCTCGATTCTCCTGTACTTTTATTGGTGAGAATGTGTTATTTATTTACTTTCGCTTTCGTGTTGACTGATTGCAGATTTCTCTTCATTTTCCTCCATTTCTTTTATTATTTCTTTTTATTCTTTCCTAAATTTTTTCGTTAGTCTCTTCTTTATTGTTGACCATTTGTTTCGAATTTTATGTGTGTAGGTATATTTGTACAGGTATGTGTGTGTGATATTTGTGGTTGTGTACATGTTCGTGTTCACTGTATTTTTTATTATTAGTCGGTTGTATTACTTAACTTTACTTTGTGTTTCCAATTTACTTAATGTTTGATACTTGTGTTTAGTTTTGTGAAAGGACAGTTTTTTTGTTGGTGATATTGTTAAACCAATTGTTTCTTTTATGTCGGTGTGTTTTTGTGTGCGCGTCCATGTATACCACGCATGCACACATCCACCCACCTGCACGTGTATGTTTTTGTGTTCGTGTATGTGCGTCTAAGTGTGTGTTTGTGCATGTTTATGTTAATTGTATTGTGCGTCTAATTGTGTAGTTGTGTTTCTCTGTCTGTTAACTGTATATTCATTTTTAGTGGGTTGTATTATTTAACTTAGTTTTTTAACTTTACTTAGTATTTGATACTTCTGTTTAGTTGTATGAAAGAACAGTTAATTGTTTCTTTTGTATTTTTTTTATTACTTTGTGTTTAGTATGCTCCTTAATTTTGGTGTTGTTTTAACACCAGTTTTAGTTTAGGTTATGGTTGAATTTTTTTGTGTGTATATGTATGTGCGAGTGTTTTATTTATTTATTTTTTTTTTTGTGAGCGAGTATTTATGTGCTCACCCGTACATGTATATGCATGCATGCATACAGATATATCTGCATGTGTATGTTTGTGTGTTCGTACATGTGCGTCTAACTGTGTATTTATGTTTGTGTGTGTTTATGTGGGTGCGTTATCTGCGGTCTCGTTTTTTTTCAGTATTTGTGTGTTTTGCGCTTTGTAATGAATGCCGTTTTGGTAATTTATTTGTGTTTTGTGTGGTTGGATATTATTTGATTGGTTGATATTTTGTTAATGTTGTGAAAAGTTTTGTTGTGTTCTTTTTGTGTTTTATAAGGAATGTGATTGTCGTGATTTGCATGTTGACTTTTGTATCTGTTTTGTATGGTTGAGTGTTATTTTGCATACACACACATATATATGTATATATATATATATATATATATTTCTTTTTCTTTTCTTGTTAAGGATTTTTTTCTTGTCTAAGGTATTAGGTCGCCTGACAAGTTGTCTTTTTAGCACACACACACACACACACAAACTCACACAAATATATATATATATATATATATATATATATATATATATATATATATATATATATATATATATTAGAGTCAAAATATTGTTCTCAACAGGAATAATAATGACGAGCTAGTTCCTATATATATATATATATATATATATATATGTATTGCATTAGAGGTTTTAAGACAACGAAAACTAGGCACGTTACTGATTCCACTCTTGAAATTAAGGATTTAAGTACTGCGGCAGTGAGGTGGATCAATGTTCGTGATCGTAGGTTTTCTGTGGTAGTTTCCTTCTGATGGTTACGCTAGGTGTATGAGTATTCTGTCAGCATAACTGAACTGGCTCAAATGGGGCTCTCGTTCTAGTCTCACCGCAAATGATAATTTATTCAATTATTATTCAAATTAATTTTATTTTTATTCTACTCCTTCCCAGTTTTTGAACAAGAGACTTATCCCTTGTTTCTTGCTTAGGATTGTGTTTCCGGTTCCTTCTAAAGTCTACTTCAACTCTATATCTGAACTCTGAATTGTTTTTCACTAATTATTTATTTTTTCTCTTCCCCTAATAGGAATAGATAGGCTCGCCTATTGCCCGATTCATACACCACCCGGAGGTTTATCCCTTGTTTCCTCTTTAGGATTGGTTTTCTGTTTCCTTCTAAAGTCTACTCCGCCTGTACTCTAAAATTTTATTCGCTAATTAAATCTTGACCTCTTCAAGTTTAGAATTAGCTATCTATCTTTCTTGTCAAGTTGCCATTTTGTTTACGTTAATGCAACTCCACACAGTAACCCTCTACTTTGAGTGTCCCTTGGGTCCTGTATTGGGAAAAAGAAAGAATTTTCATCACTTCTTCCAGTCCCAACCATGTTAACACTTAGTATAAGTAGATAGGTTCGCCTATCGCTTACTTCACACCACTTCCTAGTCTTTTGAACAGGACTAGAAATGTATCCCTTGTTCCAGTAAGTACTGGGTTTCAGGTTCTTCCTAAAATCTTTTTATTCTCTTTCTTTTCCAGTATCCCCTTATGTCTTAGTGGTATTATCACCTTGTTTAGGGTGAATGGATTACAAAAGTGACAATTGCAAATTTGTATGTTTAAAAGAGGGTCAATTTGGATTAAGAATAAAAATGATAGTAAACGAAAAAAAAATCCCCCAAATCTATACGATCATCAGGGTGCAATCTTGCGTTATAACCCTTTCTGGCATTTTTTAGAACAGTTGGAATCCCATGGTAGTGCCCAGCTCCTCTCCAACCAAAATGCAACAATTTCTACTGGGTTACATATTAATAACGGCAAAGAGTAATTTGGAAATATAGTAGAGTGGTTTCCCATTTCCTTCTCTAAGGCTTTGCATTCAGAGTAATTCTTCTCCTAAACTAGTTGCAATCCAAGACTAATAAGCCCAGTCAACTCGGCTATTTAATCAATAGTTGAGTGTTAGACAAGAAATGCACTCTTGCCTTTCCTAAGGAATTTAGTGCGAAAGTAAACCTAATAATGTTCGTCACAATTCGAACTCGGCTCAAAAATATTTACTTTAAGAACTGATAATCTGGTCGGCCTAGTCGTAACCACATAAAATAAATAAACAAAACAATTCCAGTTCAACTCCTCCTCTAAACCGAACATCCAAAATGTTCGGTATTGAAGGTAGCGTTTGCATTCGAGGATGAAAAGGCTGCAATGGCAAGCTCAAAATTTTCATTAAGTTTTAGAGTTTCGGATACAAAAGGTACTTTGTAACGATTCGTTTTTATTCAAAATGGAGACTGAATAAATAAATGTACAAAAATAATCGACAACCAATAGTAATGAAAAAATGTATGATAAACAAATAATTTTACTTGTGAAAAACCAAGACACTTTATGAAATATTTAAAAATTTATGAAAGTTATACATTTATCATTCGTCCCTTGTTAGATCTTCCTGGATTTCGCTGCGTTCTTCATTTGCGTTCATGACAGCTGTTTCTATGGCGCTTTTGACGCGGGTACGATATTCTTTCACTTTACGATTGTTCAATTTCTTTTTGATAATTTCATTTTATAATGCACTTGTCTGGATACTCCAGTGGTCATTGAAACAAGAGTTTTGAGAAGTGAATTTGAGTTGTGTTTTAATAGACTTCTCTGCTTTTTCCCATTATACTGTTTCATCGCCAGTTTTACCGTCTAATATAGACACACGTCTACTGCAACTATCACTCTTAACACTATATTGAAGACTGTCTTTGTTATGAGTATCATCTTCTATTCCTGCTTCTCGACCGACCCATGCAAGAAATTGATGATTTTTGTGTTCAGTAGGTAGCTGGCATGTTTCATTAATTTTCTGCACCTCTGGTTCTTTTTCTAAACAATTTGTTTCACTTTTGTTAATATTACTTTCTGAAGGACTAGCTCTACCTCGGTACAAGTTGTGCCCCATGCTCTTCTTAAAGTGTCAGCTTTCACCTCATCTCACAATTGTGCGACTAAAAACATGGCACCTTTTATGGTAAAACTTTTCTGAAAATTTTGTAGGATAACATTGCAGTTTATCTGTTTTATCATGAAATGATTTTTGTAGAAACATTTCATATTCTAAATGACGCTTTGGTTGGATCAACGATGTAACGTTTGGCGGTAAATAGCACGCAGAAACCTTTCGACAAGATGGCACTAATTTATCTTCATGTGGATGCGCTCTGCCGTTTTCTTAAAGAAGTAAGCATTTTGAATTTGCCTAATTCAAGAAAATGGGTTTTTACAGATGGAACAAACTCCCAAAAGAACCAATCAGTAAATACTGATTAATCCATGCTTTTTTCAAGGATTTTTTATGTGACTGGTAATTGCACAATTCCTTTTCAAAGAACGGGAAGACATAGATTTTTCAATAACTAAAAGTTAAGTTTGTGGTTATCTGACGCATTAGTACACACCAGCACTATCAGTCTTTCATTATTTAGTTTATAATATAGTGTTTTTCGTTCGTCCACACAAGTTTTTTGTGGGCAAACATTTCCAATAGATACCACTTTCATCAGCATTGTAGATTTCATCTGGGATTAAATAATAGTCATTCATAATTTTGAAGAAGTTTTCCCTATATGTTTGCCTTCATGTTCTTTTCAGCATAAAGAGTCTGCTTCGGCAGTTATCATCGGACCTAATATTGCCAAAACTAATCATTTTGAGGAAAACCACACCTATAGATGTTGATCAAATTGACGTTCATTTGGTCCATGAAAAGTTTTTCGTGAAGCATTTCTCCATTTATTTTCACAGGACGAAGCAGCTTGTATAAGTTTCTCTCTCTGTTTTTTATATAGAAAAGTGTGCTTCTTTCAATATTATATTCTTTCATTAGAACCGAGTTACTTATTTCTTTATCTATATTTTCAAGAATTTCACATTTTTGCATAAATGTCAAGCTTATTCTCTTCCTTTCTGAACTTAGTGTCATTATTATGGGCAAGAAATATTCAAAAATATTTACAATCTGTAAATGAAGTAAAAATAAGGATATACAGTACAACTTGTCTAAATTGAACATCCAAGGTATTTGGCATTGAGGGTACTGTTCTGATTCGAAGAAGAAAAGGCTTCATATTTATGTCAAAACACAAATTCGGATTTGAAGATGAGTCCAAATTCGAGGAAGTCTCATTCGAGATAGTCTAGGTTATGTTATGTTCGGATTTGGGGAGTTCTATATTATGAAAACCTTTATCTTTGATTGACACGTGAAGACAAAATAAGACTCGGACAGTACTCGGTTCTTGTAAAAGAGGAGCTAATTAAAATGGCCTCACTTCAGAAAATACAGTACGACTATGCGAAACTTTAAAGTCGATCCAAATGGCTTCAGGAATTTTTAAACCCGCTGTGATTTATAATGAAAAGATAATTAACCTTCATAAAAGGTTTGATTCACTACAGATCATCATTGAATCTTGAGAGGAGTAGAGCAGTTAAATAGATCTATTTATTTATTAAGACAGACTATAATCAACCGGAAGAAAGGCTATTAAAAATGTGAAATTGCACGTCACCAGTGTTCATTTCTATTTTCTTTCTTTGTTTCTTTCTTTATCTATCTATCTATCTATCTATCTATCTATCTATCTATCTATCTATCTCATTCTGTCCGTATCTATCTATCTATCTAGCTATCTATCTATCTATCTATCTCATTCTGTCCGTATCTATCGATCTATCTATCTATCTATCTATCTATCTATCTATCTATCTATCTATCTATCTATCTATCTATCTCATTCTGTCCGTATCTATCTATCTATCTATCTATCTATCTATCTATCTATCTATCTATCTATCTATCTAAGGATATCAAATTTCTTATTATTATACCAAGTCCCATATTTATATTCTATATGTTTATATTTGAAAGAAGAGAAACTGAAGGGAAGATATTTTTGCTCAATTCCAGATCCAAATAGAGTTCCTCTTAAAGTGCCTGATGCTTGCCTCAGGTAAATAAGAAATATATTTCGTCGAAAAGAAGGCTGTGTTCTTCATATACTACCTTGAAATATTCCATTTCGAAAACATGTGCGCCAAAAGTGAAGAAATAATGCGTTTTTCTTACGTTTTAGTAATAAAAAGAACTTAAAATGAAAACGAAAGAATGAGTAAATGAGAATAAAAGACAAAGGAGCGAGTAATTTAATATTAAGAGAAAAAGAGAAAGGAAGGAAAAAAAGAAAAAGATACTGAAGTTGAAGTGCAAAGCGAAATAAAGAAATTTCATGAAACGAAAAGAAAGAAAGCACAAAAGAACATGAGAGAGAAAGAGAGAGAGAGAGAGAGAGAGAGGGGGGGGAAGAGAATATTAGAGAAAGTGAAGAAGAAAAAGAAAATAGATGAAGCATAACGAAACAACATGGCATTAATACAATGAAGAAAAGAGAAGAAAGAGACACGAAAGAAGGGGGGAAACAAAAGAGTAGCCGACATACTTGATTGATGAATTTCCAATGCGTATCGATCAGTCGGCAACAATTACCAATGTATTCATTTTTAATTGATCTTTTTCCACCGGTTTGCACTCAGGCGACTTATTTTCTTTCCAGCCGGAAAATGAAATATCGATTTTTTTTTTTTTTTATCTTTTATTTTTTATCAAAAATAGTTTGGCGGGCAGCGATTGGGCAGCTGTGGTAGCGAGGTTGTGAATAACAAGACGGACTATTTTGTGTTGTGCGCACTGATACATTAAAAAGAGGCTTTTGACATTCAACCATTTAAAAATAGAGCCAAATACACATAACATGTATTCACTCATTCACACGCACGAAAACATTTTTTCTTTTTCCATATCTGTTCACGCAATCTCTTCACACACACGTACACACACACGTACACACACATACGTACACGCACACACTGGTGTTTGCTTGTGTTTGTTGATATACAAATTATCAAAAACATTGTCAAATATGTCAGCATACTGTTCGAGGAGACATCTCAGTTACATATTCACATGCAATGAGTTCAATTCTCAAAGAGTGCACCATTATTAGTCGATGCACAATCATTATTTGCAGAAAGCTGAGGCTCTGACTGTGTCTTTAGATATTGCGAAAGCGTTAGACAGGGTTCAACATGTTGGCCTTCTCCACAAAGTCAAGGGCTATCGTGTCTTTGGACGAATATTTGGTTCAAACCAATCGTTCTTAACAAATCGTGTAATGAAGAACGTATTGAACGGAAATGTTTCTAGACTATTTCACATGAATAAGGAGTCCCCCAGGACTTTATCCTAGGGCCTATGATGTTTTTTTATTATTTTTTATTTTTATTTTCATCAACGACCTTCGATATCACCAATTCCTGAAACTAGCCGCAGCACCGTGTCAGTCGTTTATAATTAAATTTGTATAAAAAAAGAGGATTGCTGTTCAAATACATATTAAATTACATGGCCAACAAGGAAAGTAACCGCAGTACCTTGTAAGTCGTTTTTGATAAAAGAGAGATTGATGCAAATACACAATATAGATATAAATATTTAAGTAAATGCTCTGTTTATAATAAACAGTATTACAGGCATGAATATCCGGGAAATTTTATATAAATATGGCGTCCTCCGACAGGAATCGAACTTGTATCCTACACAGAGGACACATATTTACTATGAAATTTCTCGGACATTGAGGCAGGTAAATGTTGTTAATAATGTTTATTATAATCAGAGCATTTACTTAAATATTTGTATCTTTTTTATTTTAGGATATTACATCAAAAACATGTAAAAACGCTACACAAATGTAATCATGTTTCGATGTGTATTAACACATCTCATCAGTCGTTAGTAAATAACTGGTGAGTAGACAATTTATTGTGATTTAATAACGACATACACCCTCTTTACAATGAGAAAAGGGAGAAAAGAAAAAGAGTAAGAAAGAAAAGAGAGGAGAGAGTAGCAGGGTTTGTTTTGTTTATATACAAATCAACCAATCGGAATGACCTACGCTAATTTCAAAGTAAGGGGAAGAAACAAAAGAAGCAATCATACGTAAGAGGTCATGCTCCACAGATTTAGAAATGTAGGCGACATCCAAACGTCATATTCGGTACGGATGTAAATTGGCTACAATGTTATATATTAGACAACTGTCATTTCCTATGAGTGAAGAAACGTAATTTAACAAGATACTCGACAAACTACATACCTTGTGGGTTAAAAATTTTTTTTTTCACATTTATAGTTGGTAAATAAACAAGTCCTTTAAGAAGTAAAAAGAAAGTTTAAACAAATAAATCTAACAAAATTATTAAAACATATAGATCTAACAAAATTATTTCAATATATAGATCATACAAAATAAAATAGAATGCAACTGTTAACTAAAGGGTCTTTATATAGGGTATTAATTAAACCAATCAATGCAAAATGTCATAATGTCAGCCGAACTCCAATACATCTGTACTAAATATTACCAACACTACTAGAAGATTTGTGTCAAAAGTATAGTACAGTGAAATTGATGTTACTGACAGAAAGATAAGCCTTATACGGTGTAACAAGGCTTAAAATCTATGAAGAAGCAATTGTCAAATTTCAAAGTCTAGTAAGATTGTAAAGTCAAAAGGTATGATATGTTGACAATTAACCGTTAATTCAAATATTTGGTTTAATAAAGCATCCATATTCAAGAACCTGATAATCTGCAATTTTTTTCTGTAAACACAGAAAACAAGATTCATATAAAGATCTTTATGTCCATGCCCTTTTAAAAAATTTCCATTTCACTTTAGGAGTTTTATATTCATCTTTCAACCTCCAAAAATATTTCGAAAGTTAAGTATTATTTCTATAAGTATTATTAGTAAAAGACGATATTACATGAAATTAATAAAATCGATATAAAATCACGGAGATCATGGAAAGAGCAATACTTACAGATATATAAACATCAATATAGATAACAGAACAGGCAAAATAAGAGATACAAAAAAAGGGTTTAAACGACAAAAATAAATAAACGACAGAGAGCGAAACGCATCGGCTAAGATGAATTTTTATTTTGTCTTTACTCATATATATATATATATTTATATGTATGAATGTATGCATGTATATATATATATATATATATATATGTAAACCATCTTAACAAATATGTGCACTATATATATATATATATATATATATATATATATATATATATTCTTAACAAATACATTTAATACATTTCACTATTTTCAGCTGCCAGAAAAAGCTAAGTTCATTCGTCAACAGTATGTTTGCTATTTACGAATAAAAGTTTTCAATTTGCTATAGGATAAGGACATCTAAAAAATAATTAAGGTATTTATGAATTTAAATCGACTGGCACATTCAATTTAACTTCTGAATATTATCAAGACAAAACATAAAGCGATTAAAAGATTAATATAAACACACACACACACACATATATATATATATAAAATATAATTAAAAAAAGTATATAATTATAATTATATATGCAACGAAAGAAAAAGGTCAAATACACATACACCACACGCACGCACACACATACACACACACAGACACAGACACACACACACATATATATATATATATATATATATATATATATATATATATATATAGAGAGAGAGAGAGAGAGAGAGAGAGAGAGAAGTGAGAGAGGGAAAGAGAGAGATAGGTATATATGTTTATACATTTTTAGACATATTTTAAAATAGAATATTGATAATAAGTAACATTTAGGGAGGATTAAGTGTTATTCATTTTAAATTAGTTGAAGACAAGATGTTTCATCCATTTAATGACATCATAAGCACACGATATTCCCCAGAGTATTGAGGACATTTCTTCGTTGAAGAAGAAAAAAAGTTGATGAAGTAAAATAAAAAGAAATATTTAATTCATTCTTAATGAGAACGTTGTGATTGTGTGTATGTAGACACCAACACATACGCATATATATGTGACAGATTAATTAGCAAAGTATATATATATATATATATATATATATATATATATATATATATATCAATTTAGCTTGGTAAAGTCAATCGGAAGTTGAAATGCGTCGGCAAAGAAAAGTTTTCCTTTTGTTTTTATTCATATTGTCCTTTTCACTGATATTTTTATTTATATGTGAATTTTTACATATGCATATACATACATATTAGGTTGGTGCAAAAATAATGACATTTTCGACGTATTTTTTAACGTCAAAAAACGTCATTATTTTTGCACCAACCTAATGCACACACACACATACACACACACATATATATATATAGGGATTATTTGGTCAGTTAATTTATATACGCTTAATTTAAACGGAACGAAAAGTTTTTTCAATATTTAAAACTAATATTAGAAATATTTGAAAACGTTTCTTTTTAATCAGACGTACAAACACATAGGCATATGTATGTATGTATGTATGTATATATATATATATATATATATATATATATATATATATATAGAGAGAGAGAGAGAGAGAGACAGATACATACGCTAATGTATGTATGTCTATATATATGTATGTATGCATATATATATTATATATATTTATATATATAATATATATATAGATAGACACATGCGCCATTGTATATATGTATGTGTATATATATACATATATATATATATATATATATATATATATATATATATATGTATATATATATATATATATATATGTATGCACACACACACACACATATATATATATATATATATTCACATATATATAATCACAGTACTTTGTTAGTCGTATTTAATGAAACTGGTATATGGTATAAAAGAGGGATTGCTTGCCAAACACGCTATTATTAAATTATATAATCCGTTAGACAACAAGGAAATTACAACATTCATAAAAAAACTTTGTTTTATGACAAGTAGTGGTCGGTAAAAAAAAATATACGAACACAAGAACAATTAACTAAAACTCAATCGGAGTCTTCTCAATGAAACTCTTATCTCATCTCGTTAGAAAATAATTTTCTGTGTATTAAAAGCTATATTTTTTTCATTGAATGGTAAGTTATAAGGAAAAGAAAACTAATATGTCAACTGAAAAAATGGGTTTAATTGATACTTACTTGGTTCATTTTACACGGTTTTCTTGAGACCAATATACTTATGTTGATCAGTGTCTGCCTCATGCTAAAAATCGAATTTGATATTTTTCTCGCCAGGTGAGAAGTTCTTTATCGTATTTTTAAACAGCGCAACACATTTCCTTTAGTCATGCTATTGTTGGATGTTTTGTAGAGGATTTCAATTTCTTTTAAAAAGTTACTCTCAAAACTGGAGTAAAGATGGCATTTCGATGCCAAGTTAAGTAATTCCGTTTATTGTTTGCGTTTAGAAAGAAAATACTGTATACCATGCTGACAGAATTTATTTCATCACGGTTGAAAGTATTTGAAAAAAACAGAACAAAAACCTGAAATTTGACAGTTTATCCATAATCTCGATTTGGATTTATTCGAAAATTAGAAAAATCCAATAAGAAACGAAACAGACAGAATAAAGAAAATTTAGAAAGCTTTTATGTTTCACCCCCTGAATCAGCGCCATTAGAAACAAAGAATTTTATTTCAAAAAAATTTCCATCAGCAACACAAAAGTCGGTTCACGTTAAGCATATGGACATTTCATTTTTGCATTAACTTTCGTCTCATTATAGAAGTTAGATTTTAACTAATTTCAACTCAGGTTCTATTTTTATTTATCTATTTATCTATTCATTTATTTTAAAAATTTTCATATCTCACATTGTTTCGATGTCAGTTTAGTAAGACAAACAATAAGCTATATCTTGTGCCCGACGAGTTGGGTAACCAACAAAACCTAAGTCGCACACCAAACGTAGGTATATTGATATTTATTAATATATATATATATATATATATATATATATATATATATATATATATATATATATATATATATATATATATATAATCATTAAATATGGCAGACAAGGAAGACTTAATTAAATTATTTTTTTATTAATGTTTTTCAGTATCCTTCCGTTTTTCCGTTTTGTAAGGGAGTACAGAAATTTTCCATAATTTTCATTGTCCCAAGCGGTTTCAGCCAGTTTAGCCATTTGAAATGGGGTTTTGGTTTTGGAATTGTTAGTTTCTCCTCATGTTTAACAGTCTAGAAAAAGGTAAGCATGCGGAAAAAACTAAACAAAAAATTAAATCTTCCTTGTCTGCCATATTTGATGAAAGGTGTTTTAAAGAATGGTTGCTGCCCATATATATATATATATATATATATATATATATATATATATATATATATATATATATATAAACACAATTTCGGTGTTGTGTCTATGTTAAAAGATTCGATAAAAAGGAGATTTACGAATAAAAGACAAGTGTTGTCAGTGTTCTTGGTGAATCTAATAAGAGGAAAGTCTATCACTACAGGGCGTTAGTAGCCATGGAGGTAAATTATTGCCTCTGTTAGTCTTAGCGATAGCTCCAGCCTATTCTAGTATATTTTTCGTTTCGACGTTTGTTCATAAAATGTCAATATTCCTGCCTTTATAAAAAGGTGAGAAATAAAAATGAAAGGGTCAGAAATGAGCTTCATCGTAAATTATAATATTTAACGCATTTATTTGACAGCTGAGGGCCAAAATAGTCGAATGTTGAAGATCTCGTTTCAAGAAAACAATTGCTTTCATGACAACATTCGTCTGGTAATCAGGTGGCGATTCAATTTAGACGGAAACGTAACACGCACAAATATCACACACACACACACACAATCATGTATCCATATTCACACGCATAATTCAAACACAGAGAAACTAAGACGAGAAGTGCTAATGCATAAATATAAGTTCATTTCACAATATATATATATATATATATATATATATATATATATATATATATATATATATATATATATATATATTACTGGACTGTATAAGGGTCCAGCAGCTGAGTTTCTAGAAACGAACAACCATACTACCTGCCCATATGATTTGATTATATTTATGGACGCTTATGTAGAACCAACCGCAATTTTCGGAAGAACCGAATACGGAGAATTGGTGCACATAGTGTGGCACAAGGTCTCCAAATGACCCTCCTACGTTTTTTATTTCAAAGTTGTTCTTCTCTTAGGTTGTTTATTAACAAAGTCTAAAGAACCCAGTATGACCTACTATTTAATCCATACCTAGTGGGAGATGAAGAGTATTTTCGCATAACTAATGAACTCGACTGGAATTCGAACTTGGAGCTGCCATTTCTCATTTCGAACCGTTATCCCTCATACTACCAGTAAACACATGTACACACGCGCACACATAGACACACGCACGCATATATATAATTAGCAGCATGGCCCGGCGCTGCCCGTGCTTGATTCAAAAATCGTACGACTCATACAGCAATCGCTATCACTTGACTTAAAATATTTTTGCTCTTCCTTGCCTTTAAATGGAGTGCCCTTTGCCGTGCTGATGTTGCTACATGCCTTACTTCTTGCCTATCTCGCAATGCGATTTTTTTCTAAGCTCTATACTAAACATTAAATCTGTTACGAAAAAAGAACTAAACAAAATGAACACAAAACGATCAGCTTTACAAAAGGACTCGTAACTAGAAAAACCGAATGAAAAAAGAATGTTAACAACAAATACTTTTTCACACCCAAACCAGTTCTGCAGAATCAGAATCAACGTTGAGTTTAAGCAAGCGAATGAGCCAATTGGAGTAAACTGCCATGCAGATTTAAATTTTTCCCACAGCTATCGATTTTTTTGTATGCTAGTTAACATTCATGTCAGTCAGCTGTTGGCTCTCACGCTGGGCAGTAGAATCTTCCTGCCTATTCATGGCAGCCGGCTTAGACTCTCACTCTGGCCAGTAGAAAATGGCCGCAAACTACATGAAAACTGCCGTAGAAGCATGAAAAAATCGATTATTTCCACTATCGATGGGAGTTGGGAAATGCAATGTCGGTCTTGGCATTCCTGCTAACTTGGAGCATGTGCATGTAAATTTTGGTGCAAATCTGTCGAAAATTGCGGTCGTGCATTCGTCACACACACACACATACACACACACACATTCTGCCTTTTATAGATAGAGATTATATAGATATACATATATATATATATATATATATAGAGAGAGAGAGAGAGACATAGTCTTAGCTTGCTTGTATATATGAGCATGTGTGTGTGTGCGTATGTAAGCAGTTATAACTGTAATAATCATTTCAATAGTCAATTGTTATCTATCCTCATAATCTTCAGTTTCTTCACATTCATTTATATTACGCACGTCTTCATTTAACCATAATGTCTGACTTGAGTGGCACTCGGGCTTTGCATTAGTCGAATTCTAGCATGAAAAATGAATTAAATATTGCCGTGTGTTTTATTGAATAATATTCCTTTAGTTAACGAAGGACAAACAATATGTTTTGCTATATTTTTTAGTTTTATTCAGTTAGTTGATTAGTTGGTTTGTGATGGTCTATGGTTGAGTAGCTACAGACAGAGTGAACCGAACACACGTCATTGCAAAATATTTGTTTTTTTTTTGCTATCTCAATTTGTTCATATTTATCCCTTACCCTCTTGGTCTCACCCCCTCTCTCTCCCTCTCTGTCTTTATATATATATATATATATATATATATATATATTAGGTTGGTGCAAAAATAATGTCGTTTTCTCACATATGTTACTATGTGAGGAAACGACATTATTTTTGCAACAACCTAATATATATATATATATATATATCAATGTATTCATAGTTAACTGTCACTCTCTTAATTTGCTCATATCTATCTATCTATCTATCTATCTATCTCAATATGTTCATCTATATCTCTATCTCTCTGTCATTCATTTTATTCATATATCTCTCGATCTCTGTGCGTTCATATGTATCTATCCGAATTTCTTCATTTTTCTTACGATGATGTTCACCCTGTTCAAAGCCCGAGAGTCACTCGTAGTAGTAAGAGTAAGAGGCACAGATTATGCCGGAAGATAATTGTTAAGCCTAGACACCCTTCCTCTTGGAAATCAGTTCCACAAAACAACGTTCGAGTACAACTTACATCTCACCAGTGAAATACGAAGGGAATGAGGGTGGTTCGCTGTAATGTGCGTAGCGTGGTAGGTCTTTGCTGTGATGGTTAGAAGTAATGAAGTTCCTTTGAATACTTTCCGTGTAAATAACGATAGAATAGCGAGAAGCATACGACGTTTCGTCTGTGGGAAAGAGGTTGCAGGGTGGAAAATAATTTGTCTTCCACAAGGACAGGGAGACGTTTTTGAACTCTATCGAGATTGGAAAGTGAAGACTGGACAGCTCCTGCCCAGTTTTACTCAATTTTCGACCTGCTGATCTGGCTCTTATAAAGGCAGAGAATAACAGGAGTGGTATAGGAAACCGACCATTTATCCAGCATCTTTAGTGGTGGATTGTATGGACGAGTTGAGGTTGAGATTCAATTTTAGTCTCAAGGTACGAGGCCACCTTGAGGAAACATCCGTTTATCACGATTGATGCAACTTATGTATCCGATCGGCGATGATAGAATGTCACTAGTTTAGTTTTCGAGTCATTGAATGTGATCAGCGAGTTTTTCCCACACTGAGCTGTTATAGCTAGGTCAGAGGAGAGATCAGCTTTCAAGCTCTGTTCATCTAGAGGACTAGCCGTTAACTACTAACTTCAAGGATTTATCCGTTAGGAATGACTTTATAACTAAGAAAACTCTACCAGTGATTCCATAGCTGGAGAGTTTGTGCTGTAGCACTTTATACCACACCTTGTTAATGACCATTGAAATATCTAATGCGACCGTCCTTGAGATGTATTTTTTGTCTAGTTCCTCACTGATACTGTGTTGGATATCAGTAGTGGACCGGGCCGATCGAAACCCGTACTATTTCTCGCTCAAGTGTTTGTTCCTATGAAGGTGATCAACAATCTCGTTTTGATTATAGCTTCAAAAGGTTTACCATTGACACTAAGGAGACTGATGATTCGATACTGTTAGGGGGATGAGCGCCTACCCGCATTCTTGAAACCTGGACATAAACTTGATTTATCTTAGGGAAGGTTTATTCTATAAGCAACGGTTAAATAATTTCGTTAAATTCGGAGATAACCCGGGGTTAAATCCACTGGGATTTTATCTGTACCAGTAGCTTTCTTGGAGTCAAGACTTTACAAATGTCTTGAGATTTCCTGGGCTGTAATAACGATATCACTGATATTGCCCTCATTGATACGAAGGAGTTCTCAATAGGATGACCTTTTGTCATCTAACGTTATGTTAGAGGCAAAGATCGAGGCGATGAGCTTTGCCTTACCTGACAAGGAAGAGATGAACCTGAGGCGGATTATAATAGGCACTGACGCGTTGCCTCTATTCAGAATTTGTTCCAATTTTTTGCTTTCAACCTTGGTCTGGACTGCTTGTGCATAGCTACACCTTGCATATTTTAGAAATTTCTTGCAGAGATTGCGGACAGTTCTGAATACCGTTCCCTGGGGTGAACCAGAGTTGGTTGTTCGGTTTTTGTTTCTAGGGACTAAAACTTCACATTTCAAAAAGTACCAATTTTTGAGACGAGGGCAGCAGTTGTGGGTGAAGTATGTTTGAAGTAGGCTGAGACTGTAGTTTCAACCATGTAAGATCTGAAGCCCTTCATGCCTGATTTCGTGTACTGAAAAATTGTTAAATTAGAACGATGTATTAGAGGAGGCCTTTGTTTTGACATCAACTTTGACAATGACCAGTGAATGCTCTTAAGTATCGTAGTGGGGTGCAAAACTTCAGCGAAGAATTTTTCAAGGCAGGATGTGATGAAGAGGTTCGTCTGATGTCCTGTCGCATAAGGAACGCGGGTGTGATTTTCAATGATCTGTGATAGTCCATAGTCGGTGAAGAAGCCTCTGCAGTATCTGCCTTCATCAATTTTGTTCGAGTGGTTACTATTGAAGTTACTACAAATATTAAACTTAGCTGAAATAAATTCAGTGAGAATATTATCAATCGTCTCAGATATTCGGTAAAAAATTACAGTTCCACCATCTTTAGGACGGCAAAGAGTGAAAATGAAAGTGATACTGTGGATAAGTTTCACGCACATATACACGAGATCAGGATCCTCGATTTTGGGGATTTCTACCACACGAGTACGCGTGCTTAATATTGGCACCGAGTCGGGGGTCGTTGCGATTTTGATGGTCATTAACTCTAAATCTAAATCATATCTATCTATCTATCTATCTATCTATCTATCTATCTATCTATCTATCTATCTATCTCAATTTGTTCATATCTATCTATCTATCTATCTATCTATCTATCTATTATAGAAAATCTATGCATTGATCCGTGTAGGCATTTATGCACATTGCTAACCAGGAGAAAACATATCATCAAGCAGAAATATATAACTTGGATTCGACTGGTTGAAAGGCAGCAATCATATCATCAAATATTTATCAGATTATCAATGATCATTCACACCAAGAATATTCGCGAAAATGTTCCACACACATTAACTGGTAACTTGCAAAGAATTTTGATTTCTCTTTCCTTCCATAGTTAATATGCTATATTCATAATAACATGCACAAAGCGAGTACACGCACGTACACACATTTGTGTGTGTGTGTGAGCGCGCGCATGAGTATGTGAAGTGGATGTTAAATATTCATTGCATTTCCCTCTTGAATGAAAATGCCTGAAGTTGACGGCTGATAACACCAGCGAAGTTATGCCTCGTGATGAAATGTAGTTTTTTCTCCTCTTTTTACATTTGAGTGAATAATGTTAAAAACATAACACAATTTTTATTCACACGAAAACTGTCATTGATTGACTAAATACAAGAATCTAAATAGAAAACAATTCCTTCTAGGTAGAACTGTTTTATAAACGGTGTTTACTGTTCAGCCTGAGTTTGTTCCTCCGAACGGCCAAATTCAGTGACCTCAGCTGATCTCATTAAAATTTATTGATATACTATTTTTATGAAGTCTAATATTTAAATTACATTTCTAATTTAAACTATTAAGGATTTTAAATATTCGAGAAATCTTCTTAAAGAAAAATATGTGCTCTCCTACAAGATACGAACCTGCGTCCCTTTCAGAAACCGTCGTTAGATCCGACGTGCTTAAACCGACTCAGCCACAAAGCAGCCATGCCGATCAGGAAAAGTATGAAACATGCCAGTTAGCGAAATCCTTCTCGTATTAAATTCCTCGAAATTATGTCCGCTCAGTTTCAAATCAAAATGTAAACAAACTAATTTTCTCAAGAAGTAATGGATATTTATTTATCAGTCCGACAGATTTTCATCACTTTAAACATTCTTGTTGGTGGATAATCATATCTGAGTAGACGCGGCATTTATTTGACGTATATTTAAGAGAATATTTTTTTACTTAATAAGATTTCTCGAATATTCAGGCTGGTTGACGAAAATATATAAATATATTGTTTAATAAATAGATGGCGCGTCTACTCTAATATGACTATTCACCAAAAAGAACGTTTATATATATATATATATATATATATATATATATATATATATATATTGTTTATTTAGAGAACAGTCTCTTATAAATACAATCTTCATTAAAGGTGATGGACAAGGTATGTTTAATTTTTATTGTTAATATAAACTGCGTCTAGAGATTATATTCAAGTTATGAATTGGTATAAAGAGTTGTGTCTTTAATGTTAAAAGTCCTATTATGATGATGTTTAGATTCTACTCAATATTATTAACTTAGATATATAGTGATAGAGAAAACTATTGTTTTGGTTTGGAAAATTTTTTACTAAGTTAACAAAACAAACTAATTTGACTGTTTGTAGTTTATTTGCAACTATTTATTTTGATACTTTTACATTATTATACCTTGTAAAACTAATGTAAAAAATAATATGAAAAGATTTTAGAACAAATTCATCAATTTCTTAAAGGAAAAAACATAAAAAAACATTTTATTTTAAAAATAAAAGATATATTAACAAAAAATAATAAGAACCTACTAAAATTTATTGCACAAATGCTCCCTTCTTTTCAATAACTCTTAGCAGCCTATTGCTAACATCTGATGTTAGACTTGCAATTTTAGCGGCTGGTAAGTTGTTTGCAGCAACTTTAACTGCCTCCCAGAGGTCACACTTGCTGTTGCATTGCCTTTCATTAGAATAAATATCTCTCTTGAGAATGCTTCACAGGTTCTCAATGGGATTCAAGTCACAGCTATTTGAAGGCCAGTCCATAAGAGAATCTTCAACAAATCCATTTTCTTTCAACCAGGATTTAGTAAACTTTGATGCATGACTTGATGCGTTGTCTTGCATAAAGATCATAGATCTATGCTTGGCTAAAGACTGGTTATCAAGCCATTCAAAGAAATATTGCTCTAGAAAATCACAGTAACTTTTGGAATTCATTTTAACCCCGTCTTTCAGTTGAAATGGACCCACGAGCTCATTACCAATAATCCCAGCCTATATCACGATCCCAGCGCCGCCTTGTTGGCGTTTAAAAGATTTTCTTGAGTCATGTTGCTTGCAAACCCATCCTCGAGCCCATCCATCGGGCCCATCGACGGTGACCCTTGATTCGTCTGTAAAAAGCACTTTACTGAAATCAGTTTTCATGTATTTTTTTGCCCACTGCAATCTTCTTTCTTTATGTTTTTTTTTGTTAAAATGGGTTTCTTTATTTTATTTTTTACATCAGCAAACTTCCTTAATGCTTTCCACCTTGTTTCCCTTGACACCATAGGAGCTCCAGCGGCCTCAAATATGAACGCACTTGACGCATTTGGGTTTCTTATTAATTCTTTTCGGATATGTGATAGATCTCGCTTTGTTAAATTCCTGAATTCAGCCTGAGACTTTTTTTTCCTTGGTTGAATTCCCATTTGACATATTTTCTTGATTGTTCGATGATCCCTTTTCAAATCCTTAGAAATTTGAAGCGAAGACTTTCCTTTGCTAATTTTTATATAGTTCTTTTCATTCATTGTTAATTCTTTTTTACGAGCCATAATACTAAATTCTAGTTCTTTCAAATAATCTCTTGACACTGCAAATTGCTATAATTACTGAAAAAATACTAAATATCAATCTGAAATTGAAAATTGGGACTTAATTGCTTTTATGCTTACTCGCTATACATAATAATACAAATTATTTCATTGGATAACATATCTATGAATTTTACATAAAATATTTGACAATACCTCTTTTGCATATAATCTCTAGACGCAGTTTACATGAGAGCGTATATATGAAAGTAATTAATTTAAATATAGCAAAATGTTTGTAATCTCTTGATCTAAATGCTTGTATACTTTTGATTAAAAACAGGAAACTTCTGTTGATATCTGAATAGTCACCTACACCACGCCAAATTTTATTATAGAATTAAATAATTTAAAATAGTAATGCTATTATTAATTCATAAAGAAACTATGTGATTTTCAGCTAATACAAATATTTACACTAACATAGTGGCGGTGAAATTTTATTATGCAACTCAAGTGTTGTTCATCAAAGAGGAAATATTTTTAAATCGTTATCACCCCAAGCAAGGTATTAAAGCCACTAAGACAGAAGATGTTACAGGGTGTGGAATAATTAGGAACAGAAACATTAATAATGAGCGGGAAAAGAAAAGAGTAATCAGGAGAACAGCAGATAGCGATTAACTTTGCATTTAAGTATTTGCAGATTAAAGTTGGCTGGAAAGCGTGGAGCCGGAAGGGAGTTACACAAGCGGGAAGTGCGAGAGAAGAAACTGTGAACATAGTTTACTGCTACATCTAGCCAGCTTAACTATAAATTGATGAATATTGCTGTGCTTAAATTAAAAAAAAGAAAACTCTCTATATATATAATTGTATAGTTTCTGAGATTTTATTTTCAATTTCAAGATTGGGATTAGGCAAGAGAGAAACCCGATATTGAAATATTGTTGGGTAATGCAGCTAAAACTCTAGAAATTGCTGAAAAGTTGAACAGATATTAGAGAACAATAAAACTAAATTGAAAACACTGACAAGATAAGAAAAAAAAACAAGCAGCTTTAAGAATGAATTCCACAAAAAGAAAAGGAAGGAAAAAGGACTGATAAAAAATAAAATATTTAATGAAGTTGTGTAAAAAGTGGGAAACAAATCAAGGTTATTAAGAACACAGGCTACAGTCATGCAAACAGCCAACTATCAATTTTAAGTGAACATCACAAAGGTAAGTGCCTAGAGTTGATAATGAAGCACATGAAAACTGGTTTCTCAACAGTAATTACTAGTGATGAATGTAGTGTTAGATTGGATGAAAGTGATAGTTGGTCTAGAGGTTAGGTCTTTCATGGAAATAGTCGATACAGAAGCAATGAGGTGGAACAATGTTTTGGGCTAGGGATGTAGGCACTAAAATTATAGATACCATCATATTAGATGATAATGTCAAAATAAATATAGAGAATTAATGTCAGTTCTTGTATCCTGAGTAGTATAGGTTGGAGCCAAGATGGTTTAAGCTAAGATTATATTCGAGACTTGGTCCATCATATTGTACACGTTTGTAAAAATCTGCATTAGTTGTGGTGACAGACATATCGCTGTTTGCTCCCCGTTTCCGCTCAACAAGCGTCGATATATGTTAATGAATGCAATTTTCTGCGCATACCTATTTTCATGTCAGATGCCATTTTGCCAGACTGCTGTAATTCTGGGTTATTGGTGCTAAAATTTTAATCTTTACTGTAATACCAAAATGCAACCGTTTTTGGCCTTGTAGAGCAAGCTAATAAAATTGCAGGCATTCCTTCACACATACACATGCACACAGACACACACATACTCATACACATACACACACATACTCATACACATACACACGTTGTTAGTATATTTTACTTAAGAACGCTATCGTGTGGTCGATATAGTTTTATTTTTTATTACATTCTTCCCGGGTCAACGAAAATGATAAAATACATTGGTTATCTGTAATCATGAGATTGAGTTTTTACTTTTATATTGTAAGTTTTACACGTTTGCTCCGGTTGACAGATTAAATTGTATATATATATATATATATATATATATATATATATATATATATATATATATATATATATATATATATATATATATTTCACCGGGGGAGATAGAGAAATGAAGTAAGTGTAAAGTAAAAGCATATCACAGAAAGACTATAAATTTGAGAGAACTAATGCAGTTAAATTTTTGTCAATTTTGGTATAACACACACACACACAAACACTATATATATATATATATATATATATATATATATATATATATATGTATGTGTGTGTGTGTGTAGTAAATGTGTATAGGTTTAAGGCATACATTTACATCTACTATGTCTTTATATATTCGTATCTACAGGTAGTAGAACTGTTTGAAATTTATGTTTTGACGAATAATTACACATCAAACAGCCTTTATTTTTACATGTATCAACTTGATTTGTTTCCGAAAAAGAAATTACATAGAAATTGTTTCTTTAAATATTTCATTTGTTCTTAGTTCTATAATTACCGTTTGAAAAGAAAACGGAATGAAAATCTGAAAGACAATTCCAGTCATATTGACCTTCTGTTTATTTCCGGTTTGATTTTGTGATGTGTTGGAGGCGAAGGAAAATAGAAGCAAAAGTGAAAAGTGAAAATAGATACACTGCTCTTTCTTGTCGCTTAAATAATTGCTTTTGCTTTTTGCAAAGTATATTCAGTTTGCTTTTCTTTTAAAAATCTATCCACTTCAATCAACTGTACTGTTAGCTGACAAGAAGTATTCCCTTGTTTTTTTAATAAAATTATATTTGCTTTAATCAGGGAACAATAAACGAAGACTTTTTCACTGCTAAAGATTGTGTAAAAATGACGTTAGCATTTCTTTTCCTATTAACGATGAATAATATATCTTGATTGGACATACTGAGACTTGCAACAAATATGCGCTTGAGAGCGTATGTATTCATAAGGGAAAGGCCAAGAGAAGATAAAAGCAATACCGAAAATCATATTTGTATATTTTTCTCTCCTAAATTTCATTTCAAAATATAAATAACATTGTATTTATATATTTTCTTGAAGGTAAAATATTAACACAATGTATTAATTTTCTCCTCTTGATCTTATAAATTTACTACCATCGATTTTGTTTTGAAAGAATCTACGTGTTTATGATTTCGTATACATTAGTAAAAAATATCAAAGAAAAAGGAATAATATAAAATATATCAAAAGTAAATTTAAAATTTAGAAAGAAAAAAAAAACAAACCCCAAAATCCGAAATTCCTAAATAAATAACGAAAGTGAAGAATAATGTTTGAAAGGAAAGAAAAAAACAAGAATTGAATAATAGAATAATAGAGAAAAGAAAATGAATGAATAATACAATGTAGTTAGAAATGAGAAAGAAAGAAGGAAAGAAATGCAGACGAAAGAACATCTCAAACGGAAAGAAAAACATAAAAAAGCGAAAACAATATATAAATAAAAAACGGAGAAAATTGGAAGAGCCAAAGAATAAAACATAATCTTCGTAATTTTTTATGTCTTGCTTATTTGTAAACAAAATAATTTGCAATTCTATAGGTCCTGACTTGGTATCCCGGGATCAAGTCACTTTCGTAATGAAGTTTCTCTGTGTCTTTTTCTATAAATATTTTCATGATAATTGTTCTGATGGAATTTTCTCTTTGATATCTCGACTTTACGAATTTAAACGCAATACCAGATCGGTACCTAAGTTTCATTATTTTTCTGTTACATGTAAGTGTAAATTCTATTCTAACAGTTTCATCTCAGGTACATCTTGGAACTCTTGGAACTCTCTACCATCTTCTTTCTTTTAAGTCGACTACAATCTTCAAAAACTTAAATGCAACGTCAGTCATCATCTTCAAGTCCTTGTAGGTGAAACTTATTTTCTACTTCTCTCACACAGACGGGGTGTGGCGAGTCTCTCACTGATCTATCGCTACTTCCATGGAAAGTGTTCGGACGAACTGCATTCCTTAGTTGCGCTAGATCTAACCTACACAGCCAGCACCCGCCATGCTATTCACATTGTAGCAAATCATCGACATTCCCTTCGAATTCCACAGGTGAGAAGTAAGTCTCACTCGAACAGCTTCCCGTGAATCACTGCTCTGTGGAACCGACTCCCAAGAGAATGTTTCCCCGATCAATAAAATCTTAACCTGTTCAAGTCTAGGGTTAATCTTTATCTTCCCCTACTATTCGCATAAAATGCCTCTTGCTGTAACCCTCTACCTCGAGTGGCCCCAAGCCTCGTACAACTTTATTGTAAAAATATTACATTGTATCAGTAGCAATTAGCAAAGTGTTGCTGGTGTGGTGGAAGCAGAGAAAGGTATAATAATAGATTGATGCTATAACTTCTTTTCTGTTGTTTCTCTCATTTCGCTTTCTGCTATAAAAAACTAAGCTTAATAAAAGTATGCTTATTTAGTGCAGTGTAATGCAGAGCAAATATGTTCATTCCATGCAAGATGTTTCAATCTTGTAGTCCTGTGTCAGATTAAACTACCTTAGTAAATATTTTTATTTTTTAGATGTCCTATGAATTCTATATATTTTTGGTATTTTCTATGTTGAAACAAGAAAATATTTTAGATTTTTAAGTGGTACAATGTTGATCTCAGAGAATTGCTTCAATGGTAGCTCACCAGATTATAAAAAGTCAACGGAACTGAAGAGAAATAAAGTACTTTGAACAAATATCGTTGTCCAATGGCATAGAAGCTGAAAAAAATCTATCCGAATCTCATTCCAATTGTCAATACAAAAGAGCGATTAAATGTTAATTGTGAGATTCTGTAAAAAAATAAAACTTTCTTTGTACGATAAGTGTTGAAAAATTCTTGGCCTTACCAAGTATCCCTCCAAAAATAGTTTGACTTAACTATTGATTTATTCTACCAAGTCGTTTCATTTTGTATTACATAGGGTTTCCTTTTGTTGCGTAGATATATACTTATATTTCAATTGGGCACTTATATGGCCCTCTAGGAGCAAATCTACCGTATAAAAAAGGTTACTATGTTAATCAATAAGACATTGTTAATAAGCATGTCTTCCTAATTTATCATATTGGGACAAAAGTAACATCGTTTCTCAAATATAAACTCCGTTTAAATATATAGGAAAGAAAAGGAAAGCCTTTCCCGATCATCTCTTTTTCATGACTGATCTTTATTAAGCTTGGTTCTTTACGTCAGTTTTATTTATGGTAAATATTTAGACGTAAATTGTTCAACATATATATATATATATATATATATATATATATATATATATATATATATATATATATATATATATATATATATAGATAACTAGACTCGTTTCGAAAAACCCTCGAATTTTTGATTTGCAAATAATCAAATCAATCTCGAGGGAAAAAAAAGTTTTAAAACAAGAAAGAGCTACAAACATGAACTACTGTCGAACAAATCGGACAGATGCAGGTCTGAAGCCCAAAGAAAAAACCCCGATACGAGTAGACAACTAACTAACAAAAGAGCTCAATACAATCGTAGAGCAGACCTAGATATACCTAGTGAGCCAGAAAAACCTACCTAGGTTTCACCTAAACGGATCGTCAGGGAAAGTAAGGCCATACTTTCTTTGACGGTCCGTTTAGGTGAAACCTAGGTAGGTTTGTCTGGCTCACTAGGTGTGTGTATATATATATATATATATATATATATATATATATATATATATGTATGTATATGGAAATGGTTATAGTTGTTCCGGCGAGAAAAAAATGTATATTTTCAAAAAGAGAGAACCCGCAAACGTTTTTTATTATAATGTGAATTTGTTGTATTATATATTATATTTTGTTCCTTATATTTCTGCTAAACGTGTTTCCGGTCACATACCGAACAGATCACAACGCCACACACATGGACACCCACCATGCACACATGATGGCCAAATGCACTGGTCGGACCGCACACATACATACATGTACGCACGCGCAAACAGGTATCCATGGAGATCAAAATATATATATACATACATGGAAAAAACAGTGAGACTACTCACGGGCACACACACGAACGCAGGAAGAGCGTGTACGTGTGTGTATGTGGGTATGTCAGTATATGCGTATATACATATATGTGCATGCTGTACAGTATGTATATATGTGATGGGAATATAGATATACAGGCTAAAAGGAACACGCACACACACAGGGATAGGAAGACATCTCTCATCAACACATCTCTCCAGTCCAGAAAGGAGTTCAAGGCTCACTAACAAATACAGAAAACGAACAATGAGACATAACATAAGGAAAATTTATTCATTTTGAAAATTTATTCCTTTTATTTGCCTGATGAAGTTCACGATACCTGAAACTCATGTAGCAGAAATATGAAGAATGAAATATAATATATATATCAAACAAATACAAATTTCCCTCTTTTATAACACACACACACATAAACACACACACACACACACACACATATATATATATATATATATATATATATATATATATATATATATATATATATATATATAAACCTAAAACACATAGAATATGAATGATTGAACGTTTTTACACGTTAAAAAAATTCGAAAGTTTTTATTTAAATGCATTACATTTATTTACAATCAAATACATAGAAAATAAAACCATCAGATTTTGATGTTGAATTGTTTGGGCTAAGATATCATTTTTCGAGAATTTTAGAGAAATTTTACTTCCATCACAGTTTAGAGAAACGTTTGTTCGCTAGTGTGACAAGGAGGTTATGTTCAAAATCAATATTTTTGGTCTATTTCTTAATGGTTTTCATGATTAAAATATAAAAGAAGGTGGATCAAAACGTCCGTAGCCTGAAGCTGAATTTTAATATGTAGTATCATTCATGTTCACCCTATTTGATTAATGAAGACGCATTGACTTAAGCATTGACAAGGAAGAAAATATTTGTTGTGAAAAATAAATACATGATTAAGTTGTATATTTATTGACTGCATTGGAAGAAGAAGAAGAAGAAGAAGAAGTTTCTCTAACTGAGAATTGTACTATAAAAACAGAAATGAAAACGGTTTTAATTTTGACCATTTATTTTTATTGGCAAAGAATTTTTCAAATTCACTTCTCCATGTCTTAAATTCGATATTGGCAATTGTCTGGATCTTCTAAAACTCTAGCAGTAAATTCCAAAATACCAGAATAAAGTAAAAAAAACCCGAATTTGTCAACAATTTTTGTGAAGTATCATGATATGTAGTTTCTTTTGATGCATATTAAATGATGTAACTTATCACTTTGATTAGAAATCAATCATTCATATGAAACACCATTTTATAGCAAACAATATTGATTGCATTAATCAATGCACATCTTGTCTGATCGAAAAATATCGTAAGGGATAATCAGTCCTGCTGGGGTAACCGGGGGGAAAATGAATTGGTGAGATAATATACCGGATGAACTTTTCTCTCAGAAAATATGTTTACATACATGGGATCTATCTATCTATCTATCTATCTATCTATCTATCTATCTATCTATCTATCTATCTATCTATCTATCTATCTATCTATCTATCTATCATTTTTATTCTACTAATATTTGACTATCAAATCTTGTATTTAGGAAAATTTTTCTTGACAGAATCTATTTTAAACATTTATACATTGAATCTCAGGTGTTATTGGTCATGACATGGCATCCCGGCTTCAGCCAATTTACATGCATATATATATATATATATATATATATATATATATATATATATATATATATATATATATATATATCAAAGCTGATTAATATATATATATATAAAAGCTATCTAAAATCCATCCTCTATTCCCTAGCACGTAGGAGGATTTGCACTATAGTGACCGAAAAACACCCACGAAAACCCGCCTAGAAGAATTACATAAAACTCTCAAAAAACGAGGATACTCCACATCACAAATAAATAAGTGTTTTGAACTAAGAGAGAAAATACCATTAGACTAACTACCCAAAGAAACGTAACAACGAATGAATTCTAGCATACATCTCAATATCTAACCAGCACAATCCATAAGTATTTCCAGAAATAACAAGAAATCTAGACCTACTTAACAAGAATAATAAAATGAAAGATATACTAAAAACAACCAAAATAATTAAAAAGCAAACGCCAACCAAAAAAACTAAAACACATATTTTTACCCCATCCAAATTTAATCAACACAAAATACTAGGAGGTCACAAAATTCAAGAAGAATTTTTTCGAGATAACATTGATTTTTTAACATACAATTCCTAATATTTAAACCATACCTGGGGGAGAAGAAATGTATTTATATTTTTCCCAAGGATATTTACGCGTGAATGTGACAGACTCGACAGGAATTTGAACTCGGCTCTCCGATTTCTCATCCACTGTCAAAGGTTGAATGAAGATATATATGGTAGATAACATTTGACCTTACACTTGAAAAGGTTAAGATTGTAATGGTCGAGGAAGCATCCCTTCAGGAGTCTGTTCAATAACGCAACAGTTATGTTGGAGGAATTTCCTGAGTGGAACTTACTTCTTACCAATGGAATATGAAAGGGATGAGGAGGAGTTAACTCGGTGTATGTTATATGCAGGTTCCTAGCGGTGAAGGGCTTCACTGCTGGAACCAAGTTCATTTCGAAAGAAAAGTACAAGTAACCCAAGCTTTCGACTTTCGTAAGTCAAGATCTGGTTAGAGACAAATGATGAATTGCATAGAACTAGTGAATGTAATGTCGTAGATGAAGGGTGTTGTTGCGTGCGTAAGGTGTGATGCGCGCGTATTTTATATGCATATATTTAAGGATGAGGACTCTTAAACTATAATTGTTTTTATTTATAGAGGGTTGTTTTTGTTGTATAATTATTGCTTTGAGGATCATGAATTTTTACTATTTGATTTTGCTAGTATTTTGGTATTATTTGTGAGTAGCTATCTAATGTTGCTATGATCCTTATGCTGCTTATTAATGTTTTGTTTGATGGCGTTCTGGTCCAGTGGGTTTCAGAGGAGTCTGTTGGAAAGTGTAGTTGTGGTATATCCTATGTAAGACTTTTTGTGTTTTTTTATTTACAGAAAAACATTCTCCAAGTGGGTAAGTATATTCATACACAAAATTGGTCTTATATCGAGGGTTGGAAGTTTGGGATATATAATTTTTAATAACTAGGCGGCTAGTTTTGAATTTTTTGTAGTAAGTAATGAATCTTGAATTATTGTTTTTTATCGACTGGTTTTATATATCTATGTATAATGGGGTTTTATTGCTGTTTCGTCTTTTTGTAATTATGATGCATTTGATTTTTGGTAATATGTCAATATTACGCTTATGCCTATGATTGTTGCTAAATTTGTTGTTATTTAAATCAAATTTGATTTGCTTGTTGACTATGTAATTAGGGTAGCCATTATTGATAAATGTTTGTTTTGTATTATTTAACTCTTTCATGAAAATTATTCTGGATAAGGAAATGAGTTTATCTCTTTGGATTAGGTTATTAATAGCAGTTTTATATATCATACACAGTTAATACATTGAGTTAAATACACAGAATATATATATATATATATATATATATATATATATATATATATATATATATAAAGAGAGAGCGAGAGAGAGAGACAGATTATGACACACATCACTTGAGGCCACGGTTGTGGCCTTATTTCGTACTAAACAAAAGTTAGTATTAGCAAAAAAGATCTTTCAATCTTCAACATTTCAGCGTAGTACACTAAAATATAATGGTTCATTTTTTTCTTAACGCCCATTAAAGTTGTCATTTTACTTGTAATTGTAAGACTATTTTTATCTATTTTCTTCTTTCAAATGTCTCTGTTCTGTCTTCTTCCAGAAAACTTTCTTTCTATCTTTTTGCAAATATCCTTTTTCTTGCTTCTACACAGAAAGCTTTTCTTTCTTTCTTTCTTTCTTTCTTTCTTATTCTGTGTTTATTTACTTCCTTCCACATCTTATTTCTTTCATTTGTTCTTTCATTTCTCATTCATTCTTTCATTTCTCATTCATTCTTTCATTTCTCATTCATTCGTTAGATATTTTTATATTCTTCTTCTTTCCTTCTTGAATTATTTCTTTCTTCGGTTTCACCCCTACCTTTATTTTTCACTGTTTATCTTCATTTCTATTTCCAGAACTACTTTGCATTCTTTGCTTCATTTTTCAAAGTTCCGTTCTTATAAAAAGTTGTTTTTTTTCCTGAATAATCGGAACTGAAAAATTCTTCATATTAAGATAAAAATTATGTTTCTTTTAGGAAAAAATAGAGAGATTCATACATATTTTCTTGGGATTTACTATAACACATTGTTTTTACAAAGTTCGCTCTTAAATATTAGAAAAGATATTGAAATTTGAGTCATTTTAAAACGGGTTAACCTCTGCTAATACATAAACTTCGATGCATTCAAATTTCAACGAATTTAAAAATAGGATGTGAGTAATATATACTAATTATTATAGCTCATTTTGGACACTTCGACGTGGTGTAATGGTTAACAAGTCTGTTTCCTTAGAACAATTACGATTGACTAATGAGTTCGATCCTCACTGTGTGTTCCATACTTCCGGCCTTTCCGTTATGTTTAGTAAATATCTATTATAGATCTTCTTTCATGTGACATGTTCCTTCAGGACGTGGCGCAATATTGATTCTCCATGACATTACTATCCTTTATAAGCCTATACAATAATTATATCTCCCCTAATCCCCATTCTGCAATCCATTTACACAAACCAATTAGGTAGGTTATGTTTTTCCTCTCTCCTTTTGCCTTCTAAGTGTCAGATACTTCAAGCCTTCTTTCCTCATTATGTTCCAACTGTCTCTTTCTAACTAGAAGTGTTCTTTTAGTCTCCATGTTTTTAAAACATAATTGCTGATATGTTCCGTCCATGGTATTCTCAGAGAACTCTTCTGTGGGACTCTCTTGTCTAAAATCTCTTCCACATCACTACCATATAGAAGGATTGACATTACACAGAAGATTAGAAATCTTTTCGTTGTTTTTAACGAAATATTCCTGTTTCTTTATTGGAAAACAGTTGTAACTCTAACTAAACGATTTGGTTCCCATATATATTAAAACTGAATAAAATTTATGCTTTGTAAATGCATGTGAAATGTAAGAATACTTGATCTGAATTTTCCTCTAATACAAAATAGTTAAAAAAATAGTCCTTTGCTGAAGACTAAAGTTTGACATTTTCTATTTGATTTCTGTTACTTTACAAGACCCGGGGGGCACACGAGGTAGAGAGTTGCATTAGGAAGTCTTTTGTGTGTATAAGTAATGATTAACCCTAGCTTTGAATAGGTTAACATTTTATTGAACGGGGAAACATCGTTTTGAGAGTCGATTCTGCAGGGCAGTGATTTACGAGAAGCTGCTTCTCAAGTGGAACTTATTTCTTACCGATGGAATACGGACGTAATGTGGATGGTTTGCTACTATGTTAACGGCATGGCGTGTTCTTGGCCATGAAAATTTGAATTGGCGAGGACAGGAAATATAGTTCGTCTGAACACTTTCCATTGAAGTAGCGATAGAGCAGCGAGGGGCTTGCCAGATCCCACACTTGGGAGAGGGGGTTAAAGAGTGGAAAGTAATTCGTCACCTCTTAGCCACATTTGAAATCGACGAAATTAACAGAAATCTCAAGAGTATAACTCAACATTGCAACCATTGTTTGAAAGTTAGTAAGATAGAAAATTGTTTATTTTACAATCAATGGAAGGTAAAAGGTGTCAATTAATCAAGGGAGGTAACTATTGTTATACGTCAAACTGGTTATTTCCAAAATTATATGGATTCAGATAAAATTGATTTTGATGCACATAGAACTTTGTTGATTTAGCACCATTTCAACGGGGACATTGATCACTGTGAATATTTAAAAACAAAGATTTTGTGAGATATATTGTAAGAAATGGGATATTGTTTTGTAAACGTGTTTTTTTTTATTTAAAGATCAAGTGCAGCTCAAATACTATCAAAAGACATTATATATTTATATATTTTAGAGCTGTTATGAATTACATAAGTATATCTATCTATCTATCTATCTATCTATCTATCTATCGTGTTATGATCTATCTGGATAGATAGATAATGCTATCCAGATAGATAGATAGATGTATTCTACCTGTCACAAGAGATGGGCAGATTCCTATTATTGCCAGAGAAATTACGAGAAGAAAGGTGAAAAAGTTTTGACTTTGTATAAACAACGTCAACTTCAAATAGCTTTTTTATATATTACAAAAAAAAAAGTTATTTTAAGAAAATATATTTGCATAAGAGAAATATTTTTTCCACACTAAAGACGCTGAAAAATACAAATAAAAGAAAATAGAAAAAAGTAGATAGTTTTCAGCTTTCACAAAATCTTTTGAACGTAATTGTTTTTTATAATAAGTGAGAAAGATAATTTTCGAATAAAGATTTATGTGTTATTTTATTTTCACCTCTATTTTTGGCGTTTTTTGGAAGTCTAAAACCAGATTCGATAGCAAGTCGAAATTCTTCAACCTATCATATATCACTGGCACAATTGAAAGTTTTTTTGGTGACTTGATACTTTTTCTTTACTTATGGATATGCTTCACAGGAAGCCCATGCACCCACCCCACTCACAAGGATCTCGGTAGCCGAAACGGTAATGGCACATCTAGCTATGATGGTTTGACAAATAAAGTAATAGAGGTTCGATTTCTACCGAGCGGTATATTTTCTTCAAAAAGACAATCGAAGATCTGGAGCAGATGTTAATTTAAAAATCAA
>OZ010609.1:38530258-38552758 GCA_963932145.1 Acanthosepion lycidas | reverse complement strand
TATATATATATATATATATATATAGAGAGAGAGAGAGAGAGAGAGAGAGAGAATTAGACAGAGAGAAAGAGAGAGAGATAGAGGTACATATAAAGAAACGCGATACCTAAGATTTAAAATGAATTTAGAAAAAATGAAAAAACTTTCTTAAAGCTTTTATTTCAATTTCAAGCTAATTTAATATTTACAATAAGCAAAATACTTTGCTGCTTTTGTAAACGAATTTACATAGAATGGAAAGAGTTCATTTTTTAAAAATCGCTGTTTTTACCCATTTTAATCCATCTGTAATTTGGTTAGGTGTTGACAGATTGATAGACGGATGTTTATCGAATTTTTTTCTACAGCGGACATATCTGTAAAAATTACTTGATGAATATAACAAGAGCGTCTTTTTATAAAATTTTGAAATACCCAGTAATCTTAAAAATATAGGAAAGTATTCGCAGTAATTTAATGTTTTATTGAATTTTAGGTAATTTGGCTTTAAATTTATTATAGTTACCGCTTTTATTTTCTGCTTTTTATTTTTTTATTTACATCGTGTATGGATGTCCATATTTGCAAATATCACGCGTTTATATAAACAAAAAAATCAAGATTCTTTTTAAAATACTGGTGGTTGCTGAATTGTAGTAAGCTTTTCTATTTATGATTAGTAAATATAGTTTTTCTTAATAACAATATCACCTAACCGCTAAACATTAATACAGAATTTTAAAAAATTTAAAACTTTATAAATTATTATAATTAAATTTAAAAAAATGAAAACAATTCTAAAATTTCATTATTCATGGAAAAAAAATAATAATGTCCATAATATATTTTATATATAAAAGCAATTAACAGCTTTTCAAATTAAGTAATGTCATTTTATTGCATTTTTTGTTTTAAAATTGGGGTCTTGTTTTACAAAAAAAAAACCAAAAAAAAAAACAAATTCTCCCAGAATTAATATAAACATTACACGGTACAAAAATGATTTTCTCGAAATTTCATAAACTAAATAAGAGGTGGATAACGAATGCAAAAAATGTTTTAGCAGCATTTTCTAAAAAAGAATCATTTCTAAAATAATTTCATTCATTTATGAATAAGTTCATTAAAATCCAATAATTACTTGATTTTTGGAAGAACTTCAAAATCAATGTTTTTCACTGCAAAAAGACGGTAAAATTTCCTATACTACTGTATGTTCACATGCTAACGCAAAAATATTTAATCAAATTTTCTAACTTTCTAAAATGATAAGAAAAATATAATTTAATAATCAAAAATTAATTTGGTCTTTCATGTTAATAACATAATAATTTCGACGATAAAAATTGTTTTTATTACGTTTGGGACATTTTTCATTATGTATGCATATTTTTAGCGAATCTCTGGAGGTACCAATATATATATATATATATATATATATATATATATATATATATATATATCCAGGTACAATGAGAATGAATAGATTACAATTTCAACTTTCGTAACATTTAATTTAAAAGAGAGCCCAATATAGAGTAGAGCAATATGATTTATTTTGGAATATTACACCGAAAACATGTAAAAATCGCTACACATTTGCAGTCGTGTTTTAATGCATATCAATGCATCTCATTAGGTGATTGTAAATTACTGCTGAGTGAACGATTTATTTAGATTTGAAAGCAAAATACAACCTCTTTTTACTAAAAAGAAGTAAAAAAGGGGGTTATGAAGATTGTGTCCCTTACTCTGATCTACCAATCAAATATGACCTACGTTAAATTTAAACTAAGCGAAGAAGCAAAAATTAAAAATTATTTTTTATAATTGGGTGGCCACATAAAATGACTCCTCGCTTCAGAACGAGGGTGATTCAAATATTGCCTATGGTAGAGTATTTTGACACAGCACCAAGAACTGAGCGTCAGATGAATTTGATCTGAAAGTATCTTAACGCTTTCGCGTCATTTATGTGAATGAGAGTAACACGTTCTTTTTCGTCATTAGCAAGACAACCCCAAAAGGTTAGATTAGATTTTTCAAACAGGTACATTAAATCTACTGATGAAAACTAGACAGCGATGAAAGCAAATTTAATTGTCTTGACAATGCTGAGAAGGAGCCATTCGGTTCTCTAGCTCTTTGTCACAGATAGTCTAAGAGAAAAATAACTCTTAATTCAAAACCGCGGAGAACATAACGGGATATCACTTTATTACCTTTTCCAAGAAGACATGATAATTCACATATAATAAAGAAATATGATCTGTGGAGAGTCATGATCGACTACATCCTAAAGGAATATAACATAATATACAAAATTGGATTAGTAGGTCTGTAATCTGATAAATTTAGCTGAATTTTGATCTGAAATTTTCACTGTATAATGTTTGATTTATGTAATCAATGGGGAAGAAATTGTGCCGAAATGTAAATATTTACAATTGAAAAAAAATGCTTTTTTCGCCATTTTGTTTTGGAGTGCGTACGTAATTAATTTTATTTCATAGATACAGTTAAATTTATTAAATACATTGCTTTATATATGAATAAACGATAATAGCTTGAGATGAAGGAAAATGGAACAGGAAGAACATTACAAGAAATCATCCTATCGAGTTTGTTAAAGATTTGCCTTTATGAAAAGAAATGAAGAAAATGGAGATTGCCAGACTAAAAAAAAAAAAAACAAAAAAAAAAAAAAAACAAACTAAGAACATAAAGAAGAGAAAACAAAAGAATTTCCAGGTGTTTCTTGCTTTGATCATAAAACGGAAAAAACAATAGAAAAAAATGAATTTCGGAAATTAAAAGAACGGAATTTCGTGTTTCCTTTTTCGTGTTGTTTAAATGCATTCATTTTGGCCTTTAAACAAGAGAATATATTTTCAAACCATTTAAAAAGATTGATCTGTATACACGGTATCGGGACTGTTGTTATGGTAACAGAGCTAAACTACGCAGAGTAAAGCCGCTTGGCACAGATTAACTTTGACCTCTGTCGCGCATACCCGTGAAGTTATAACGTCCTCGCCCCATTCCATTGTTTATAACAGTGTTTGGAAGAAAAGTGTGTAGAGTGTGGTCGTCTCACCACATCACAGGCGTCCCATCAGTGATTATAGTTTGTGCAGTAGTTTTTAGTCAATTCAACATTCCAGGTCTGACAACTACCATATTCCCCAGATCTCACACCTTACGGCGTTTTCCTCTTCAAAAATCAAATCTCATTTAAAAGTAACAAGATTTCAAAACGTCGAAGAAATCCAAGAGAAAGCGACGAGGTAACTGTTCGCAAATCCCAAAGAAAGAGTTCCAGCACTGCTTCCATCAATAGAAACGACACTGGATAAAGTGTGTCATTCAGAAAGGGACTATTTCGAAAGTGATTAAATGGTGATTTGATATACGTTATAATCTTGAATTTATAGTACCAGTCCTAATACTTTTGGCTCAGACAGACAGACAGATAGATAGATAGATAGATAGATAGATAGATAGATAGATAGATAGATAGATAGATAGATGGATGGAGATATTGTTTCCGTAATAATTACAGGAAACACAAATATCGTTTGAACATTCACATATCGTAAAGTCGTCTGTTCTTATGATATTAAGACATATACTGTTCATATAAAATAATAAATCCGATCACATTCAAAATACTTCCTCTAACGGATTACGGCTATGCATATATATTAGTTACGCGCTAAAATGCGAGAAAAGAAAATTGTTTTTTTAATTATGCGCCATTCATCTTTATTTTGATATTGTCACAGTTTAGAAACTGAGAATATTCGAGTCTGAGCCTGTTCCCAAATCCAATGTGATACAGCCCCCCTCCCCGCTACTTAAAAGAAGCAATGTTATATTTGGAAAAGACTGAATAATATGAATAAATAGATAAACAATTCTTTCTTGACGTTTGTTTGTTTTGAGAAGAAGAGGGACAGACATCGAAAGAAGATTGACGTTTCATCAATAAATCGATATATTGGTAAAAAGTAAATGCTCTTTTTGCAATACTGCCAAGGAAATTGTTAAAAACTTCTTTGAATTTTAATTTGTTCCCGAGTTTACTAGTTTGAGAAGGTAGAAGTAAACCTGCAAAATCCATAAAAAAACGAAAAAGAAAATCAAAACAAAAAACAAAAATAACATTGTTTCATAACAAACAAATAAATTTCTTCCTGTCTTAGGTACTCAATAGGAACAAATATCTGCTCATGTCTTCTCTCCTTATCTATGTATGTATGTATGTATGTATGTATGTATCTATCTATCTATCTATCTATCTATCTATCTATTAGGTTGGTGCAAAAATAATGACGTAATATTGTCGTTTTTTGACGTATTTTTAACGTCAAAAAACGACATTATTACGTCATTATTTTTGCACCAACCTAATATCTATCTAAGTTCTAATGCATGCATTTAAAGCTAATAAACTTTCTTAGGTACTCGATAGGAAAAGATATCTCCACCCACCTTATTTATCTACGTCCTATTCTAAGTTCTTATGTATGCATTTAACGCGCTATTTATTCTGCATATATCGATATGCATATTATAAACTTTTCCCCATATTCAGTGATGTAGAATGAATGTAGAAGGCTTTTGCGGAAACTTATTCATTGAGCCTTCTATAAACCCTCTGCAACCCTAATCATAGCAAACACATAGTCCAAAAATATTAGATCTCATCAGTAATATAACATATTCGGAAACCAACCCCTTAATTTTTTATTTCTCATTGAGAAAGACACACGTGTATCCCCAAAAAATTAACATCTTTTTCATCATTCTTCCATTTAGTCAAAAGTTCTACTAATATACAATAAATATTAGTAATATTTCATTACTAATATATATATATATATATTAGTAATGAAATATTACTAATATTTCATTACTAACATATATATATATATATATATATATATATATATATATATATATATATATATATATATACATAATGAACTCTCCCGTCGGTTTCGACGTATGAGGATCTGCCAGCTTATTGATTCAGTTATGAAAGATTATGCGATAATCTTAAGTGACATTTAAGGCCCGCTAGTGATTTACAAAGGAGGCCACATATGGAGCAGGTGTGAGAATTGTGAGATGAGATCACTGTTAGATTGGCTGACCTTTTAGATCTTGCTCTCGTTTTTGAAGATGATTCAGACAAGCAGATTGAAAATTGCTGAGTCCACTAAAACACGTTGATCTCCATTCTATGTGGTATATTAACTGCTGACAAGTTGCTTTTCAGCTTGTCTTTGTATCTTAGGCATGGGCGTCTTACATTCCTGTAGCCCTGATCTATCTATCTATCTATCTATCTATCTATATATATATATATATATATATATATATATATATATATATATATATATATATAACACAACTCAAAACTGTGTACAAATTAAATAAAATCAAAAGAAGATAAGGCAATATTGAGAAATCATAATTTGCCCCCCTCAGTTTTCAAATATTTTAGCAACTAAACTAGTCCGGGACGAAATTGATCGCAAAGTTCGAAGTGAACTGTCTAAAAATAAGCAAGAGTTTTTACACATTTACACACAGCTTGGAAATCACTTCTATCAACATAGTTACTAGAAAGGATGTCAAGAATTTGATCTGCTGTAATGAATGCTCATGATGGATTCTTTGATGAAAAGAAAATATAAATTTGCTTTAATTTAAATGATAATTATTTTACATTCATTTTTATTTAGATTATTGCATAAATGTATGCAAACAAATAAATTTATAAATTTATTTCTTTAAAGAGATGAAACTTTATTCATTTTTTAAGTTTAGAGGAAAAAATCAATATGGTCCCAAACTTTTGGTTGATGATATATATATATATATATATATATATATATATATATATATATATATATATATATATATATATATATATGAGAAAAGGGTTGTAGGGTGGCAAATAATTCGTCACCCACAAGGACCCGGAAATGATTTTGGACTCTTTCGACACTGGAAAGTGAAGACTGGACAGCTCCTTGCCTTATATGGCAATAGTACTCCATTTTTGACCTGATCTGGCTCTTGTAAAAGTAGAAGATAGCAGGAGGAGTCAGGTACGTACTAGAGCGGTTCAGGGAACCTGCCATTTTCAAGCATCTTTAGCAATGGATCGTATGTACGAGTTCCACTTGAAGTTGAGTTTAAGACAATGCGTCTTAGAAAGGAAGGTGGGGCCCACCTTGAGGGAACATTTGTTCATCGTAATTGGTGATAGTTAATAGGCGATGATGGAAAGTAATTATTTTGGTTTTCGAGGCATTGAATGTAAATCAGTCAATTCCGCCCCCCGAGATGTTAGCGCTAGATCAGAGGAGAGATCAGCTGTTAATCTTTGGTCATGTAGATTTTTGAAGGTGTATCCATATACCGTTCTATCAACAGCATAGGTATTCACAAATGATTGCAGTATAATTTTAAATAACATTTATGTAAAGTAAAAACAGGGTTGGTCCGAGAAGCGACCTCTGGAGGACGCCTGTCTTGATTTCTAGAGCCTCGGAGTATTGGCCAGTAATAGCTACCTTCAGAGACCTACCTGTCAGTAGTTCGGTTGGTAAAAAGATATAATCATAAGAAGAAACGAAGATTTTTGAAACAAAAAAGAATTCTAATGTTAGACCATTTAGTCAGATTTCTGAAAACGATGAGAACTTTTTTGTATCTCTTCGTGAGAGATCGCTGGATAAATAATATGCTGATGCGCCACATCATGGCGACCAATTGCATGTGATAAGAAAAACAGCAAGTATCTTGTAACATGAAGGCCAGAAATAGATTAGCAGATAAGCTGGTCTTGATTATTTTAACTTGGTGTACTGAATGCCGCATTTAGTAACAAAAAGAAAGATTTCAGTGATTTTGATGTTAATGTCCAGAAGACTTGATCAGAACATTGCCGAAACAGTTTACTTGGTTCTCATATCAATATGTGAAGAATACATATTGGTATTTGCCTGAGGAGGAAAGATTGCAACCCACTGATAAGGAATTCATTGACACGAAATGAATGGAAGAGCCAACAAAAACACTACTATGGCATAAGTTGCAGATAGATTTAATCAAGGTAAATGCAAAATGCTTTATAAACACAATATATTGATCTTTGTTGTGCTTAGTACCTTTGCTAAACAACGTCCATCGCATAAAAAGTCTTTAATGGGTAAACGAACGTCGAAATTGAATTTTGAATCTAAGTTCGTCTGGTTTTCTCATGAATAATTTGAATGATAGGGTTCATATGCATCGTTATCCAGGGAATGCATTGTGGAAAAACAATATGTCGGTGGGGACATTATTCAGCTTGAAAACACTTGGTCCAATCATTCATGTGGAAGGAGTACTTTCTTGTGTATCACCGATCTGAATATAAATGAAAAATGGTTACACGCCAACTATAATTGCAAGATAATGTACCCTGCCACACAGCGCGAATTGCGTGAGAATGATTTTAGCAGAATAAAGAATATTTCATTGTATTATCCTGGCCACTAAACACAGTGTTCAATCCGACGATGGACTAAACTGGGTGATTATGGGATGGATTGAACTGGATGATTATGGGATGGACTGGAGCAAAAAGTTCGTTCTGTAGAATCTTCACCACTGAGCAGTTGTTAAAGGCTTTGCTGTTAATACCGAATTTAGATATCTTGTAGAATCTACACCTGATTATGTATGAGCTGTTTTGTGGGTAGATGTAAGATAAACGTTTTTTTAGTTTAGTAATCATAATGTTTTGATTCATCAATGCATGTTTGTTAAGACAGAGTGATTGGACATGAAGGTCAAAAAGCGAAAAAGTAAAAGAAAGATGATAAAAGTGAAGAATTAATGAGAAAGAAAGGAACGATTAGCAGGAGAGAAAAAACGACTTTCTAGGAGGATAGAGAGATTGAGTGAGTGAGTGAGAGAGAGAGAAAGAGAGAGAGAGAGAGAGAAGGATGATAGAATTGGGAGAAAGAAAGAAAATTCAGGAAAAAAAATGAGAAATTGACATAAAAGAAATATAATGAAAGAGAATATATATATATATATATATATATATATATATATATCTTTCATAGATGAAATCCGAAAAATATTTGTTTTTTAATGAACAGCATTATTTACATTTACCGGCTTGAATGTTCAAGAAATTCCGTAGAAAATATGCGTACTCCGATAGAAATAGTATCCTCTAAGGAAACCGTTATGTATCCTGACGTGCTGTTAACTATTCCACCAGAGAGAATTTTCCGGTTAATAAGGTCCAAATTAAAATTATAAGCAGTAAGTTGAATTTTGTTAGCCGGAAAAACGCCGTAGTTTTGGTTATTTTCCCAAGTACTTTCAATCCCATCCAAGATCATCTCCAGGGATTAATTATTCAGACAAAAATTAATGTAATTGATAGTTGTGAATTTTTTGTAAGTGCGCATGAAACGCGCTTCTTTATAGTCAATATACTTTAAGAATATATATATATATATATATATATATATATATATATATATATATATATATATATATGGGGAGAGAGAGAGAGAGAGGACGAGAGAAGCCATTAGCGTGTTTATTTTAATATGCACAAAGTATTCATTATTCACTCAGTATATCAACTGAAATTAAGTTTTTGAAAGACGTTTTCTTAATATTTATAACTCATCTGTGCTTGCTTGACAAATATTTTGATGGATGTTGATATAATTAATCTTCAAAATTTATTGATAATTGACAACTGAAATCTTGAATCGAAGCAAAAACAAGTAAAAGTGATATCTGATTGAAATAAATATTGATTTGATTTCGTTATTTTTATACCGTCTTAGTTTCGCTTATAATAATCCTGGCGTGTTAAACAGTTTTAAGTAGATTGATTCAATTTTAATTCAATACTGTGTTGCGTTTTAATGTTTTTAAACGTTTGTTGGGTTTTGAAAGAAGCTGCAAAATAAGAGGTAAACATTGAAAATGAAGGAAAAGCGAACAATACAGAGAAAAGTGTGAACTCATGTATAAATATGAATATGACACGAGGATTGGATATACACCTTTTGAGTTTCAAATAGTCGGCACTATTATTTGGGGGAGAAATATATGCCAAGACCATCCTTATTCCAACTACTTCTTTTATTAAATATTCAGGAAATTCACTCATATAACTTGTTTTTCAATGAACATTCTCGAACGAAATACTTAATTTGAATATTTAATAAAGGGATATAAATACTAATCGTTCCGGTTCGTCTATTTGAAACTCATTTTGACTTTGAGTGGAAATAGTGTGAAAACGGCATGCTTCAAAATCAGGACTTGAATGCCGAATTGTCATGGAATAAAAGCTTCTTACAGTTTTTTCTACGGATCTATCTATCTATCTATCTATCTATCTATCTATCTATCTAATTCTTCAGTCTATTTCCTCGATCATTTCCCCCGCGATTTGGTCAACAATCTTTCCCGTGGATGCACTCTTTTTCGCTATTGAAATAAGCAACAACTTTTAGCCACGAAACATAAAAGAAAATCAGATGCAATACAAATATTTTCATCGAAGCGCGATAAAAGTGACAACAATGATAATGATTAGTATTATTATCAAAATTATTGATTTTGCTGTCTGTTTGCTTTTCTTGTTTGTTTGTTGTGTTAAGGAATACAAAAGTAGAAGAAGAAATGTGATAAAAGGAAAGGCAGAAAGACGAACGTTTTAATACTGACCATATTTGAAATCGACAATATAGCGCAGGCACGCACACAGGCAGCCACACATACACACACAAATATATATATATATATAGACCAATTTCACATAGGTACTTATGCAAGTAGCTCCAGCCTTGCATATATTATACATATATTCATTAAGCATGTATACATACAAGAGCATATCTATCTATACACACACATGTCCGTGCGCACGTGCACACACACACGCACGCATATATATATATATATATATATATATATATATATATATATATATATATATATGTTATGAAATGGACAAAGTCCGACAATTATTTTAAAAAATACACACACACACATATATATATATATACATATGACATGTAGTGTCGTTTGTAGTTTCTTGTTTTCATCTATATAAGATGAAAACAGGAAACTACAAACGACACTACACACTAAAATCACCGACACCCACAACTATCTACACTTTAAGTCTTCCCACCCTAAACACCTCAAAGAGAACCTTCCCTATTCACAAGCACTTAGACTCAGAAGGATATGTTCCAACAATGAAGAATTAAATAAACACATTGAAAATCTGGAGCATCAATTCACAACACGTGGCTATAAACAACACCTAATCAGGGAACAAATAAATAAAGCAATTTCCACACCTAGAGAAGACACCCTAATGTACAAGATTAAAAATAAATCTAGCCGCATCCCTCTAGTAACCACTTTCAACCACACTCTGCCTCCACTATCCCAAATAATCAAACGTCGCTGGGAAATACTACATCTCAAACCAGACCTAAAAAACTGTTTAAGGAACCTGGCCTTCTTGCATATCGTAGACCTAAGAACCTAAAAGAAATCATAGGTAGTAACCACATTTCAGGGGACAAGGTAATCCGTAATAAACTAAGAACAAAAACAACAGGATTTTTCCAACCATGCAACAACAAAAGAAGTTTATGTTGCAACCATATTGAAAACACGAATTCATTCACTAGCTCATTTACTAAATCTACTTTCAAAATCTACCACGGTTCTAACTGTAGAAGTCATAACATAATTTACCTACTAGAATGCACACTATGCCAGAAACAATATGTAGGAAAATCTGAATGGCTTTCACTACAGAATTAAAAATTATCGTAAACGAATTAAGTCGACTCCCCATGAAAAATTATTACCTGTAGAACAACATTTCCGCCGGGAAAAACACGATTTCAAAACCCATGCCAAATTCACTATAATTGAGAGAATAGAAAAGTTCAGAGCAGATAGCATTAGAAAGATTTTAGAGTCGCATGAAAATAAGTGGATACAACGTCTAAAAACAAAATATCCAGCCGGGTTAAATCACAAATTTAACAATATATAGATATAACTCAACAAATCAAAACCTACCCACATTTCCCACCCACACAAGACAGACAGGCTTATGGAGGTGTGGAGGCCTCACACTTATACACTCACCCACACGAATATACACACTTACACACATCATACGCACTCGCTCCCTAATGAGCCAAATGATAACACACACCCACAGCAATACACACGCTTACACATATCATACTCACTCACTCCCTAAGAACCAAATAACACACACACAAACACTAAACAGAGACACATCCCCTCACCAAGTCCAATAAAACTGTCAAACTGACCAGAGAATTCATAGCAGCATGTATCTATCCAGCTCTTATCTCAAATAACAACTTAAAAGAGACTGTTTGACCAACACAATGAATGTTAAAAGATTCATGTTAAAAAGATAAAAAAATAAAAAAAACAAATGAAAACTACAGACAAAAGTTCATTTTCTCCATCAAGACATTCATTTCTGTAGTTTAGTGCTAGCAGCAAGCAGAAATATTTCTCCTCCCGATGATGGCCATTTTGGTCGAAACTAGTCGAGGAATCTAAATGGAATAATAATAAAAAAACGAAAGAATATTAATCTACAACCCAGTGTGTCTGAGGATTTTAATTTTTTAATTTTTTTTATTGTTCAATATATATATATGTATAATATATATATATATATATATATATATATATATATATATATATATATGTGTGTGTGTGTGTGTGTGTGTGTGTGTTTGTGTGTGTGTGTGAATTCATGTATATAATAATAATAATAATAATAATAATGATGGACTCTCCACGTCGGTTTCGACGTATGATGGTCTGACAACTTAATTTATTCAGTTATGAATTTTTGTGCGATAATCTTAAGTGGCATTTAAGACGCGCTAGTGATTTACCAAGGAGGCCGCATATAGAGAAATAGTGACGATTGTAGAATGAGATCACTCTTAGTTTGGCTGACCTTTTAGATCTTGCTCTCGCTTCTTGAAGATGATTCAGGCAAACAGATCTAAAACTACTGAGTCCACTAAAACACTTGGATCTCCATTCTACCCGCTCCAAGGCTAAGCTCTCAAGGGTGAGCTATGTGGTATATTGACAGCTGACAAGTTGCTTTGCAGTTTGTCTTTGTATCTTAGGCATGGGCGTCCTACATTCCTGTAGCCCTAATCTAACACATTTATTCTTTTGGCTATTTTCATGTGCGATTTTAATTTTTTATTTTTAATTATGTGGATTTTTTGTATGTCCGATATTATGTGATTTTTTTATTTTCAAAACACGGTAAGCACATTGTGGCTTTGTCCGAAGCTAATGTTATTGAGTGTTGCCTTTTTCTTTTTTATTATTAGAGCTGTCATTATTTTTATTATTTTTTGATGTGCATGAGGCTATTATACTTCTATTTTCTACTAGTTTCGGATGGAGTTTGGTAGGTTTTCGTGTGTTTCCTAATTGAGATATTGTCGGGCCGATCTAAGGTGAATTGTCCATATGGACATGTAGCAGTATGGCTAATGTAATTATTTATGTATTTGGTGTGATCATTTATCTATATATATCGATAGGTCAGTTATGTGCCATGCGTGATACTCGCTTAGGCGATCATGTATCTTTCGATACATGACTGACGAGTAGATTTTTTGCCATTTCTTTCTGCAGTAGTCCAGTTGTCAGAACAGAAGAAGATGATTCTTACCTTTCATATTAGCACGTAAGTGAATGTAATGGGTAATTCGAACTCGGCTCTCCGATTCCTAAATCCGAGCCGCTATGTTTTATTGTTTATAAATGTTATTTTTACTGGGTAAATGTATTTGAGTTGCTATCTCTGATATTTTCTTAAACAGTGAATGTATACACGCATATTTATATATATATTTTGAACCCGGCATTATTTTATTATTATTGTTATTATTATTATAAACATTATTTTAGTGGGTTTGCTTTCTTAAACAGTGAAATTAATAACAGCCGGCTTAGATTGAAAAGTTCTACTAAAGAAAGATTGTGCCTCCGACTGGAATCTTTAGTAGGACTTCTATATTAAGGTCGGCTATTATTCATTTCAATGTTTAAGAACGTGTGCCCACTAAAAATAACGTTGGTAGTAATAAAAATCTAATGTCGGATAAAAAAAAATCATTCAATATATATATATATATATATATATATATATATATATTCATGTTTGTGTATGTTCTTATATATCTTGATATGTACGCATGTTTTCATATTAAATATACCACATGAAAACATTAAGCTTTGTCCTTTCATCTTAAAATATGCTCTCTCAAAATAACTATTTCACATTGCTCATCTGACTCTCATTCTTGTGCGGTTATAGAAATTAATTTCATTCTCTCTCTCTCTCTCTCTCTCTATCTCTCTCTCTCTCTCTCTCTCTCTCTCTCTCTATATATATATATATATATATATATATATATATATATATATGCTTACAATAGCACACATAAATGCATATGATGAAAGATCAAAACTCCGATATTTAGAAGTGACAGACAAATGCGAGACATGGTGGAAATGTTACTGACAATCTGACGGAACGGAAGTTTCAAGGCATTCATAGATTGAGCAAGAGAGAAGAATTGATTGGCAGATTGAAATGAAGTGGGGAATAATTTGAGATATTAGGGGATTTCAGCATTATTTTAATGTCATTTCCCTTCAGGTCGTAGGTAATTACAGCCCTCCACACACTCTGTTTTCGTTATTACTTCTGACTTGCCATGACCTCTTGGAAAAGAGAGAGGAGTTGTTTCCAATTGTCTTCCCCAATGTGTTGAGTTAAGAGCACGCCTTACTCTTAATTTCTAAATATCCCGATATACTTTAGTACTTAAAGTATAAGTACTGAACGTGGAGAGCAAGTGCCTTCACAACTTTCCAAAGACATAACTGCAGAAGTCAAGACCGGGGTATGAATTCGGTTCGCCAATTCCATTTGCCACGCTGATAAGCGTTGTACTAACCACACATCCTCCTTTAGTAGTTTACAAACGACATAAACTGAACGACGAAATCGTGCAAAAGTCCAATAAATTAGGAAATTAGAATTATACAATCCAAATCCAGACGCATATAATGCAATCTAAAAACTTCAAAGTCGCAAAACTTCAAGTCTTCGTTTTTCGCTTTGAAGTGATCCTCAGACAATTCACAACGTAAAAGTTGAATTTACGCTAAAAGTTTGTGTCTTAGAGGTTTGGGGATTGGATTCCAGCTCTGTTGTTTTCGCAAATCTAAATTTCTACTGTCAATCATTGAGAATTTTGATACAAATTAAGATAGCATCTTTAATGGCTTCAGTCCAGTTTCTTTTGTTTTTACTTTTTGTTTTAAAGATTATATATATCAAAATAAAAAGATTCATAATCCAGAGTTCGTTGGTATTTATTTTTAAAACCAGTGCTAGATCCACAGTAGAGAATAGTATTAGAATTATTATTTAAAAATATGTATTCATCGCGACACAGAAATTACCATGTTTCGAAATCAAAATATTTTTTATAATTATTTTTGAAAGAAAACAATACAATGTCTACAAAAACTATTATTTCATTTCTTTGATTTAATAAATCTTTATTTTTCAGAAACTTAAAAATATATAACTGTTCATGTAGGCACAAAGGACATGGGTCATTTAAAGATCTACATGTTTTTTATTAGTTTCCATTTTACAGTGGGTATTTTATTTATTTCTTTTAAATGCCAAAAGTATTTGGATAGGGGTATTTTGTTGCAATACTTATTATTATTGAAGGAAGACAGATATTGACTCCATCTTAGTTTAAATTCATTTTAGTGCTCCCAATATAAAACTTTTCAGTATTAGGATTCTCAATAGATGAGATAGTGCATTGGTAAACTATAGGTTCTGTGGGAAATGTATTATTCAATGAACAATTTGCAGGATTCCTACAATTTTTCTTTACTATTATTTATTTTTATTTCGGGATCAATATTTCCTTGATTCTATTTTATTTAAAATTTTATTATTATGTTTTTCACAATTTTTTCTAAATTTTCAGTACAACTATAACTTAATTTCAGGACATTTTTATTAAAAATTTTGCTAAGTGTATTATTTCTAGGAAAATGTTTTTCAATTAAAGCAAGAAATTTATGTCCTAACTCACTACTAGCCATTTGGTTGAATGGGGGTGTGTACCAAATTATTTTTCTATTTCTATTTTTTCTCTGGTTATTTTATTAGTTTTTATATAATACTGTCAGGGCATTTATAACCACTATTCTTTAAAGCTTTATTATAAAAATTACTGTGTTGATAGAATATTTTTTTCGTTAGCAGAATTTATGCTTATTCGTTTTTCTATGGATGAAGGTATATGCTTTATTATTAACTTCGTGTGTGTGTGTGTGTATATATATATATATATATATATATATATATATATATATATATATAAAATTGGTATTAGGCTTTTTATAAGGTTGGTATATATTTTTCATTAAGTCTAATGTTATATCGAGGAAGTTTAACTTTTTAAATTTTGTATTAATATTAACTTTCATATTTAGGCACTTAAATTCTCAGTTAAATTAGTTTTCAATTATTATCAATTTTGAAGATTGTAGACTTCCTCACAACCATAAGCCCATCATCCCTATACAGTCCAATGTTTTTTAATATTAATTTCACGGAGTGCACTCTAATTATATAAAAATGAATAGACGAACAAGATCGGTAGACTCTGCAGAGTCCAACGATCCCATTGTGATATCAAAATGTTCTTCAGAATGTTTTAACTCCTGTTGGATGACGGCGTCGCAATGAAGAAGTGGTTATCCGCGAAAAACCACTGCAGGAGCAAGTAGTTCAACATCTAGTTCAACAAGCCCAGGCAAATCATGCTGTGACCTCTGCTGTTCTCCAAGGCTTCTTTGCAAATGTCGGAATTAATGTGTATGGCTCTACACTGCGACGAAATCTGAATGATGTCAGACTTCATAGCAGAATGACTAGAAAAAACTAGAGCTTTTTGGATGTAACAGTAGGCAGTATGTCTGGCGAGCTTCTAATACGGAATTTGAAGAGAAGAATTTGGTTTCAACAGTTAAACATAGCGGCAGCACCATTGTGATTTGGGGATTCTTTGCTGCAGCTCTAGCAGACAAAATAGCACGCATTGACGGCACAATGGACTTGAAAGAAGCAATTTTAAAAGAAAGTGTCTTGCCTTCGGTTCGAAAGTTGGGTTCAGGTCGGGGCCAGATCTTCCAACAGGAATGATACGAATCATCGAAGCAAATTCACAAAGGAATGGGTTAGAAAAAAGAAATCTCAAGTCTTGGAATGTTCTAGTCAAAGTCCTGATCTAAACACAATTGAAGAACTGTGGTTCAAGTTAAAGAAGGCAGTACATGCAGGAAACACATGTAATATCGTGTAATTGCGGGAGTTTTTTTCTCCAGAAGAATGGTTACAGATTGACGCTCACTACTACAAGAAACTTCTTAAAAATTATAGAAAGAGACTGACCTCAAAAGTAGGAGTCACCAAATATTAAATGTTAGGGTTCACTTATTTATGCACATCTTAATTTTTATTTTTCAATAAATATTTTTATTCCATCTTCATAGAAATTGATGAAAGTGATTGTAATTTGTCAAATAACGGTTTTTCTTAATGAATATATAGTTTAATTAATTTGTTGATTACTGTAAAAAAAGAGACAATTTTCTAAACATTATCCTAGGGGTTCACTTATTTTGCACAGCAGTGTGTTTATAAGTACGATCCAATTCATCAGACCTACAAATTCAAAAAGAAAACAGAAAAAAACAACTCCGGGAATAAAAAATAAAATTTAGTGAGAGTGTATGTATGAGACTTTATCAATAGCTTGCAGTCCCGTCTAATTAATCCCTCCAAATCTGAGTTGGGATTAATTTCCAAGAGTATTATCAAGAAAATAACATTATGTGTCCTGGATCAACCTTTGGAAAGACTCGGCCGAGACGATTAAATGCTTCCGAAAGACCCCTAACAAAAGAAGAGGCACTTTCATCCAATTTGACATCTTGGAATTTTACCCTTCTTTTTCGGGGGAACTATTTATTAACAACCTTAATTCATTGTCCAATCGGGGGTAAATGTATGTATGAAAATGTAGTATACGTGGCAACAATTTTCCCAGAGGAAAATATAAACCAGAAAAAAAGATATGTAAGTATATCCGCCGGTGATTGGAAGATTGGAAGGAGCGTCTATACAACCATAGACGCTCTTTTAGATATAGATACCTCAGAAATCAAAATTCCTTATGCAAACACTACTGGGATCTGGTGGATAAGGGGCTAACCCTACTTTTCGAATGGAGATACTTATCAAGAGCTAGAACCACTTATAACTTCCGCGATCGGTGTGATCCGTGCATGGGGGAAAAATTTTATTATTAAAGATAAGAATCAAGATGAGTTGCTGAATCTTCGTAATGAGATATTTTCTAAATGTAGACATAAGAAACGATTCAAAACATAAACACCGTTTTATAACATGTTGTCACTTATGTCAGTTCCATCTTGGTTCAATAACATCGGGCATGACATTTTAATGGAATGACTATTATGTTTATCTATTATGTTTATCTGTATATATATCATTGTGTATGTTTATGTGATACGCTATGTATTTAAATTTTTTTCTTTTTTGAGACAGAATTTTTTAATTTTACTTTTTTAAATTCTACATTTTGATTTATACATAGATATGTATATGTGCGTACATGTGTGTATATGTGTATATATGTAGGAGTATATATATATATGTATATGTATGTATATATATATGTATGTATGTGTATATATATATGTATATGTATGTGTATATATGTATATGTATGTATGCGTATATGATGTATGTATATGTAGGTAGATGTGAATGTCGATGTGTTTATATGCGTGTGTGTATATTTTGGTATGTATATATCTGTATATGGGTGTATATGTATGCATCTATGTATGTATGTATAGTTAGACGAATAGATAAATGGATACAGTGTTTATGTGTTTAGATGGGTGTATGTAATTGTATGGAGATGTAAGGTTTTATATATATATTTTTATGTGCACCTATGTGTATGTCCGTATGTATATATGTGTGTAAATGTATATATATGTAAGAGTGGATGTGTATGGATGTATCTGTATATGTATGTGTTTATGTATGTATATGTATATATGTGTATGTATATGTGAGATGTTGAGTGTTTGAAATAAGGACAAACACATACGTAGGGAAAAATACTGGTATATTCGAAGAGGTATTTACAACAGAGAGATTAGTAGTCAAACGAACGCAGGTTAGTCAGTCACAATAAGAAAGAATATAAAGTCCAACTGTATCTTCCGGTAGAGAGACGGAAGTGTGATGGTCACCTGATCTCTCCAGAACTCTGTAGAACTGTCCTATTAGTAGTAGAGAGATCAGTCCATTCTGATGAGAAGGTGGGTGCGCCCCAACAATATGTATGTGTATGTATATGAATATATATATATATATATATATATATATATATATATATATATATATATATATATATATATATATATACATGAGTATATGTAGATGTATGTGTGTACACGCCTATATGTATGTATGTACGTGTAAATATAAATATGTTGTTATGTATGTGTGTATACGCATGTGTTTTTGAACATAGAAATAGAGGTCCTTGCTAGATTAGATAATCGTTATATTTGTTTTTTATATGTTTATATTTGATTTGTAACCTGTAGTCGATATTAATTTTGTCAAATTTTCTTAATTACACATTAGCCCTTTCAGTAAATGCCCTTCAGTTTTAGTTTCCCCTGCCCCATCTCTCTCCCCCACACTTTTTTCTTTTCTTTTCTTTTCCTCTCCCTCTCTCATCTTCTGATCTTAAGATTATATCGTCTATTGTGTGTATATGTCACCACAAAATTTATTCTTTCCGGTTACATCTTTAATATATTAGATATCCGAAAACATTCATATTTCTCTCACTTAAACCGTCTTTGACTCCCCTCTTTAAAACTTCTCTCTGTTAAATTTTAATCTCAACCTTCATCTTTAGACCTTCCTGTTCTTTTCCTGTTCTTCTCTCGTCTGTTACTCCTCTCAATAGCCTTCTTTTACTCTAACATTCGTCCCACACTCTCATACATACACTCTCACTAAATTTTATTTTTTATTCCCGGAATTATTTTTTCTGTTTTCTTTTTGAATTTGTAGGTCTGATGAATTGGATCGTATTTACGATTCCAATGGAATAAATTATGACCATGGAATGTTAGTGTTTAAGCCTTTTTATTATATCCTTACTCTGTCCTGGACATTGAGTTCTACCTGGATTCTATCCCCTTAGAATTATTTTTATACAAATATATATGTATGTGTATGTATGTATGTATGTATGTATGTATATTTATATATTTTAGATATATGATTGCATATGTATGTGTATATTTATCACTAATATCTATCTATCTATCTATCTATCTTTTCTTCGTTTCCAGGGTCCTCCTGCTACAACTATATATACATTTCTTCATTATCTGGTGATATTATCGTGGCTTGATATATTATGTTGTTTTGTAAACAATTACCGTTTAATGGACATTCGTTCCTTATTCTACAGTTAAACTTCTTTTTAAACCAGGGACTTCACAATAGCAATACACTCAAGGAAAAACACGGCTTCAAAACCAAAAAATGCCCCCTCCGCCGCAAAAAAAAAAAAAAAAAAAAAAAAGAATTAGACGACTTCGAGAAAGACTTAACTGACCTAGTTAGAAACATAAAATTCCATAAAAAACAAGATATGCATTTAAAAAAAAGATATAACTAAAATAAACAATTCAGCAAATGTATTTATCGCAGCTGACAAAACAAGAAATTTATACAAACTTGGCCCTCCTATGCACAATAAATTACTGAAGAACAACATAACCAAAACATACAAAAAGGCACCAAAAACAATAAAACACGATATCAATAGGAAAGCTAAAGCAATCGCCCAAAAATTAGACCCAGATGACCGAATAACTTGCATTAGCAAGGCGCAAGCCTTTATCACACTGAAAGACCATAAAGAAAATTTCAAAACCAACCCTGCATGCAGACTCATAAACCCAGCCAAAAGCGAACTAGGTAAAAATAAGTAAAACGATACTAGAAAGAATTAATTCTGAACTTAGGAAGAAGTTAGGAGTAAACCAGTGGAAAAACACAAAAGCAATTATTGACTGGTTCCACAGCATAAATAACAAACAAAATTGCCAGTTCCTACAATTAGACATAAAAGAATTTTATCCATCCATAACAGAACGCACGTTAGATAAGGACATCAACTTAGCTCAGGAACAAATAATAATAAAACCAAGCGAAATCAACATCATTAAGCACGCCCGTAAATCATTATTATTCCACAATGAAGAAGCATGGATAAAGAAAGATGGGACATTTGACTCTACAATGGGAAGCTTTGACATGCATTATTTTTTTAGATGCGAAATCATAGGTATTTACTTACTACACGAACTAAGCAAAATAATAGATAGAAATGACACAGGACTCTACAGGGATGACGGTCTCATAATCTTAAGAAACTGTAACAGACAAAACACAGACAAAACTAGAAAAGCAATAATAAAGATTTTCAAAAATAATGGATTCAACATAGATATAAAAACTAACCTAAACGAAGTAGATTTTCTAGATGTTACCGTCAACCCAAATATATAAACCAACAAACCGATCCGGATAAAGTAACCGTTCGAAAAAACAAATAAAGATAATCAATCCAAATAAATACATGAAGTAATAAACAAATTAAAAACTGCTCCCGCCAAAATAATAGCTAGAACAATCAACCCCAAAATTGAATAAATACCTTTATCTTTCGAAACCAAAAAAAAAACTATTAAATAAGCGATATAAACAATTTTTTTTATAAAAACACCGACTAATAAAAAATAAATAACTAAATATATAAGATAAGAAATAATATAAAAAAAAAATAAAAAAATAAAAACAAGCAAAACAATTTAGCACAAATAAATAAACAAATAAACGACTTCCAGTAAAATAACCGCCAAAATAGACTACCTACAATGCACCACTGACCCGTATATATAAATAGCCGAGAAAAATAACAGCACTCGTAGCCTGACGATTGCATCTAACATGAAATAGACTGTCGCCTCTAATTGTTGAGTTCTATGTTCACTAATATATACATATTCTATGTTCACTAATATATATATATATATATATATATATATATATATATATATATATATATATATATATATATATATCTACTAAAATAATCCTAAGCCGGCTTTACTCTGAAGATCCGTTTAGGTGAAACCTAGTTAGGTTTGCCTGGCTCCTTATGATTATTCTAGTTTATCGCTCTCTACGTCTTTGTCTTTCTACTTCTTTGGGTTTTTTTTGGGACATGGAGCTTAGGCACTTGGCGATTGGTTTTGTCTTGTTCAATTTTCTTGGTTGTTTCTTTTTTTATTTCCAATTTTTTCTTCGGGTACCGATTTGCTCTACTACAATTGAGTTATCCGAGGTTTTCCAAACGAGTACTACCATATATATATATATATATATATATATATATATATATATATATATATATATATATAATTACATATATGTATATGTAATTGTATATATGTGTGTAAGTGCATGTGTGCGTATGATGCGTTTCTTAAAAAATGTATATATTAAAATATATATATATATATATATGTGTGTGTGTGTGTGTGTGTGTCTGTGCGTTGATAAATGCGAATTTGCTCATTGCTATACGTGATGAACTATCTCCAGGATCCCCCGTAGATAGTAAAATCCACAGATACTCATGTCATTTATAAAAATGGTAAACTATTTGCATATAACCAAATTCTTGAATATTTTCATAATATAAAGGTCACTTACAATGTCCATTCTTAATACCAAATTCTGCTGTTATACTTTAGAGATGGACAAAACACTTTACAAAATATTTGTACTATTTGTAAGAGTGGATAAAATAATTAAGAAAATTGTTTACAATTGTAATATTCAGAGATATTTGCAAAAAGTGATAGTGCAAAGCATAGTAAACAAAGAAAGAAATAATAATAATTTCCATTAGAAAAATAATATGCGAGAAAAAGCTCGATTTTTAAAAATATTCCAATATTAATTGATTATTGGATGTTGATATGATTTTCGGTACCTCGTATTTAATAAAAAAACATAACGAACGAATAATGAATTATACTCCAAATTTCTGGAGAAAAGCATTAAGAAAATGTGCACAAAACATAAGTAGAGAACGAAGAGGCGAAATGAACAATGCTCTAAAATCAAGTGGC
>OZ010609.1:38522758-38525258 GCA_963932145.1 Acanthosepion lycidas | reverse complement strand
TAATAGACAATATTAAATTCAGAAAAGTTATTAGTAATTTCCCAAAACTATGAACTACTGAAGTATAAAAATAAAAAGAACTAAAATTATTCTAGTTAAAGGAGGCAAAACGAAGAACATTTACATTTAACGAAAAAAGAAAAAAAACAAAACAAATGAAGAAGAAAACTTACAAAAAAAACCACTAAACTCATATATTGAAAGTATAAACGAGGAGGCAAAAATGATCACAGTCAAACTAGTTATAAGTGACAGGGTCCATATATTATGCTGTAAGTAAGCATTTTTAACTATAAAGGACCATAAAGACGAATTCCTCAATAATCCTTCTTTTAGACTAATAAACCCAACCAAAACTAAATTGGATAAAATAAGCCAAGAAATACTGAAAAAAATGTGCAAGAAGCTAATCAATCAATCAATCAGTATCGCTATACAAGCTAATCAATGGAAGGATAGACGTCAGTGCATTTCTTGCTTCCACAAAATTAAAAATAAAGATAAATATGTATTTATAAAATACGACATAAAAAAAACAACTTTTATCCATTTATATCGAAAAAAGGTCTGCTTGAGGTTTTGTATTTCGCCAAAGGCTTCATAAATATAATACGTGAACAAATGGACATAATTGTACATTGTCGTAAATCAATTTTATTCCACAATGAAGAAGCTTGAGTTAAAAATAAAAAAGGACGACATCGATGTAACACAAGGTTCGTTTGATGGTGCTGAGGTTTCAGAATTAATAGTTCTACATATTTTAAATGAAATTAACAAAATTGTACATATAATCAACTACGGCTTGTATATATTGATGACGGGCTAATGGTAGCGCCAGACAACAGAAGAACAAATGATAATATAAGAAAAGCTCTTTTCAAACTCTTCAAAAGCCTCGATTTTGAAATAGAAGTCGCCATAAATAAGAAAATTGTCAAATATTTGGAGGTAGAATTAAATCTACAAACTGGCAGCATCTCCCCATACATGAAACCCAACACAAAATTAAAATACGTGAACGTTAGATCCAACCACTCTGCGAGTATAATAAAGGACATTCCCAAAGGAATAGAGTTCAGATTATCTAGAAATTCCTCGAGTAAAATAATTTTCGAAGATAAAAAGAAAGAATATGAAAGGACTTTAAAAGTAGACGGCCATAAAACCCAACTGGAATTTAAACCTCAGATAAACAACAAATGAAGAACGATTCGAGGAAAAGAAAAATATTAATTGGTTTAACACCATTTTTAACTCAGAGGTCAAATGTAAAATAGGGAAAATATTTTCGAATTACTTTCTAAACACTTCCCAAAAAATTCCGAATTACATAAAATATTTAATAAAAACACAGTTAAATTAAGCTACACCTTCACTAGTAATTTAGAAACCACAATAAAAAAATAAAATGTCAGAACTTTCAAAACTAACGTACAGCAAAATATCGTTAACACATAATAATCACAAGTCATCTTTCAAGCTAGAAAGTCTTAGGAATTCTACTAGACTAGTCAACAGTGTGTAAAAATTAAAAGAAAAACTAACAAAGATCTGATTGTAAATTGTAAAATAAAAAAACAAAAAGAGGTTTGCAAAAACCATAGTAATATCTGAAACCTTTAGCAACAAGAAAAGTTAGCTATAGTAACATTTCCAAACAAAAATAAAAATCTTTTGAATAAGAGATCGGAAATTATGACCCGTTGTATACATACTAAAGTGTTTCGATTGAGTTCTTATGAACGGGGATGAAAAGAAAGCATATACATTTCATTTAAGCTCCGACCGATACATTTCCAATACCCTTACTGTTATTCTCCTCCCCTTCTATCACACCTCACGTCGTGCGCTTATTTATTTATTTTTAAATATTTATTATAGCGTTCATTAAAATTAAAAAAAAAAAAGCATTACAAAATCAGTTGACCGAAATCGCCTAAAGATAGCAAAAGTTTGAAACCGGAATCGGATGATCTCTTAATTGTTTAAACAGCAAATACATATTCAAACACGTTCACCTCGAACAATATATGGTGAGTCTGTATGCATTTATGAAGCATTAAGAGAAAGACATGATACTCGAAATACGGTGGAAATATTTATAATTACATTTTCAGTGTATTTCAGAAGGGCGACGGTAATCATTATTATTTGTGCGTGTTTGTGGATGTCGTTCTGAAAAATCATTTCTTCTTATGAATATAAAGGAAATGATCAATATCCTCTTGAATTGTTTTACAACCAACAATTGAATACATGTCTAATAACTTTTAATAACTTATCTAATGTGATCAATATTTGCGATACAAGATGGGAACGAAAGCAGCCAGAGAAATGGCAGAGTACAAATGAACCGTTATGACTAACACACTTGATGTATTACTACGTGGTAAATATGTGCAAACCTACACTAATACACACATATACACACGCATAAACACCTACGCACATATACCACGAAATTACGAAATCAGATATCAATTACCCTCGTTCACCC
>OZ010609.1:38420258-38517758 GCA_963932145.1 Acanthosepion lycidas | reverse complement strand
AATTTTCATTTCTTACTTTCCTTCTCTACTTTTCATTTCCTTTTTTAACCGTTACATTTTCATTCAGATTTCTTTTCTGTATTTGTCATTTCATTTTGATTTTCTTTCTCTTTTTCTTTCTCTTTTTCCTTCTCTTTTTCTTTCTCTTTTTTTCATTTTCATCCAACTCTTTTTCGTGATATTTTTTTATTTATTCATTTTTCTTTTCCATTCTTATATTTTTCATTGATTTTTTTTTGTATTTCCTTTATTTCATGATATTTTTTTCTTTTTTATTTCATCTGACCCAATCCGAATTTTTCTCTATATCATTTCTTTTTCCTCATTCTTTCTTTCTTTCCGTCTCTTCTTTCTCATTCATTTCATTTTTATTTACATTCCTTTCCTTTCATTTTTATTTCTTCCTTTTTCTTTTTTATCTTTGTATCTTTTTTCATTTTGTTTTTCTTCCATGAGGAGCGGGCACTTAATAACTCATCAGATTTATTTCAGCATTCCTTTCCTGTACTAAACAATTAAAAATATGTTCTAAACTATTATATGGAAGTGATGCTGAAAAAGCCCTACCATCAATCTATTAAAATTCTCACCAGTTATCTCGATTTGTGGATGAAATCAGAAAGCAAAAACACTGGTTCTTAAAGTGCAGTAATCGTGAGAACTTCAAATGTCTTTGTTTCACATGCACACTCTTACGCATATACACATGTCTAAGTGTAATATGTCCATAGACACGTACATAATCATGCACACACCAAATACCTTCAAAAATGTTTCTTCTTAATTTGATGTAGTTCTACATCAAACAAATTAAACGTGTGTGGTGAAAATTTAATTCACTTTATATGACATCTCGAATGTAATACAAAATTTTAAAAAGACTCTCATTTCTTTTTTTTCTTTTTTTAATTATGTTTCAGTTTGTCGGCCTTTAAAATTATCGATAATATTGAACCATTTTTAGCAAAGATTACAAGACTTTTGGTAGAGTCTGATTAAAATTCACCTTTTGAATATTTAGGGAAAGAAAGCAAGTTTCTAAGTTGTACCGCGTACAAAAAGAAAAAAGAAAAAAAAGAAAAAAAGGATAATTCCAGACACTGACGCAGTGTAGAAATAAACAAATATGTATCGTTTTAAACTTAAAAGTACTTCTGCTGCTTACCATAACAGACATGGAGATCATTTCAAAACTACGCAGTCTGTCTGAACTCAGATATTGACAAACATTTAACAGAAATCCTAAACAAAGCGCATAGATAACGAATCAAAAAGTAGGCTAAAATAATAGTCTACTGACTAAACTTAGAGAACGAAGTATGAAAGTACAGAAAGAGACAGAAAAAAAGTTTTAATCCTGAAAGCACTGAGAATTACCACGACCAGATATTGCAGGGTTGAAAGATGACACGACTACCAGGTGGTGTGGATCACAGGCCCGGTTACATGAGCATAGAACAGGCTCTGTGCTAGACGCAATTCCGTCTGAGAAAAGTGGAATGAAGAAACATTGTGAAAGAAAACATTAACAAAGATGATAATAATAATAATAATAATAATAATAATAATAATAATAATAATAATAATAATAATAAATATCCATAAACAATTGACCATCTTGTATCAGGTAGTGTTATCACCTGCTGGATATAAAATCCGTATTATAGAGTGGAAAATATCCAACTTTTAAGGGAAGAAAACTGCAAGGAACTGGATGAACACCCGCCAAATCTGGTTACGGAGATTGGACCTGTAACAATTTTATGGGACTTTACAATACACACAGACAGAACAGTCAATGCTAATCACCCAGACATCATGACCAAAGACCACAAAAACAGAATTTTTCATTGACACAACGGTTCCTGTAAATTGTAATGTACCTTTGAAGATCTTCAAAAACTATCAAAATACAAGGATCTAGAAGATGTGGCACATGAGGACATCAGTAATTCGAGTTGTATTTGGAGCCCATGAATTGATTGGAAAAGGATCCGATAGAGTCATTGAAAGGAATTCTGGCAGCCTATGCTTTAAAGAAATGACAAAACTTGTACTCACAAGTACAGCTCACGAAGGGATTTATCTATGTAATTTTTTTTTGGAACCCGGAAGGAAATGAGTATACAACAGAAATCAAAAGGACTGTGTGTACGTCATCCAAAACAACTGTGGTAAGAAAAGGGTGATCACCTGTGGCATAAGGTTGAAATAATAGAGAGCATCACTGGAATATTCGAAAACTTAAGGAATCAGTAAATATGTTAGGTCACAAAAATCTCCTGAGCCGACAAGCATATAAATGAATATAATATAGGAATCAGTAATACAGAGTGTTAGAGAAAAACAATAATAATAAAATTGTAATATGAGCTCTGGTTAAAAATTATAAGTCTCAAAAATTCAAACACTGATGCCCTCAGTGGATAAAAGCGTTGGTTGAATCCAGTGACTTCACCCAATACCTGGCAGAGGTGAACAAAAACTTGAGTAGTTGAGTTAAAAGGGAGATAACTGCTACTGAGATATCAGGAACACGCTACCCCGGTGGACGAAATAAAGAGTTTCAATCACCTGAAGGAGGCCGACCGTACAACGGCCGAAAAGTCGTGAATATGGCTACAAATATGAGGGCAGCAGTCCGAACAATGTCAAAAGTGTGTATAATTACAATACCTCATCTCAGAAATATAGATAGAAATGAAGTGTAGACGTCTTGTTTGTCTGCTATAAGCTCAGAAAATAAAGAATGGATTTCAGACAAACTTGATATGCCAATAAGCGATGACTCGGGTAAATTTAACCTAGCTCAAACCTGAAGGTCATGAAACGTAAAAAATAAAGTCAGATAAACTAATTCCACAAAAATGTAGTGGCAAATGATGTAAATCAGTCTTGGTAGTAAATTAATGTATAGCTACTGGTCTTTTTATAATAATAATTTATACAAATAAAATGAAATGTTTCTTATTTAGATAAAGTAACGCTGATTACGTCTGCTAGTAGTAAATAAAAGTGCAGATGAAAAAAAAAGAAGAAATTTTAACAGAATTAATTAGATATATTCTAATTTTATTTGAAATTTTCATTTCTAAATTAATTGATTTTCGTGACACATAGAATTATATTTAAATTAACTGTCAGTGATTATTGAAATCGGCTCTTTTTACTTCTGACCCCCCCCCCAAAAAAAAACAAAACAAAAAAACACACGTGCGTCAATTAGGGAGGCTAACTGTATGGTATTAGGTTGGTTCAAAAATAATGCCGTTTTCTCAGATATGTTACTATGTGAGAAAACGACATTATTTTTGCACCAACCCAATACTTCAAGAAATATGAAATAATGTTTTTACCCATGTTTTGGTGCAGGGATGACTGATTAAACATCTAAATTTTACAACACTGACATAAATATTCAATATCATTTTCATAATAAGTTTTAACTAATCCTGCTGTAAAAGGTTTTGTCATAAGTCTTTGAAGCAAAGAAAGATGATATGAAGAGAGTCCATTTCTCAATGGCATCTTACGACTTAATTGCTAATTTTTCTCTACTTCTCCTTGGTGTTGATTTTGTTGCATTGTCTTCATTTTATTTCACATTTGTGACTGATCAAATGATCACTTCTTAAAAATGTGTCCGGGAGTAAGTATGGAAGATGAACTTCGACATATTAGATTACAGGATTAAGTTTAAATTTACGCAAGAATAACGATCTCCTCTCAAGTAAGGTGATTAAAAGAGATTGTGATTAGTAATATTAATACAAAAGAGAGATTTTAAAATTTGTTGGTTTAATATTTCTCTTTTTTCTGGTTATCACACTTAACTCCATCCTTACATATTCCAGTCGCTATCTCTGTAAGTTCATAGATCTAACGATTTAACTAATCTCAATAGATTTTCTTGGATTTTTAAAGCGTACAAGACCAAAAATACGCAGTGTCCATATTAACTGGCTAGGAAAGATTTATTGCTCAAAATTGTCAAGGGATTATTTATTTTATTCCAATATTTTCTACATTTTCGACGAAACTATGCTGATCTCAAGAATGAAGGGTTGGCGACGGATGTCACATGAAAGGGCAATAAAATTAAAACTGAATATTTTAGAAAACATTTTTGTATTTTTAACAACTTAAATTCTGTTTTGTAAAGCAAAGACATTGAAACCAAAACAGACGAAAAGGTTCAATTAAAAGCTTGTTTCTGCTAAGTATATAAATATAAGATCCAAGGATTTTAATATTAGATGAATTACCGTCTATAACTTTATAAAATGGTCGGAATAGCTAGCGAAACCACCTTTCATAAGAATTACAAGTCGGTCGTGACCCATTCCATCCGAAAATATTGATAATTTACCAACGGTTGAGCAATTTTTTTGGTGAAATCAATCACTTCAGATTTTGTTTAGAAACTGCATTGTTACTTCAAAGGACCCAATATCTCGGCAACAAGTCTGTGTGCGAACCTTAATGTGATGTAAGCTATTCGCTTCTTTAACAACAATTGGTCCATAACACATTCCAGAGGTGAAAAGCTGACGTAATAAATGTCCAGAATAATAATGTCCTTATGGAAAGCATCTCATTTAGATAACGTGCTGGTGACGTACGAGTAGGTATATGCGATATTATGAAAAAAATAAAAAATTGAAAATTAAAAAAAAAACAAAAAAAAAACATACTCGTAATAAATGAAAAAAAAAAACTTTTTTGTTATATCTTTTCAGGGTGAGGGTGATCATGTCTCTCCGCGACATTGCTGTCTTTTGTCACTCTAAGTTACGATCGACCGTTAACCATTCTTTTTTTTTGTTGTTTTCGTTCTGCCAACCTTTAACTTAAATTCGTTAATTAGGTCATTCAATTTTTCTCTCTCTTTTCTTACTGAAATGTTATGTGCGTATTAAATATTACAAGCTTCCTTTCTTCATTATACGAACCAGAATTTTCATCTGCCCTCTTTCTGAATGTTAGCAATCATATTCTTTGTAACTCCTATTTGTTTTCAAATGAGCATCCATGAAAAAGGTAAAAACTAGAACACAACATTATTAAAGTCAGCTCAGATATGGAGAGAGACTACTGGAGTACTGAAGACTCTTGCTGCCACTTGATCTCTTGTAAAGCCATTAACCATCTTCTATCAGGTTGTACAGTGTTTTCACCCACTGAATATAAACCCCACAGTATCTACATTGGAAAATATGCAACTTATATTAGAAGAAAACTGCAAGAAACGGATATGAACATCACCTAGATCCGTCTACAGAGACAGGACCTGTAAAATTTTATGGGACTTTGCAATACACACAAACAGAACAATCAAAGCTAATCACCCAGACATTGGAATCAAAGACCACAAAAATAGAATGCGTTTTCTGCAGATTGTAATGTATATTTGAATACTTAAAAAAACAAAAAAAACTATCAAAATACGAGGAAATGGGAATCTAAAAAATGTGTCACATGGGGATATCTATAATTCCATTTATAGTTGGAGCCTATGGATTGATTGGAAAAGGATCCTATAGGCTAACTGAAGGCTTCCTGGTAGTCTATCCATTAAAGAAATACAAAAACTTGTACTCACAAGTACAGTTCACACATTACGAAGAGCTTTATCTATGTAAGATGTGTGCCATCTTTTTTTACAAAAAAAAAAAAAAATTGATCAGTGGAAATTGTTATGAAACCATTTCTGACCTTAGGTGTCTTGTTGGGATCCGGAAGGAAACGTGTACACAACAGAAATAATAATAATAATAATAATAATAATAATAATAATAATAATAATAATAATAAATTCACTAGGAACTTTCAGGCAAATATCATACATAATAGTGTGGATCCAAAATGCAAATTCTCTGACAAATATCAGAAATCACAAACCATCTAATCTCAGAATGTACTGTAATTGCATTAAATGAATATAAAATCGTCACGATAGCGTGAGGCATTATTTACACGGGACAATATGTAAACACATGGGAAAAGATGTTCACAAACACTGGGATGAACATCACCCTGCACCGGTTACAGAAATAGAATATTGCCATGAAAGTATTTGTAGAAGAAACAGAGTGGCGACGGCGCGCCTGTGAGATAGTGGCTGCAGGCGAGACGCCAGATCAGGGCCAATCACATTACATATCCGTCTCTGGATCTTGTCAAGAACTCCGAGATAAACAGAAGGTGCCCCAGACCATATATGGCAGCAATACTCCATGCAAGGGCGAATGGTCGTTTTGTATATTTGAAGTATCGATTCAGGGGCGAAAAAATTCCTGGCGCGGCAAAGAGAGCCAACTTTCCTCGTGGTGGACGATGCAATTGACTCAATGTATTTGTTCCATCTCAGGTCAGCAGTCAACGTGAGACCGAGCAGACGCAGGGAGTCGCTCTCAAGAATTTGACTATCAGACATTCTAATGGGGGGCAGGTAAGGATCTCTATGGTGGTTGATGGAGAGTAGTTTAGTTTTTGAGGCGTTAAATTTGACCATCCAATTGTTGCCCCAGTTAACAACCGATTGGAGGTTCATTTCAAGACGCGCGGAAAGGTTAGTTTTGACCGCGACACTAGATTTGGTTTTGAGTCAGGAGTAAATTGTAGTGTCGTCCGCGTAGATGCCAACTTGGGAACCTATGGCGTCAGGAAGGTCGTTGATGAAAATAAGGAAAAGTGTGGGGCCAAGGATGGAGCCTTGGGGAACACCTGCGTTCGTGGGATAGGAACTGGAGGAGAAACCGTTGAGAACGACCTTCAATTCTCGGTTTGACAGGAATTATTGTATTAGATCAAACAGTCGACCAGTAATACCGTAACTCTGGAGCTTACGAAGAAGGCCGGCATGCCAAACCCTATCAAACGCTTTGGAGATGTCTAGGGCCACGGCACGAGCCTCACCATTATTTTGAAATGCTTGGTAGACGGAAACCATATTGCTTGTCTGAGAGAAGATCGTGTGTGGTAAGGTGGTTAACCACTTCTGCGTTGATTAGGGCTTCGAAGACTTTGCCGAAGAGGGGTAGGAGACTAATAGGACGGTAATTAGCGGGGTCAGAGGGGTCTCCAGAGTTCTTAAAGACAGGAACAATGGATGAGGACTTCCAGCAGTCAGGAAAGCAGGATTCCTTGAGGCAGTAATTATACAGTTTAGAGAGGGCGGGTGCTAGCTCAGGCGTGCATTTCTTCAAGACAATGGCTGGTATGCCGTCTCCACTACTAGTCTTGTGGGGGTCTAATTTGGAGATAATACCCAGTACTGATGACGGGGTTATGCGTAAGCTGCTCAATAGGGCCTCAGTTCTTAGAGATAAGTCAGGTATGGGTACACCGGTGGAGTCAAGCGTCGAGTTATATGAGAACTTCCGAGCAAGGTATTCAGCCTTGTCGGTTGAGGAGGTCAAGACCTCGAACTGGTTGAATAAAGGAGGTATGGAGGGTTTTCTATTGTTCAGGACACTCTTGCAGAGCCGCCAATAATCTTTGGAGCTAAATTTACGAGATGCAATACGCTCCCTCATCCGAGCAGCAAATATTGTCTTAGCTTCGTTGAGGACACGCTTGCACTCACTACGAGCGGAGGCAAAGAGACGTCTATTGCAGTCCGACATGTCGCTACGAAATAAGTGAAAGAAGTGGTTCCTATGGACAATGGCGGCTGAGCAAGCAGCGGAGAACCAAGGGGAGGAGTGCGACTTGGCCTTAAATTTCCTTGAGGGGATGAAAGCGTCGATTCCAGCTTTAACCCAGGATGGGACCTCAGAAGCACATTCATGGACAGGGAGTGTAAAGACAACATCCCAGGGGACATCGCGGAGGAAATCACGGAACGAGTCCCAATCCGATCGTTGGTAGTAGAATGAGGTTCTTGTAATGTTAACAGATACCACGGCATGGACAGAGTTACCAAGAGGGCAGAGCTGTGTGGCGCTACAGGATTCGGGGATGGAGGTAAAACACAGATCTAGAAGGGAGGCCTTATCTGCCAGGTTGAAGGCAAAACGCATGAGGAAGTTGACTATCTGCCTGAGGGATTGAGAAATTGAGAAGTTATGTGTTTGAATGCCAGCCCGGTCAGTAGTAGCATTCGCGAGCCACTTGGTATGAAGGGCGTTAAAGTCACCAAACACGAATATGTGAGCAAACGGGTGGAGAGAGAGGGCCTTGTCTATGCTGTCCGATATGCTGTCGAGTATCCCGCAGTCTTGAGAGGATGGATAGCGATAGAGGAAGAAGTAATAGCTTACGGTATTGAGGAAAGATAGTCGAAGACACATGTACGAATGGTCTGGTGATTCGAGAGACAACTCTCTGGCCAGGGGGAGATGATCCTTGACATAGACACCAAAGCCGTGCATGTGGGTTAGAGAGTCTTTCCTGGGGATAGGAAGGTAGCCGGGGATCGAGAGATCAGAGGAGGGAATAGACGGGACAATGTTTGTCTCGCACAGGGCCATTATATCCGGGCTGTTTGCAGTGAGTAAAGATTCCATATTGCAGAAATTTGTTCTAATGCCACGGATGTTGCTGAACGAAATGTTGAAGGGTTTAGGTGATTTTTGAATGGCTGGTTTAGGTTTACTTTTTTGGTTCATTTGAGTCTTCGTGTGGAGTAATTGCAGGAAGAAGAGAAGGCCTGAAGTACTTCATGTGGAGTAAAAGTTGGAGGATGAGAAGGCCTGAAGTAAGAGAAGCAGACGGTTATCTACCGCAACATGAGCAGAGAGGAGTTGGCACAGCCTGCATCATAATGTGGCCTCAGGGTTGCCCACCGGAGGTGACTGCAGGGACACCGTTCCATGCGCGACATGGCACTACAAACACCCCGGTATTATACAACTGTTGATCAGAGCGGCCGCTCAAGACGCTACGCAAGAGTTAGGGCTCCTAACTACCAGTCGGAAACAGCAACCAGTGAACTGTCAACCAGGCCGAACATAATTATCAAAAACCGGAAAAAATTGCCTACTAATTGATATGACTTGCCAGCGGACTGTAACATAGCAACCAAGAAATTTGAAAAACTATAGAAGTATAAAGACCTGGAAATCGAAATAAAAAAAATGTGAAAATTGAAAGCAACAATAGTACCAGTAATAATAGGTGTACTTGGAATGATAAAAAAAGGAGCACAATGACATTTTAAAAAAAAATAACTGGAAACTCCAGCTTAAGAGAAATACAGAAATTGTCTTGATAAGTACAGCCCACACACTCTGAAAAGCTTTGTCCATGTAAAACATGTGATGCTATGACAGAAAAACAAATCATTAAATGTTGCCATAACAACACATAACTACCTGCCTTAGGTCTTCCCGCAGACTTGGTAGGTAGTGTGACTATAGTAGAAATCGAAATATAATGATGATGATGGTGATAATAATAATAATAATAATAATAATAATAATAATAATTCAAACAATTAAACGTTCCTATCTCAATGAGATATGCATGCCCCAAGAAAATATGTATTAATAATACCAGTATAATTTCTATAAATAAAGCAAATTGTTTGTTAGATAATATTGTTTTTTTTTGTCCCACCCCTAAAAAATCTTGCCTTTTAAAAACAAGTTGTATCTAAAGAGTAGTATTTATTGAAAGTTTCATGCACTCATTAATATCCAAAAATTCTTTGTGCAAAAATCGGATCGAAATAATAGAGAAATTCTTTCAGTACATAATACCAAAGCAGTTGGAAGTTACAACACAAAAACTAACGCTACTACTACTACTACTATAGCAACTACTACTAATTCTTTCGATAATAATAATGATAATTCTTTTTCTTAATCGATCAATCAGTCAGTCAAGTGGGTTTCATCTGAAGCAGGTCGAGATCGAAGGTTACTATTACCAGAACCGATACCGGCCTGTGTTACTGGATATTACTTTACAACTATCACGTGACTGTCAAGTGACACTTTTACCTCTCCCTTTCAGACAAACACAGTCTAGCCTTCTCAAAGATACACATGCAAAAATAAAAGCAGAGGAATTGGCTTATCTCATACATGAATACACTATAGTTTTAGGAGGTGATGAAATACGCACCTGCGTGCGCCTTTATTCGCTGAAACTCTTAAAATGGAAGTTAGTGTGTTTCTCAGTATTTCCAATGATTCTTATGTGGGAAATTAAAAATGTGGTGCGAAGCGAAAAGCATTGTTATGACAGTTTTAGATGCACAATGTAACAAGTGCAATGAGTCAAAAAAAAAAAAAAAAAAGCAAAAGAAAAGAAAGAATCCTATATTATAAAACTTATTTCAAAGATATATACTCATTTTCAAACAGTATGCTTTTTTAATGTGCAGTGTCCCTTCAGAGCTTACGATCACATCACGTTTAAGCGCCGATTCTCGTATGACTCCCTAAGTTAAGCAACGTCGAGCCTGATCACTACTTAGATGGGTGACCGCTTAGTAACACCAGGTATTGTAAGCTTGGATGTGAGGGTGGTGTAATGGATAATGGCTCGGAATTATTAATGGGGGGAGCCGAGCTCCAGTTTCACTTGGGTTCGTTATATTCACTTACTCAAAAATACCCTTGGGAAATGTATGAATCCACTTCTTCTCTCCCCATCTAGGGGTTAATTAGACTTCTATCACTAAAAAACACTCTTATCTCCCCCTCCAAAAAATAAATAAAATTGCGTACAAAATATTTAGATTTCAGCATTAAATAACCCATACAGGTGTTGATATATTGCTAAAAACAGAAACAGTGTCTCTTCGGGACGTAGACGATGATGTCTCTCCACAACGCCCTATCCTTTGTAGCTCTTCGCATTGTTTGTTTTATTTTAACTACCCCTCCCTCTCTCCATTATAGCATCAATTTACACAAACTCGATACGTAGGCTTCTCGATGTTTCCTTGGCCCTCTTGCCTTCCATGTGTTTTGTGAGTGTTAAATTCCCCAAAACTTTCGTTATTATGCGGCCCAGAAATTTCAATTGTTTCTTTATGATTTTAAGTATAATTTCCTTTTTTTGTTTACATGTTCCTTACAACTTCCTTGTTACTTACGCGCACTCACGACATTCTTCTGTAGAAACCCATCTCTCAAGTTTTGTTTTTATCTGTGGGGAGAGATTGTCCATCTTTCACTGTCATATAAGCAGATTGATATTACGTAGCATTCTTCTCTTTGTCTCTAACGAAATTTTCTTGTTTCCTAATATCTTGTTTAGTAAAAACTTTCATTTTGTTTTCTCTAATTTGTAGCTTGTAGATTGGGATTTTCTTTTACTAACAACCATACTTGAGGTCTTTTTATAATTCATGTTTAGTCCTTTCTTCGTGCCTCCCTGTAGTAATTTGTCTAAGAGTTCGTGCTGTTTTCTTTCTGCGTTTGCAATCAATTTAGTGTTATTTACCTGTCTTACATTATGCCGTCTCGTCAATAATATGTTCATTATTTGAATGTGTAGTCAGAACAAGACAAGGATTTCAAGTTAGAGAAACATTTAGAATTTCTCATAAATTCCACACTTCGGCCAAATTTAAATCTTTTCTTATAGTCGACATTTAACTTTATTGAAAATGATGTTTCAAGTAATGTTTTGTTTTGTTTTATATTTTCTTATTTTTATAACTTTGATATGATGTAGCCAAATTTAAATAAAGTCACTTCTGGGATTTATAAAGTTTATTATTTAAATGAAACATGCTTCAAGCCGAAAGAGAAAATTCTAATAACTTTACCCAATGTCCATATCATAAAGTAACAAATCTTAATTTTACTCCTATTTCAACTTGCGTGTTTTATGCCGCCTTATATATCCTAATCTGGCATTAGTCTACTAAAGTAGCACTCTCATATAGGATTACGAGTAATAGGACCACATAACATCATCAAAATATTTTATAGACATGCTATCTACATTAATTGGGATATTAACGAATCTTTTCCATCCTATCCATTTTAATACTAACCTCCATGTATAAAAAAGGCCGTTTAATTACTAATGATTCACTTATGCTGAATAAAGCTTCTTAAGTTTATATTCGGCCTTGTTTATTCAATACATTAATATACACCTCTTGCGTTAGATTATGCATAAATGAATCGAGATCGAAGTATCTTTATTCCCAGGCGTACATAAAGAGTAGGTAAGCAAAACTTGCACTAAAATTTGAACTAAAATTTTATGTTAACCAAACGATATGAAACCAAATACAGAAAAAAAAAGATTATAGTGTCAGTTATTAATACACGCCTATTTTTGGGAATATCGTAGAAAATGGTTTCACAGAAGGACAAACAGCAAAGTATGTTAGATTTGTGCTATGCACAAATCTTTCCTATCAGCACCCACACAGCGAGAAATATTGGTATATAGGAATATGGACACGTGGAGCATTAGCAGGTTAAGTCTATCCGTATCAGTAATAGGAATAGATGAACTGTTTTCCAGTGCAAGCAAGAATCCTTCGAATAATCGTTTCCAATATTGACATGCGTCAATAGAAGAAGGGTCTGCAGAGTTCAAGTCAAGATGTTCTGGTTTAAGGTAATTGTCCATAATTACATTCCATAAACTCGGAGTCTAGCTCGTCTTAATGCATTGAGCATAACTGAAGAGTCTTGCCGTTTTGGCTAAGACGGCTTGACTTATTTATACAAATCATAAGATAGCGGCGGTAAACGTGTTGTCTTTCCACAGAAATATTTTAGAATTTTAAAATTCTACAAATAGCAAATATATATCTTAAAGTTTTCTTTTTTTATTTTCGGCAAAGTTTATCATCAATGCTCGAATTTCATTTAAAACTGAAAGTCTCAGTTTTTGAATATTTATCTGCTAAATTGCTAAATGTTGATAATATTAATGTTTGAAAGAATAGTTTTCAAAAATGGTATGCCAAGTAACGTCAAGACCTTGAATAATAGTCAAATTTGCGTAATATAATACCTCTTTATCTCGCAATTGAACTAGATTAGAAGGCGGAGAGAAATAAAAAGAGAGGAAGATACAGATAGATATATAAATAAAGAGATATATATAAAAATAGGTAAAGAGAAAGAGAAAGAGAAAGAGAAAAAAATGAGATACAATGACACTTAAAATATTATCAATCACTTCAACTTCTGCTAATGTTGCAAATATTTCTACCCAGTTTTGTAAATATCGCCAGAGACTGGAGATGTACACTTTTCCTTTCCTCTCTTTTCTTTCCTTCTTGTTTTTTTTCCTTTGCATCGTGACTTTTATTTTCTTTTTCGTTATTTTGTCTTTCTTTTGACCACGTTGTTTCTATAAGCTAAATTCCTTCTTTCTTTCTTCATATTCATCCTTTTCTCTTTTTCTACGACTTTTGATTACTTTTCCCTTTTCTTTTTTTTTTTTTAATTCTTTTCCTTTCAAGCTAAATTCCTTCTTTCTTTCTTCATATTCATCCTTTTCTCTTTTTCTACGACTTTTGATTACTTTTCCCTTTTCTTTTTTTTTTTTAATTCTTTTCCTTTCAAGCTAAATTCCTTCTTTCTTTCTTCATATTTATCCTTTTCTCTTTTTCTACGACTTTTGATTACTTTTCCCTTTTCTTTTTTTTTTTTTTAATTCTTTTCCTTTCAAGCTAAATTCCTTCTTTCTTTCTTCATATTCATCCTTTTCTCTTTTTCTACGACTTTTGATTACTTTTCCCTTTTCTTTTTTTTTTTTTAATTCTTTTCCTTTCAAGCTAAATTCCTTCTTTCTTTCTTCCTTCATATTCATCCTTTTCTCTTTTTCTACGACTTTTGATTACTTTTCCCATTTCTTTTTTTTTTTTTAATTCTTTTCCTTTCAAGCTAAATTCCTTCTTTCTTTCTTCATATTCATCCTTTTCTCTTTTTCTACGACTTTTGATTACTTTTCCCTTTTCTTTTTTTTTTTTTTAATTCTTTTCCTTTCAAGCTAAATTCTTTCTTTCTTTCTTCATATTCATCCTTTTCTCTTTTTCTACGACTTTTGATTACTTTTCCCTTTTCTTTTTTTTTTTTTAATTCTTTTCCTTTCAAGCTAAATTCCTTCTTTCTTTCTTCATATTCATCCTTTTCTCTTTTTCTACGACTTTTGATTACTTTTCCCTTTTCTTTTTTTTTTTTTAATTCTTTTCCTTTCAAGCTAAATTCCTTCTTTCTTTCTTCATATTCATCCTTTTCTCTTTTTCTACGACTTTTGATTACTTTTCCCTTTTCTTTTTTTTTTTTTAATTCTTTTCCTTTCAAGCTAAATTCCTTCTTTCTTTCTTCATATTCATCCTTTTCTCTTTTTCTACGACTTTTGATTACTTTTCCCTTTTCTTTTTTTTTTTTTTTTAATTCTTTTACTTTCTTTTCTTTCGACCCCTTTTTATTTTCTTTTTCCATTTTTATTTCATTTTACAAATTCAATTTTTTCCTTTTTCTCTTTCCCTACAATCTTTGGCTTTCATGTTTCTGTTTTCTATTTTAATTTCGATCAATATCGTGTCACATCCGTTTAAAGATTTTTCTTCCTTCAATCTCTTTCTTTATCTCTCTGATCCCAGCTCACAAAGTTGTATTTTAAGAGACAGCTTAAATTGAGAACAACTTTTGAAATAACAGTTACGGATGACAGTGGATCAACTAAATCTCAGAGCAACCATTCATATCGTTTTTCTCTTTTTCTCTTCTCAATTTCACTTTCTTTTCCTCTTCTCTACCCCCCCTCTCTCTCTCTATCTCCTCCCTCACTCTTTTCAGAGCCTTTTTATTAAGTCTTTTCTTTCTCTTTCGTTCTCTCTCATTTATTCCATTTTTATCTTTTGATTTTAATTTCACGTATTTAACGTTTCTTTTCTATTGCTTTCTCTTTTCTTTTCCTCTTCTCCCTTGTTTTCTTTCTCTTCTCCACCCCACCCTAGTTCTCTGTTTTCATCTATCAAAAGAGAAATCATTACTTTGGCGCTGCTCGGTCTTTCGATATTCAATCAAACTGCTATCCTACTCTCAGTTTCAGTACACAGGTGAGATTGAAATTCTACAAATGAATTGTTTTTGGAGCTGACCCAATCCACTCAATGAACTTGCATCGCGTGGATTGGGTCAGTTCTATCGCTGACATGGGTGGTATTTAATAACAAAGGTAATGTTCAGCAGGTACAAACACATAAAAACAATTTGTAAATATAAATAGATGTAGCCGCGGTTGTGTGAGCAAATGCAAATAGTTATGTGACATCGTTGATGTTTCCATTTTGAAAATGATGCTCGATAGAATTCAGATAAATGTTTTGGGGATTTCTTAGACTAAGCTGCAACCACGTTATTTGTTTGGTTCTAGTAAAAGTTGTCTTTGAACTTCTGCAGTTAGTAATTGAGGAAACATAGTAGTGACAGATATTTCCAAAAACTGAACATTTTTCTTCCCCGGTTATCGGTGATGCTTAACTGACAAGGAGAGATTATTGATTTGTACTATTTTCCATCAAATATTTTATTTGATGCAAATGGAAATGGTAATTTTAGCCGTTTCCTAATATGGAAATATTCGGTATTCATTGACATTATTTTAAATTTTAAAACTCTTTCTTTTAAAACAATTTTCGGTAAATTATGTTTCTCAAGCTCAGTAACTATTATCACTCTTTTCCGTATTTCCATTATTTTTTGTTTCAGGTAGACTATGTCATTTTCTCTTCAAGTTACACGTGCTATCCATTTTAGTTGTTGCTACTGTTGAAAGTTCTCAATTGATGTAGTTTCTGTTATTTGGTACAGCTCTTTCTGATTTTGTAGCGTCAGTCGATGGGAAATAATAAAGAAAATAATTATGATGGTTAATATCAGAGCTTTGAGAGTTTACCGGTTATTACCATAATAAATAGTAACACTATCATAATAAATATAGATTTTAATCTATCTATCTATCTATCTATCTATCTATCTATCTATCTATCTATCTGCCTGTACCTTGCCTAGACCCGAATTTCATATGAGAATTATCATTACAGTCAAACACACGTATCGTTCTCAAATTAAGTACATTTCCTTATATAAAATAGTTTATTCCGCAATATAATGTACCAACGATTTAAGTTTGTTACATCTATTTTCCACTGTTTTTACATTGATATGTAAGTACATATCTACTTTTTACGAAAGACTAACTTGCAGATACGTAATCCTTAATCGGTCAGAACACTGAGACAAACAGATTATCAGGTGGAGCTGTTGAAATTTACTCATTTCTGTCTCTTTTTCTCTGTGGACTTATAGAGAGAAAGGAGAAGAGAGAGAGAGGGAGAGAAAGAGAGAGAAAGAGAGAGAGAGAGATGGAGGAGAGAAGAGGGGAAGAAAAGAGAAGAGAAGGGAGTAGCTTTCAATTTGAATTTTCTAATCATGCAGCCATATATAAACATAATCTCACGTCAAGTACAAAAATAAGACGAAAACAGACACAAAGAGTCGGTTTATAGACAACAAATGAAAGTGCACAATGCCTTATATTTAGGCTATCGTTTTAGAGATTTTTTAATTACAACAAAACATTAATATTCAGAAGAAACAGATTACTTTCCAATTTTCAAATTTAAAATTATATTATTGATTATATATATATATATATATATATATATATATATATATAGTATTTTGTGTAAATATATATATATATATATATATATATATACATATATATATACATATATATATACATACATGGTATTTTGTATATATATATATATATATATATACAAAATACTATATATATATATATATATATATATATATATATATAGTATTTTGTGTATTTAGGCAGTAAATTTATTTCAGGCATGTCTGATTGAATAAATTACAAACGTTATGTCTGCTTATTTTGATCATAATCCTTTCATATTCACGAATATTTTTCCGTATGTTTAAAATTGAATGAGGCAAGAAATGCACCGTAGTAGTGAGAATCACTTTTATTACGCAAGTACTTTCCATCTGTTTATGAGATCATCATCAAGGATGTATTTGATAAGGCAAAAACTATGCGAAGCTATCCATCATTTAAACGCAAAAAAAAATAAATAAAAAATTCAGTAATGTATAGCTACATATAGTTTTTGGTCTTAAGATAAAAATAAGCTGATATAATATTTCTAACTTATTCAATCAAATATGCATGAAATATATATATATATATATATATATATATATATATATATATGTTTTCTAAAAATATATGTTTTCTAAAAATAAAAACAAAAAATATCAATAACACCGGATTATATATCTTACTGTTCTTTCTTTCTTTCTATATATATATATATATATATATATATATGTGTGTGTGTGTGTGTGTGTGTGTATATGTATGTGTGTGTGTGTGTGTGTGTAACATAAATATTACTTTAATATGTATGTTATATTGATGCAAAATATGTAACAAGTTTATGCATGTGCGAGAAAAGCCAAACACACGTATATATGTGTGAGTATGCATGTGAATTTTCATTTATGTATGAACATTTACATCCCTTAATGTTGAATATATATGTGTGTGTCTGTGTGTGTGTTTGTGTGTATGTGTATGTTTGTGCGTGTGTGTGTGTGAGAGAGAGAGAGAGAGATATGTATAGCATCAAGTGATTTATTTCTTTCATTTCTCTGGCCGTGTCTAGCTGATTCTCTCAATTTTCTTATTGAATATTTAATAACAGTCTGTCTGGGAAGCTATCTTGAGATTTTTCATGGTTGCGTGTCTCTCGATAAACAAAACTAATTTTCTCGCATACCAGCTCGTGTCACGTAATGCCAGCGCCAAGTAGGTCTGTTTGTCCGAACGGCAACCGCTCTCGTAGCGGAAAAAGAATGGAAACAAGTTTCAAGACCATGTCCTATCAGTCTCTACTCTCTCTTTTTTCAGCACTGCCCATATGTTTCTTTTACCTTCTCAATCTATGCTTGCTGTTGTAGTTCTAGTATTTAACAAAACCAAAGTGGTCACTAAGTCCGACGTGAGGAATTAGGACTTGATTAAGGGCCTAGATTTAGGGAAAAAATTAGCTTAGTTTGTTGAAATTAGATTTAGGATGACTAGACGATTGATGTGAACAGAATTACATAGAAAAATAGGTAGATATGAAAAATGTCGACACACGCACACAGACACACGCAAACAAATATACATGTTTGTCTGTGCATGTATTTGTGTGGTGGCGTGTTTACAAAGATAGTAAACTGAATATTGTTGCCAGCTAAACATTTTTTTTAAATCATAAAAGATTAATGCAACATTTCAGCACATATATTCGTAATATGAACCATCCTAAAATGTTTATCATTATGGTGAATGACATTTGCAATAAAGCATTTTTACATGCATCTTATTTTCTAAAACCGCTTTTTTAATGAAAACTTATTTTGATCATTATTTGTCTGAAAATAGTCAATAAATCTGAGTATATTTTAATAATGTTTACATACAAGTATTATCGGCATATCCATCTCGCGCAGTATTAACCATGTGATCTTAGTGCAGTGGTTATAAACGTGGTAAGCGGTGACGAGTTCGAGTTGGAACTGAGGCCGTTGTCTTCACTTTCAAGTAAATATTCTCGGATGGGTAGGAATATCTTTTCTCTTCTCAGCAAATGGTTGATAGCAGAGGGTGTCTTGGTCTTAAGAGGCATTAAAAGCAGGGTTTGTTAATAGAAGGTATATAGGGGATTTTAAGTTGCAATAAAACAAAGATTTTTAATAGCAGACAGTATTTTTCTGGAATTTCACACGTTCTTTTGTTTATATCCCCGCTTATTTGTTGTATCTTTCTTGTCTCCCGCTCATTTCATTTAACAACCTTTTTGTTTAATCAGCTAAAATATTTGTTTACAACATGGCTCTTGTAGAGAGAATTAAAAAAAATTAAATAAACTTCTAATACAGGATAATTTATTACCAGATTTTGTAGCACCATTCTTATATTGAGTGGCAAAAGTAATTTACATGTCATAAAATTCTAAGTTCGAAAACTCGGTTAAAAGAAAAATTTGGTAATGGTTTAGTTTATATTATACCAATAGAAGATATGAAGATATTTTCATTTCATATTCGTAATAAGACGAGACACTTTCAGGTGTTAAACGAATTAATTAATCAATATATTCACTTGATGGATTTTTTTCCTTAAATCAATACATTAGCTGACATAGTTTAATAGAATTTTTTCGTTCGCCAGTTTTATTTTTTAAATTTTTATAGTATTCTTTTCCTGAGTGAATATACAACGAAGAATCTTGACTTCCCGATTCGAGATATTAAAATACTTTTTTGTCGTCTTCAAAAAAGCATTTAAGCAGTAACTACTGATATTAAACAGTTTGTCATTGGATAATAAATGCATTTTTCGAATAGGATTTTATTAAGCTCAGTCATATTGAGTACGTGACATTTATTTTCCGGGTTGGGTAGCTCTGGTATGCAAATGAGCATTTGAAATCTGACCTGTTACTCAATTTGAACATATAATGTTAACATTAGAGTTTGATACGAAACTGATCTTTAAAATATGTAAAAATCATTTTTTTTAAAAATAAAAGATTATAAATTTTACATTTAAAGATGTTCTTATCAAACATAACTAACCGCTCAATGAAATCCTAACTATTTTTAAAATCGCTGATGAAGGCAATTTAAGTACTCGACAGTTAAATGGGTCGCTACACTACAAGGATTGGAAGCAGCCTTCAATTCATTGACTCAATGTTACAGTCACCCTCACACCTTAACAATCATTTAAATTTCAGTTCTTCATTCGTGAATTCATAGCTACTCATTTTCATGAGAGTGTTAAGAAATTTGACACGTTCAAATTTAGAATAGAACCATTTTTTTTACTTGAAAGTGGATGACATGCAAAAACACGCGAGAAAATAAAAAAAATACACTAAAAATATTTTGTCTGTTCACACGTCTGTTGGTCAGTTATCACAAAAGTAATAGTTTTTATGTTATTAAACGAATATCGCTTGCTTTTTTCTTTTATATAATTATTAATTCATTTTATTTTATTAATCCGATTATTTCAATGTCTGTGTGAATGTCTATCTACCCGCTACTATATCTATACAACGCACTTTACTTATAGCTATCCAGGTAATTTATCTGTCCAGCGTGCACATAAAAATGAGCATATATTAGGGTTGTCAGTAAAAGGGCCATCCAGAGATGCGAACTACGATGTGGTGACATCAAATTAAATCAAGTAGAAAAATGTAAATATTCAGGTAATGTTTTAACAGAGGATGGAAATCTTTTAGCGAAATCTGAATGCGGATCAGAATAGCTGAAGATGAATTCTGAAACGTAGTGAAAGTATTAAGAAATAAGAAACGTTTTTTTTTTGTTTTTTTTTAAGCTTAGAAGCAGCAAGGCATGAGACCACTAGGATGCAGGGGGGTTGCAGAAGATTTGTAGCAAGAGCAGATAGGAGTGATAGAAGAAAGGATGACGGGAAGGATAGTGTGTAGATCAAGGTAACTGGAGATGTCGATTGACATTACATTTGAATAGTTGGAGATTATAGCTATCAGGGAAACAGTAATTGGGAAGGGTGTTCCACAGGCGAGAGGTGCGAGGTATGAAGCTATTGGAGTAGAAGAGACGGCGACATTTTAAAGTTTCTACAGTGTAAGGGTGAGAGCGGGATGCCAGCCTCGTAAGGCGCTTGTATTCATGGAGACTGGAGACCAGGAAAAGCAGCTCATCGGAGCAATTGCCATGAAAGTTTGTAGAAGAGACAGAGAGAGGCGACGGCGCGTCTGTGAGATAGTGGCTGCAGGCGAGACGCCAGATCAGGGCCAATCACATTACATATCCGTCTCTGGATCTTGTCAAGAACTCCGAGATAAACAGAAGGTGCCCCAGACCATATATGGCAGCAATACTCCATTCAAGGGCGAATGGTCGTTTTGTATATTTGAAGTATCGATTCAGGGGAGAAAAATTTTCTGGCGCGGCACAGAGAGCCAACTTTCCTCGAGGTGGACGATGCAATTGACTCAATGTATTTGTTCCATCTCAGGTCAGCAGTCAACGTGAGACCGAGCAGACGCAGGGAGTCGCTCTCAAGAAGTTGACTATCAGATATTCTAATGGGGGGCAGGTAAGGATCTCTATGGTGGTTGATGGAGAGTAGTTTAGTTTTTGAGGCGTTAAATTTGACCATCCAATTGTTGCCCCAGTTAACAACCGATTGGAGGTTCATTTCAAGACGCGCGGAAAGGTTAGTTTTGACCGCGACACTAGATTTGGTTTTGAGTCAGGAGTAAATTGTAGTGTCGTCCGCGTAGATGCCAACTTGGGAACCTATGGCGTCAGGAAGGTCGTTGATGAAAATAATGAAAAGTGTGGGGCCAAGGATGGAGCCTTGTGGAAAACCTGCGTTCGTGGGATAGGAACTGGAGGAGAAACCGTTGAGAACGACCGTTGATTAGAAACAAAGAAAACTTATGTAATATCATTCCTCATTATATGAAAGTGAATGCTGAACATTCTCACAGAATAAGAAGTGACTCGAGGCACCAGAAATGCGGTTCTACAGAAGGATACTGAGAATACCATGCACGTTTTGAGCAGCGACAATGTTCTGGAGAAAATGAAAGGAAAAACACTTATAATTAGAATCAGGATACACAATGAGGAAAGAGGGCTTGGATAATTTGATACGCATACTACATATAGAAGAGAAGAGGAACAGAGGAAAGCAGCGACCTAACGAGCTTGTCAGAATAGTTGGCAAAACATGGATTAAGAAAGATAGCAAAAAGACATAATTTACTAAAAGCTAAAAGAAACTGTGGAGAGCTATGATACCAAAGAACTGAAGGGAAACAGATTGTAGAAGAGTTTATGATATCATCTTATTTTATAAACCTTTCTTTAGAATAGATAAAAATGTACATATTTGAAAACCTAATATTTAACGTGCATATATATTTTTACATAGGTATATACTCACCTACACGTACAAAAGACGCAATCGCCTATTCATAATGGATTCCTGGACATTTGATCAGGAATAAAAATAAACAGCATTTGAAAGTTGGACTTTAGGACATTTGTAAGAAATAATCATGTTAATATATGAAAAGCAAAGAAAAAGTAACAAACATAGAAAGTACAGAAACACATGAATTCGAATTTGTTGAATTGGAATCAATATTAGGCGAATTATGCCATTTAAAACAAATCAGATATAATAAAAAGTGTATATATATATATATATATATATATATATATATATATATATATATATATATATATGTATGTATGTATGTATTACGCCCACGTTGGAGTATTTGAATTTATCTATATTTTAATTGTTAATTTACATGTTTTAGACTTACTACAAATCTTCCTCCAAATTATCACTTCATAAGAATTTTGATACAATAATTTTGCCAACGTTGGTCCCTGAAGAAGTGTTGGCAGAAAGGCGTCTTGGTTAAATAAAATCAACACTAAACAATGTTTGTTTAAAACAATATATATATATATATATATATATATATATATATATATATATATATATATACGAAAGGAAACATATCTACCACATCAGACCAAAATTACAATATGGTTTAAATTTATACAGGCGATATATTAAAATTATTTTAAAATTAAATCACAAGAGAACAGGAAGTAAATGTTTAAATTACTTGACCTAGAAATATTTCCTGGGGATTTACATAATGGAAGAGGGGAGTGGGGGCAAGAAAAAGTAGAAGCTAGGTGCTACCGCAATTCAAAAGTACAAGTGACAGCTACTGAAATGCATTGAAATTAAATCAAAATTTATACCATCATCATCATCATCATCATCTAATAGGCATATATATATAAAATACATATGCAAATATACGCATCCATATCTATCTCAGTGTTATCTATCTATCTATCTATCTATCTATCTATCTATCTATCTATCTATCAATGGCGCCTCTAGTCCAACAATGTTTATTTGGCTCATTACAAACTTTAACAAAATAAACTATTAGTATAATTACGTTATGATTACATTACTCTAACAAAAATCTATAATTTAAAAAAAAATATCTGTACATAAAATTTAAAAAATGAACATTTTGGTATTTTAATATAAATTCTATAAAAATAATCATTTATGAAAAAAATTCCAGACATGTAAAACGTGTGTATGTGTCTCGAATGTGTGTTTGTATATGTGCCTATACGTTAATCTGTTTATGTATCTGCGAATGTTTAATTTAATTTATTGTAGGTTTATGATCAGTATTGCTGACTGATATCATATTTCCTCAACACTACCCCAGTCACATTCCAAATCCCCAGATGCCGAATTATGGCTGTTACTTTCTTTGAATTTTGGCGATTATAAGTTGGGCAAAATTTTATTTGCTCTTTTTCAATTGCTACATACAGCTAAAAACCTTATACTGTACGGAATAAATTTGAAAACAATAAGTTGAAATAAAAATGTGTTCTTTGAAAAACAGGGCATACAAGTCATTAGAGATTTTTAAAAGAATATTTATAAAATTAAAGCAAGAAATATATTGCCTTTTAAATATGTTACCAACTTGTTCCGACTACTCACGTTAATTTTATTTAATTCTTTTTTACTTACGAAATCAACGTACTGCGAAAGGTTTTGGATGCTTTGAAATAGATATATTTGAATGCTGACTCGATCGGGTTGATCCCAACAAGCCCGACCTCCAGAGTCGCCACTGATATATATATATATATATATATATATATATATATATATATATATACCAATTCTCTAAAATGACAAAAGATAATCGAAAGCACTCTAAACTTAACATTTGATTGCGACAAGTTTCCATACACGTTTTCGCCTGAAATAAACCGATTAATTCCACAACAGGAAAAACTCACTAAACGGTTTTATAGACATTTCCTTTCTATTCTATATCATATAACCTATTCGAATATATATATATACATATATATATATATATATATATATATATATATATATATATATATAAGAAAAATTTTGACAAATTCCGTTGATGAATCGATATCATCAGAAAAATAATTTTATTTCAGATTTTAACTTTTCTAAATTAAAATTAATTAAGCATTTCTAAAACGATACAGTTAAAGCAAAATTCAAGTGTTCATAAGTTAATGACAATATTAATATTTTCAAGATGATGTCAATTCATTTTCAAAATATGTCAAAATAGAAGTTTTCACGATTCCTTTGAATTTTTCATCCAATCTATACTGAGATGTCATATTCTGTTTTTAATAGAAATATTTATAACCGAATTTTGTGTTATTGAACAGCTCGTGAGTTGTTTATCATATTGCGAATAAATGCTCCTTCATATTCTGAAAAGCTATTTCTCACTTTGTATCAAAGTGTTTTAACGATACTAAATAGATGATGTAGCTCCTAACCACTTCAGATATTAATCCAAGAGGAAATATTTTGTCTTTAAAATATGTATGTGAGAACGGAAATGAATATAAAAATTGTATATGTTGTACTAAAAGCGGAAATAATGTTAAAGTCGAATTAATAGAAAAGTTCACAAAATTTCACAGCGAAAGAATGAGAAACGATGTAGAATCACAAGTCGGTCATATTAATTTGCAAAATAATAAGATATTTTTCATATTCATAGGATATTGAGTTAATCAAACATATGTTTATATGGCTTATATCTTTTGGGTTTACTTATACATAGAAAATACGCTTTATTTTGTTTGTATACCTGATACGTAAGTTATGATAATTATTTGTTTAATTAGGATAAATATACGTTGAATTTCACATTGGTTGTATAAATAGAAGTATATTCTGAAATGTAAACCAACATCGGTTGGTTAATAGGGATTTTATTGCGAAAACTTTGACTAGCATAATAAAAGCTACATGACCTACAGTAGCAAATCTAATATAGACAGATATCACTTCATTCTGTTTATTAAATCAATAATTCAATTCCATTGATTACATGAATTATGACACACGTTCTTTATTTCATTTGCTACACCTTGAAATAAGGATGAGAATTCACGGTTGGAGAAATGTTACCGAATCACGAAATAAGAAAATAGAATTAAAGGTGTAAATGTGAACGGCAAATTAGTGAGTGTGTATCAAATCAACTGCTTGGAAAGAGAATTTGTGTTTAAGCAGAAGAACTTTACCGTTAACTCCTGATGGACATTATCAAATTGACAGACGCTGTATTGCGGGACATTCTTGAGCTTGTCTCTAACAAGTGAAACACGGTAAAAGTGAATTTCATGACTATAACTTTAAAGATTGGGACTACATTTCTTAGCAAATTTTATGTCAAACATTTTGAAACTTAAGTAGCAAAATGTAAAGACCTGAAAAAGTAAAATTGTGCCTTTATGACAAGAAAATCACAGATTATAAACATACATATATATGCATATATATATATATATATATATATATATATATATATATATGTGTGTGTGTATGTATGTATGTGTGTGTGTCTGTGTATGTGTGTGTATACATACATATATTTGTATGTATATGCGTATATGTATATATATGTATGCATGTACATATATATCTGCATTAATATATATAAAAATACACACACATATATATAGTTTACAATGTAGAATTCCTGTTGTAATCAAAATCATATTCCTGTCTATCTATAAACATATATATATATATATATATATATATATATATATATATATATATATATATATGTATATATATATATATATATATATATATATATATATATATATATATATATATATATATAAATAGCATGTGTAAATATAAAAGTGAACATAGAAGTCAAAATTTAGAGGTGACAGTCTGTTTCATGCTAGATGCAATCGTCAGGCCACGATTGCATCTAGCATGAAAGGGGACTGTTGCCTCTAAGTTTTGACTTCTATGTTTACTTTTATATTTACACACGCTCTATCTCTATTGAGCACTTTATCCCATAAATATAGCACATCTTAAGACTATATTTCTTCACATATATATATATATATATATATATATATATATATATATATATGTGTGTGTGTGTGTGTGTATGTGTCAATTTTAGTTGATACCCGTATTTGAATAAGCTCCCCGTTTATTTATTAAACAATATATTTATTTTTGCCTATTTGCCTGAATATTTGAGAAATCTTATCAGTGAAAGAGCGCATATTTTTCTCTAAAAAGTTGTTTCTCTAAGCTATGTTATATATCAGTAGGAAAGTGACTGAAGCCGAGATTAATAAAGAATTTCTAAACATATAGCAGGAGCACCAGGCTAGATCTGGCAGCACTGTTCAATGCTTGAACGAATAATCGACTTATAAATATGCTACATTCTGTCGAGAGAAATGTTCTAGCATGACACAAAGTACCAACTTTCCTAGCAATTGATTCAATATAATCTTTCCACTTCCTGTTAGCTGCATTAATTCATTTACAAAGGATGATTACATTTATGCATATATACATGTTTCTATCTTATCAAAACATACAAAAGATTTCTGATTTGTTTCTGTTTTGCAGGAATATCACAAGAGGAATCTCTTTTCTAAGTGAACCATTCTTCTTCGTCGCTTGTTTTAAATAAAGTTATCAGAGAAGTAAACAGTCATTTGAAATGAGAAGAAAATTCCTTCTCTCAATTTTATGATGTTTATGACACTACAAGTTTCTTAAAAATATTCATGTGCATTTTTTTATCGTGTTTGTAATTTTTCCTAAGATGTCACCATCGTTTTAAAATTATGCAAAATGAAAAGTAGAGTGGAAGTTATGTTTTACATCGCTGTTCGCCATGACATTTATTTTTCACCATTTTTATTACAGTTTTTGCTTTCTTTGCAAAAACTTTTCCTCTCACGTTTCCATTAGTTTTCTGTTATGTCAACCATTGTTTATATCAGCGTCTTTCCGACTAGCCTATGGTTGTGTTTATAATACTTGCATATCACTCACAATTCTTACATATTGGAGTGATATATCTTAGATGGAGGGGGCGCTGTTTTCAAGTTTTTTGCAATCTTTGGTGATATGAGTTAAGTCCTTGTAGTCATATGTTTGAATTTGAAATGTTTTGTGAATATATTGTATTTTTTATACTAAGAGTTGAACTGCAATATTCAGTCATTGAATTGGTGAGATCAACACTAGTTCTTGAAATTCGCTAACAATGATATAGTTGTCAATGGCTGCCTTGAAAATCAAGTTGGTAATTGCGTACTATTTCACATATAGCATAAAATACATTCTTTGTACCGATATTTTATAAACATTTTAGTCAAGTATTGAAAGAATACACGGTTGTCATCAAATGGAACAGCGCAGCATGCAGATTACAAATCTGAGATACCAAACTCAAGCAAGTATAACAGTTTAAATATCTAGGAATTGTTTTAACAGAGGGACTGAAAGTATGACATCGAAATCCTAAGGCGTTTTGGGATAGTGAAATATACCTTTCAAAAGTGAAACAAAGTATTAAAAAACAGAAAAAAAAAATCATTAGAAACAAAGTAAAGAGTATTGATCTGTTACGTATAATTACTCCTCATATATGCCATTGAATGCTGGACAATCTCCTCACAGATGAAGAAGTAACTTAAAGCAACAGAATGGTGCTTCTACAAAAGGATTCTGAGATAACCATGGACCGAACATGTGAGCAACGACGAAATTTTAGAGAAAATATAAGCAAAAATAGCATCAGAAAGTTGAAAGTCTTAGGGCACATAATGAGGAAAGTGGTTTGAAAAATTTGAGACTCACAGAACATCTTGAAGATATGAGAGACAGAGAGGAATACAGCGCATAACGTAACGTTAACATGCTTGTATAAATGGATGGCAGAACAGAGTTCAGAAGAGATAACAAAAGACAAAAATTACTAAGAGCCAGGAAATTATGGAGAGCCATGATCGTCCTCGTCCTGAAAGCACACAGAAGAAGAATCGTCTAACTCTTCAACATTTTTAGCTATGTATATAGTTTTCTTGTTTTTTTTTTCTTTTTTCGTTCTTTTCCTTAAATCTTTATCTATTTCTGATTTCCTCTTCACCTTTCTCATATTCAGTTTCTTTCTTTCTTTCTTTCTTTCTTTCTTTTAATTCCACCTTATCCATCGATGGGACTTTCTTGTTTAAGACCCATTTATTCCAGGAAAAGAAATCTAAATTATGGGACGATCATTCATCTTCTGCCTTGTGCAATCAGTTTAAAGATTTTTATGTGCAACTCGTCGATATTTCGCCTGCTGCTTTAGAAAATCTATCGTCTTGGTCTCGTTATATATTGTAAAAAGTTCGATTCTCAATTACAAGCATCTGTCAGTTGTAATTTTAAAATCATTACGTCAAATCACTTAAGTACTATTATTAGTGTTAAGTTTATATTAGCATTTTTATTTAATAGAATGACGTCGTGTACGGTACAAAGTCGCCTATACAGAATACATAAATACATTAATTATGAAGAAACTATTTTGAGTGTAGCTGCTGTATGTTTCTCTGCTTTGTTTTTATGCGGTTTCCACGGGTGGTGTTATCTTCAATGTTGGTATATCCTCAGATGCTTATGTCTTCGTGGTAGGTGATTTCGCGGATGATAATTTTTTCGAAGTTGGATTGTGAGGTCTTTGCGGTTTGGGATTCCACGGATAGTGATGATCCATCGTAAGGTAGTCAGCTCCTCTTTTTATCTCATCTAGAAAACTTGATCTAAAATTACATCTTCCGCATTTAACAGTAAAAGAAGCCTATGTATTTGTAAAGCCTGAAGAGCTCTGACGTTGAAAATGTAAACTGTCATATTTGATGAGATGCTGAAAAAATCTTGGCTTGATCTAGAAGAAATTTAATAAAAAGTAATTTTTGGTCATTTGATCAACTTTTGAAAAGTGTGTCTGGCCACAAACCATTTATTACACCTTATAACAGTTTGCATCAAAACGAGAAGGATGTTTTGAAACTTTTAGGAACTGCCTAAAGATTCATGGATATTATTTAGAAATCAAAAACAAAAAAATTCTTTTATCTCCAAATAAAAATAAGCTTCTAAAAAATTTGCATTTGTTGAAGAATGACGAATAGTGTAAATAGGTTACGATGTGACAGCATATACGATAGCTTCAGTAGATCATAACTTTAGACAATTTTACTATTTCAATATTACCTTGTTCTAAGATAACATATTTGGAATTATTTTCATTGATTTTATTGAGAGAAAATCACTCTTATACACAATGAAATACAGTAATTATATTTTGGGAGTAAAGAAAACGTTGGAAGATGTCAATCATTGATTAACTGATATTGCGTAACGCAGGCAAAGCAGGAACAGAAGAAAAAGAAAAAAGAAAAAAATATATCCTCTAACGGTTAGACACAAGATAAATATGCTCTAAAGGTTAGAGAAATAAAAGAAAATCGTCCATTATTTTCTGGACAACTGTAAAAATGTATCAGAATAATTAACTGAATTTTTATGACTATCAAAAGTTTTCCGAATTCTGTGGAAGATCGAAAACTTTATCCGTTTTTATTTAAACCCGAATATAAATTGTTCTAATTTATTATAAATGAAATCTGTTGCACTTTTCCAGAAAAATAAAGTTCCTGAAATATATTTTAAAAATTAAACAAGATGAAAGAAGAAACGAATTTACTGAGTTCGAATAAAGACATCAAGTGTCAAATTGAAAGCTAATTTTGGAAAATCCTATTAAAACATTTGGTGACCTGGATATCTACATTGTTTTTATAGCATCATGACTCAGATAAAAAGCGTAAATTCACATCTGTACACATATGACAGTAGATACTGGCATTTCGACGTGATGTAATGGTTAACAGGTTTTTCTCGTTAGTTCAATTTATGACCGAATAGTGAGTCCGATCCTCATTGAGTGCTCGATATTTTGGCCTTGTGCCATGTCTAAGCTGCACTTAGTAAACTGCCATACAGCGGTAGATAATCTACAGACTTATAGTTCGGAACTTGATACAGTGAGTAAATGAATTAATCTGAAGTTTTACAGTATAATTTTCGAACTAAGTGTTTAATATTTACCGCTGAATAAAATACTGCAACGCGAGAGGAGACTGTGTTAATCAGTAAATATTTCTTGGATATAAAAGAGAAACCGCTTTCTGTGACAGAATGCTCAATTCATATGACTGAAGAATTTCAGTCAGTGTACGTTTTCATAGTTAAACACATCACGAATGACACAAACTTATTGAAAGATGGGCGATTTTATCGAGTCACTGTCTCTAGAATGGTTTCAAACAAAAGTTATAAAAATAGTCTGTCTTGGTATTTAGCCCATAGCCGGGGGAGAAGAGCCGCAGTCAATTACCCCGCATAAATATAGTCTTCTTGCATAATATATATACTTTTTTCGTCATCATTCTACAGTCTTGTTGATGTAAGTACAGAAACGGGAAATAAGTCCCAATCACCTGTTTTCTCACATTTAATTTCTATCTCAAAACTTGCGAAATATATTTAACTTATTTCATGAGCAAAATTTGATCTGAATGCATATCTTGAATGTAAAGTTTTTTAATACACGTGTTCGCGCTCACACACGACATCTATCTATCTATCTATCTATCTATCTATCTATCTATCTATCTATATATATATATATATATATATATATATCATAGTAAAAAAGAAAGAACAGTAAGATATATATATATATATATATATATATATATATATATATATATATATATATATATATATATATATCATAGTAAAAAAGAAAGAACAGTAAGATATATAATTCGGACGGAACTCATAATTGATACAATAATAGTCAATAAAAATGAACACACTACCGCCCCTGTCTAAATCATTGGATTTCTCCGTATCCTTGGAAACATAAATTACGACTGCATGTGCATTTAAAACTCAGTAAATTTCAAAATAAGTTATTCCAAAATTCACTTGGAGATGAAACAGAACTGATACTTTTAATTTAATTGAATTTGAAGTTTTTAGTTTCTGTTTTTGAAACATGCTGATTCCTGTGTAGCGATGGAACTATATTTTTAAATCAGTTAATTTATAATATATATATATAAACGTGAGGAAAATTTTGATTAATACATAGGTTTTAGCTTTGCAGCCTGTAACACTCACTGCACACTATTATATATATATATATATATATATATATATATATATATATATATATATATAGAGAGAGAGAGAGAGAGAGATAGATATATATTATAGATAGATAGATTGATTGATTGACCTCCAAAGAAACGCGATATCTAAGATTTAAAATTAATTTTTTAAATGAATTATCTGTCTTGAAGCTTTTTTAGCTTTAATTTCAAGCTAAGAGATTTCCAGTAAGCAAAATACTGCATTTCAAAAATCGCTGATTTTAGCACCAATTTTAGCTATCTGTCAACACAATGTCATTCTCTTTATTTAAAAATATTTCACAAATAAAATATAATTTTCTTGAAACATTATTTGAGTAATATTAGCTAAATTAAATTTTAATTAATTGGATTTGAAACAAATATTATTTATTTTAAGTTTAAAATATCGCAGAAATGCATTTTTAACATGGAGGTAGATGTTTATTTAAGGTGTTGACAGCTTGACAGTATTATTGACAACAAGAAATTTAACTAATTTTTCCTGTAAAAATTACTTGAGCATATATGTGAGCGCCCTTTTTTAATATATATATTTTTAACTACTCAGTAATATTAAAATTTAAGATGTAATCTGTAACTCAAATATTTTATTGAATTTTGGATAATTTATTATAGTCATCCATTTTATTTTTTGATAATGCCATGTATGGACGTGCATATTTACAAAATTCGGCACGTTTATGCACGCATAAGACAAATTTTAAATTCTTTCTTTAAATACCGGGGGTCAATAAATTGTAGTAAACTCTCCATTTATGATTAGAAAAGAGTTTTGCTTAATAACACAACACCTAAACCGTATAAATTAGTATAGAATTTTAAAAGATTTAAAACTTTATAAATTATTCTAATTAAAATTCATCGACAAAATGTTTTTTAACAAAATGGTGTCGATAATATATCTTATTCATAAAAGCAATTAAAAGCATTTCTAATTAAATAATATCTTTATTTTTTATTGCATTTTATTTCATCTATTATTCAGAGCAGATATTCGGTAACTGAGGTGTCCTGTTTTACAAAAAGAAATTGATAATTTAAATTCTCTACGGAGTTCTGCGTATAATTAATATAAACATTAAGAAGTACCAGAAATTAATTTCATAAAATAAATAAGTGTGCGTATGCGTGTGTGTGTGTGTATGCGTGTGTGTTTGTATGCGTGTATGCGTGTGTGTGTGTGTGTGTGTGTATGCGTGTGTGTGTGTGTGGGGGGGGTAACAGATGTAAAAAAAGTTTTTAGCAAATTTTATAAAACAGAAAATTTCTAAAATAATTTCATTTTTGAAAGAATCTCCAAATCAATGTGTTTTTCAACGCAAAAAGACGCTAAAATTTCATAAACTAATTTATGGTCTCCCGCTGACGCAAGAAAAACAGAATTTTAAAACGAAGTTTTTGAATGTTCTAAAAAGGTTAGTCTTTCGTCTTAATAATAACAAAGATTTTGACGATAACATGTTTTTATTAAGTTCTAGGGCATTTTTTCATCAAGTATACTCATTTGTTAGCGAATTGTTGAAGGTACCTATATATATATATATATATATATATATATGATTATTGAACCCTCCTGAAGAGTGAATTAAAAAGTTAATCTACGAAACTATGGAGTCGACGTGTGGATGAAGCGGCATATAACATCAATCAAATAAGTGGCAAATTACATTTATTTGTATTAATCATAAATAGATTGAAATACAGTTGTAGTAGATATACGAATATTTGTTCGTGGTAAAGGAGGAAAAGAATGAAATAGCCATAGTGTTTTAACATGGAGTGCAGATGGATTTAGTCTGTAAAAAAGAATGGAAATTAAATAATGTGACTATGAAGCTAATTCGATAGAAACATCACCAATATCAATAGGGCGACAAGTAAATCTTAAAACTGTTAAGGAATAAAATAATTCACATTCAGGAAATCAATGCCGTCGGTTTTTCTCTTCTTTCTTTGTCGCTGTCGTCAGAAACAACAGTTCTAATGTTACATTAAGACTTTCGATAATAGCGAGAACAATAGGTTATTTTCCAACCAACGTTGTTGTAGTTACAAGGCACACAGCAATCCAAAGATAAAGAGACATTTTCTATATATCTGAGAAAAACAAGTCACAATGCCCAGTGTTAATACTATTAAAACATACGTGCAAAACACGCACAAACTCATATATATATATATATATATATATATATATATATATATATATATATATATATATATAAGTTATGAAAAACTTGGTAATCCGTATCGGTATATATATATGTCTATGTATGTATATTCAGGCAGCGTATTTTCTTTCAAACAGGTTTGGTTAAATAATTTAATAATTTTCTAAAAATTGTAGAAGCTCTTTATATAAGAGATTTAAATCCCAAAATAAATGAAAAACAAATTTCTTAAATGTTTGTAGCAGAAAAAGTTATACATAAAGTTTGATATCTGCAGGGCATTTGCTTTTATTTTTCAGTCTTTCTCCTCCAGGCTCCTCATACTACTAAAATGTTTAAATTTGGATTTGTCTGTCTTCAGTAGATTTTGCTAAATTATGAATATTTTACATGATAAACATTATATTTTGTTTTCAACATTAACCATTCTGTAGACTTTTTGAGATTACCAACAGGGTTTGAAATTTCTGTCAGGCCAAGGGAATCGTGAAAAAAGAACAATATTATTTTATTTTGCAAAGAAATACTATACCACCAGTTTAACTGGAAAAAATCACCTTTCAAAAAGACAACGATCAAAAACACTTTTCTAATTTATGTTGAAATTACTTCAAGTTAAAGAAAAGGAAAAAAAAAATTTGGAAATTATGACTTGGCTGCTTCAATCTCCTTACCACTCTCTCATTTAATTAGTATGGGAAGAATTTAATAGGAGACTTCGAAGAGAGTACACGAGTAAGGGTAAGAGTGAGCTTTTTAGTGCTGGAACAATGTTGCTTGGGAAGGTCTGCAATCTCATTTTTTTCAAAAAGTGTTGGAAAGAATGCAAATAATTTGTAAAGTAATAATTAAGTGGTTTTATTGACGAAAGCAAAATACGATGCTGTTGTATGAATTTTGTATAGTTTAGTGCTTATTTTTGCCAATTAAAAGCAAATAAATTGTAGCTACTGATATTTTATCTTAAAATTAAATATTTTTACATTTATTTTAAAATAAATACAAAAATATTTCATTTCAATATGTTGTTAAAACAATGCAGTATTCCATAACCTTTTTAACTGCAGTGTATATATATATATATATATATATATATATATATATATTCATGCTCACAGGTTGCGTTTTTTACTGGGTTGGACCACTTTTGCAATTAGAAACCCCTTAATTCTTCTAGGCATCGATTCAACAATGTTCTGGAAGCACTCCTTTATTATGGCATCCTGCAGTTCTTTTAGATTGGTTACTGCCCATTCAGGATCTACTTTCGCTTTCCTGCACATCCCAAATGTGATTTATGTGATTGACATTCCGTAACTTTGGAGACAGCGTTAAGACCAAAATCCGATTGCTGCTGCTTTCCATGAACTAATTTGCCAGAATTTACGATCTGTGAAATGCAGCGTTGTCTTGCTGTAAGTAGACGACAGAGGATGAGCGCACTGTAGACATCAGTTGAGGCACCTAGTCAGTCATAATACGTAGATAGCTTGAAGCATTTAAACAATTTTTAATCGTACCAAGAAACCCCAAATACGTCGATAAATTATCCCGTTTGACACTAACAACAGCACGAACCGTTGATACAAAATCAGGATTGAAGGCAGAATGCATTCACACTTTCATCTTAATAAACGCGGAATTCTGTCACTTCCATCGGCATGTCGCACAATTATCGGAGCAGGAAAAGTTTTTCCAGTTTTCTATTGTCCCATTTTTGTAATGCTTAATGAATAGTAGTCGCAGTTTCTTGTCCTGACAGGAGTAGCAACTGGCGTATGCTTCTGAAACTCTAACCCATCTGTATTAAGATTCAAATTACTATGCTTTCAAAGATGCTCTTTCATATAAATCCATTGTGGGAGGTCGAACTGAGACGGGGTCATCGAGTCAATGCGAATTACATGACCCTGCATAGTACGTGCTTAGCCAGGGTACATACGGTTTTGAATTCAAAATTGTCCTTCGTTTAAATTGGTTGCCAACCAAGGCTACTACAATTTGCAAATAGAAGTTTTGAATTAAGAGTTTACGTTTTCCTAGATCGGTTGCCACCCAAGGATATAAAACTCAGTATGTCCTGCTATTTACCCATAGTTTGAGAGGAAAAAGATGGATTCATGCGTTTCCAAAGGGTATTTGCATGTAAGTAAATATAACGACTGGAATTCGAACTCGGCACATGGATTCCTCAATACGAGCCACTGTACGTGCCGTTTATATCCATTATAATGAGTGGCTGTTTTGCTGTTGCTTTTCTATCAGTTTGAACCAATCTAACCATCATCGACTACTGTCCTCCGCCCTCAGAATATAATGACCTCAATTGGAAAACTTCTATCCGATTTCTCAATCCACTATCCATGATTCCTACATCCATTGTAAAATATGGTTGATTTACTGTTACCTTTCTATCAGCCTGAAACAATCTGGCCATTCTCACAACATATTTGCTCCACCTTTCTATCAGCTTGAACCAATTTGGTCATTTTTACCCGACCTATTTCCTCCACCCAGAGAATCTAACAAGTGTATTTTGATCACAACTCTCCGTTACCTAAGTCCGAGGAGCTACGCGTGCCTCGCACATCCATTGTAAAAAGTGGTTGTTTTACTGTTGCCTTTCTACAAGATTGAATAAATCTGGCCATTCTCCCCGACCAATTCCCCCCGCGCACAGAATGGAACGATTGTAAGTCGAATTCATTTCTCCGATTCCTCAATCCGAGCCGCTCTCCGTGATTCCTACATTTATTGTAAAAATGCTTTATATCAGATTGACCGAATCTGGCCATTCTCCTAATATCTTTTCCTTCTGCCCATAGAAAATAATGACTATAATTCGAACTTGGCTCTTTGATTCTTCAATAGGAGCCGCTATCCGTGCCTCGTACATTGTAAAATGTGATTGTTTTACTGTTGTCTTTCTATCAGCTTGAACCAAATCTGGTCATTCTCCTTCGTCCTCTTTCCACAGCCCACAGAATGTAATGTTTGAAATAGTCGAGCTAGTATCTCTGATCCCTCATTCTGAGTCGTTATTCGTGCCCTTACGTCCATTGTAAAAGGTTTTACTGTTTTTTTTTTACTAGCTTGAACTAATCTAAACATTTTACTCCGATCTCTTTCTTCCGCCAGCAGTATATAATGAATGGTATTCGACCTCGTCCCTCCGTTTCCCCAATGCCATTCGCTATCCGTAACTTCTACATCCACTGTAAATGTGGTTGTTTTACTTTTGCCTTTCTATCAGCTTGAACCAATCTGGCCTTTCTCATCTGACTTCATACCTCCCCCCACAGGATAGTTTTCTTTTCTGACCATCCTCTTTATACCCCTAGTAATGGCTTTGTGTAAAAATCTTCGTAGGTTAATAGTTTTTGAAATACCCAGACTCATCCGCATGGAACGATCAACTCTGCTGCACTCAATGACATTTAATTACATTTATTTCCTTACTTTTCATTTCATATAAATGAAATTCACTCAGATGCCATGATCCTGTTTGAATGTTTATGTACATTAAATTACTACCGCGATTAGAAATTTGGATAAAAGATTTGTTCACCTGTACATAATTAAATGACTAGTGACTGTATATACGCAGGTGACACATACAGAAAGGAAACTAGATGCACTCATAGATGAAATAGTAAAGGAAAATGGAAAGAAAGGACTAACCACCAGTTTTAAGAAGACAGTTTATGTTTGTCTGCAAGAGGAACAATCTAAGAAGCGAAATACAAATCAGAGATATCAAAATCAAGCCAGAACAAAAATTTATGGTTATGGAAAATGTTGTAACAGATGATATAAAATGTGACATCGAAATCACGTTGGAATAGCAAAAGATCCTTCTTAAATGTTAAAAATGTTAATGCTATGTAATATCGATCATCCTACATGACAGTGAATTCTGGGCAATCTATTTACAAATGAAGATTAAGCGAACAGAAGTGTTGTTCTACAGAAGGATACTGAGAATACCATGGGTGGAATATGTGAACAACGAGGATGCTGTAAGGACAATGGTAATAAAAATAACTCATTCTTAGAATCAGAAAGTGACAGTTGAAATTTATTGGACATGTGAAGAAGTGACTGTGCTTAGAAAATTTGATACTCACAGGATAGACTGAAGTCAGTGGAAAGCAGCACGTAACCAACCTAACGTCTTTGTGTGAATGGTTGACAGAACAGGGTCAGGAGAGATAGCAAAAAGAAATATTTTACAAAGGACAGGAAATTGTAGATCGCCCAGGTTCCAACGGAACATGACATATAGAAGAAGTAGAAAAAAAAAGAAAAGACACTGATTTTTATGCAATAAAAAATCTTTAAACGAAATAAAACAAAAAAAAAACTCTTTTATAAGGAACAAAAAAGAAAACATTTCTTTTTTGGTAGATTCTTCACTGATTTCTAATTTCTTAAGCATTCACAAATCTCTTTGCATTTTTGGATGACCAATTTGGTAACTTAGTATAAATGTATAATTCCTGATGTCAAAGTTTATGCAAATGTTTTTGTTATACAGCAAACGACCTTTGTTTTCGTGCCTAAAATATTTTAATTCTTCCTAGTTCATATTTCACTTGAAAATATGACATAATATAATTTAAAAAATATAATGAATCATTTCTGAACAAAACAAATATGACTCATGATATATATATATAGGGTGTGATAAGTAAATTGTCGCCATTTTATATTTTTAATTTCGCACATTCACGTTGTTTTTTTTTTCATTTTGTCGGCTGCTAAGTATAGCAGGGTCAGTTGGGTACACTCTGTGAGAAAAAAAAATGGCGCAATTTACTCCTCCAGAAATTTGGAAACGCCATGCTGTAATGCTTGGCATTCGTACCGGAAGCTCCAATACGAACATTTCAGAGTGTTTGGGTGACAATCCGATGACTGCAGATGATTCGGGAAGAGTTGGATATGTTTAATTACAAAGGTACGACAGCTTGGGAAACTCACTCTGAACGTTCTGATAAGAAAAGAACTACCGAATTGATTAGTTATGGCATCAAGCTCAACACAGAGGCCCACATCAAGGGACTTTAGGAGGTAGAACTGCCCTGGGTCATGATGGTGGCTAGTGAAAGACCATATATCTGGAAACAGGACTCTGCACCATGTCATACAAGCAGGAGAACCTAGTCATGGCTGCCAGACAACTTCTGCGACCACATCACCCTCCTTACATCTGGACATAGCTGCAGTCCCCTTGATTAATGTGTGTCTGGGGGACGCATTTGAACGAGTGTCCTGCAAAACTTCTTGTAAAAGCAAAGATGAACTGAAGGCAATAATGATGGCAGCATCCATCAACTTAAAGAAGAAGACCGTTCAGAAGAGTTGCAAGAGATTCCGAAGTCGTCTAGAAGATGTGGTTGAAGCCAATTTTATTTAATAAATTTACTCTTTAGTATTTCAAGATATTTTTTGTAATTTTGGTAAATATATCTGTTAAAATTAGATGTCAGTGTTTTTAATTTCCCCCCGTATGTGTACACACACAAACATTTCACCCTGTATATATAGACACACATAGAAACACATTCTGTGTCTCTCTCTTACCTATATTCTCATTTTCTCTTATACATTCTGTCACACACATAATGCTTTCTTTCCCTTTCTCATACTCACACATATAATCAATACATTCAAGTAGCGATATAACATTTTCGGATATTCGTAATAAATATATAGATGCATATTTGAGCGTGTACACAAAGTCAGAAAGAGACAGCTAAAATCACTTGGAAACCTAATGAAGAAAGAGAACTTGGGGAATGTGACATCCACAAGACGGTACCGAAAGCAAAAGGGCCAGGACGAGCTAGAGTGCCATGTACCTGATCAACTTATGTGAATGGATAGTGGGACGAGGGTCAGTGGTGTATATGATAAAAAGGTAAACCTTACTAACTGCTACGATGTATAGGAGGCAGTGGAGAATTATGATCTTCAATGTCCGGATATGACATAGCATATAGAAAAACAATATAATTGTTTACTCAAATTAGCTTATACAGGAAAGTGGGACAGTGATAATCAGGCACACTGTTGTGATCTTCATCAAGGGTGTTGCTTACCACACATGATTCCATAGCTACAAGTCTTTATTGCTGTCAATGAACAGGTTTCGTTGCCTAGTCCGGTACAAGGCGACAATATATTCACTTTCCGCCCACCTGCAATGCAAATATTAACATAGGCATGTTAAGACAATTCTACTTAAAGAACGTTACCCTGACAGAAAGAACCAGGAACTCCAAGTTCCAAAGTATGAGGCTAACAACTTCATAATTGTTTACATTTCTATTTCGTTTGTTTGTTAATTCAACTGGATCAGTTAATTAATACAAGATTTAGAATATAAATTTAAGAGCAAGCTACAAGATTTAAAAAACCTGTCATTTTCAGTAAATTTAGGCAAGTTATCTCTATACATAATTATGGTTTCCATCTTGTTGTCGTGTATATACATCACATATAATTATTAGTAAGAATTAATTGTGAATTGAACGGATATGGCTTTTTAAACGGGATAAAAATTTAAAAAATCTGGCATGAAAACATTTTGTACAAATGTGACATGAATTCTTAGTACTTAATGACATTCTGTAGTTAATCAGTGCCCCTGGTAAGATGACTTCGCATATGACTTAATTTTCCTGTTTTACTCGTGCAATTACTATCACAAACATCGCAGATGCGATCACTCCTGATACTTGTATGGGTCTGGAAGTTCAACATCAAGAACTTTTCGGACACTTACTTTCAACTTTTCTTTTTGCTATCCGAAAGCAATCATTCCATCATGAACGTTCTTTCCTCAGACTGAATTTCTAATTTATACATATAGGAATACTCACTCGTCACGTATATATATATATAATATTAGTGGTTAATATACATATATATATATATATATATATATATATATATATATATATATATATATATATATATAAATATATAAATACACACACACACACACACACACACATATATATATATATATATATATATATATATATATATATATATGTATGTAAAAAATAATTCCAAGAGGTTAGAATCCAGGTAGAACTCAATGTCCAGAACAGAGTAAGGATATAATAAAAAGGCTTAAGCACTAATATTCCATGGTCATAATTTATTCCATTGGAATCGTAAATACGATCCAATTCATCAGAACTACAAATTAAAAAAGAAATCAGAAAAAATAACTCCGGGAATAAAAAATAAAATTTAGTGAGAGTGTATGTATGAGAATGTGGGACGAATGCGAGAGTAAATGAAAGCTATAGGGAGGGGTAATAGACGAGAGAAGAACAGGAAGGTCTGAAGGTGAAGGTGGGGATTAAAATTTAACAGAGAGAACTTTTAAAGAGGGGAGTCAAAGACGGTTTAAGTGAGCGAGATACAAATAAATATGAATATTCTCGGATGACTAATACATTTCTGAATTGCTGACCTAAAAGAGTATACATTGTGTGGTGACACACACACACACAATAGACGATATAATCTACACTTAAAGATCGGAAAATGAGAGAGGGAAAGGAAAAAAAAGAAGAAAAAATTTCGGTGTGAAGCTAAAACCGAAGGGCATTTATAAAAGAGCCGTTGTGCAATCGAGAAAATTTGACAAAAGTAATTTCGACTCCAGGTTACAAATCTAATATAAACATATAAAAAATAGCGTTTATTTAATCTAGCAAGAACCTATTTTTTCTATGTTCAAAAACACCGTATACACACATACACAACAGCATATCTTAGGCACCTTGAGGCGGTGTAATGGTTAACAAGCTTGTCTCGCTAGAACAATTATGACTGAGTAGTGAGTACGATTCTCACTGGGTGTCCCATACTTTCGGCCTTGTGCCAGATATAAGCTACGCTTGGAAACTCTCTCCACAACAACATATCAATATTTACACGTACATATATCCATATCGGCGTGCACACACATAGCTATATATATATATATATATATATATATATGCACGCACACATAAATCCATACACATTCACTCCTACATATATATACATTTGCACACATTTACATATGGGCATACATATACATGCACATAAACAGATATACATAAAACCTTACACATCTCCATACAATTACATACACACACCCATCTAAACAAATAAACAACGTATCCCTCAATCTATCCGTCTAACTATACATACATACATATACACCCATATAGATATATATATGTATACATACATACCTATACATACATACATATAAACACATCTACATACACATCTACCTACATATACATACATATACGTGTATATATATATATATATATATATATATATATATTTATGCACACATACACGCACACATATATATCTATATATAAATGAAAAGGTAAAAGCTAAGTTTTTTTTATCAAAATCAAAAAAAAATTAATTAAAAAAAATTAAGGAACCATATCCATCCATATATACATTTATCATATAAAAATATACGGGTGGAATTAAATTATACTTCATTAACATTGAGGAAGAAAACGTTAAGAATACTAAAAATATTAAAAACCCACGGAGTGATTAACGCGTATCTAACTCTTACGTTTACATATATACCTGGGTATATAAATGATATCTGATTTCGCATATTAGTTATTAGGGAAACATTCTATCTACATACCCACATACATAAGTATTAACACATGAATAAAGTTTGTTAGCCCAAATTAAAAAAAGGTAAATAAATAAATAGCGCATCACATAAACATAGACAATGATACATATAAATAATCATAATAGTCATACCATTTAAATGTCATGTCCAATGTTATTGGTCCAAGATGGAATTGTCACAAGTGACAACACGTTATAAAACCGTGTTTAGGTTTTGAACCGTTTTTTTTGTCAACATTTAGAAAGGATCTCACTACGAAGATTTAGCAATGCACAGATCACACCGATCGTGGAAGTTATTAGGGGTTCTAGATCTTGATAAGTATCTCCATTCAAAATGTGGGGTTATCCACCAGATCCCAGTAGTGTTTGGATAAGGAAGTTTTATTTTTGAGGTATCTAAATCTAAAAGAGCGTCTATGGTTGTATAGACGCTGCTTCCAATCATCCGCGGATATACCTATATATCTTTTTTTCTGGTTCATATTTTCCTCGGGGAAGATTGTTGCCTCGTATACTACATTTTCATACATACATTTACCCCCGATTGGACAACTGTCTTTATTCCTACAATTGAAGATAGGGTTACTAGATTGAGTTTCTTTACTATGGTAGTTTCTAAGTATTTTACAATCATGGGAAGATATAATTTTCTCCATATTCCTAACGCATGAATAACTAATTTTCAGTGTCTTCCTATTGAAAATTTTATGTATTGGATGTTTATTATGAAAGTGTTTATCTATTAATCTTACGAAGAAACTTCCTATATATATATATATATATATATATATATTTGTTTTAAGGTTTATCAATCCTTTATGTGATATTTAAAGCCATCACATATTTTGGATTGTAAGAATAATTCTTTTTTCTTGGCAAGCTAATATAGAATAGCAATTTCTTGAGAATAACAAAGATTTTGCCGGGTACAAGGCCTACGATTTAACTCACAACTCGGGGAAAAGATATGAATCCATGTCGCTCCCAAGGGTAATTGCGTGTGAAACATACATAAGTACCCACATATATTTATGTATATGCACACATGCAAACATTCATTCAGACCCATGTCTAGATTATATTTAAAATTTATCTTGAGTTTATTTTGCTATATTTATATGGGAAGAGTAAACTCTCAGCGTTTGTAGATACTCGCAAAGAACATAGAATTTAACCATGCATGGTGACTGTCAGTTTCATCCTTCAAACAATCATTAGATCATTTATATGCCAAAAACAACCACATATTATATATATATATATATATATATATATATATATATATATATAATTCTTCTCAAATTAAAATGACTGATAATCTACATTTTTGTGACTTTGCTATGCGCGAACAAGAGATTTCTTTTTTTTTTAGGTTTAATGCGTGTAGTTATTGTTCAAATGTTTGTTCATACCAAGCGCTTTCGTTTAATCTGTTAGCCCTTTTCAGAAGTTTTGTCTGTGATACTGCAAATGAAATGTAATTTGCTTATTTTTACTCCCCGAATATGGCCAGTATATTATGACCTTCTTTTTTAGCTTTTGTTGCTAACGATCGATTTACTCGATCTTTACATTGGGTGATTCTATTATTTTGATACCTATTTTATATATATATATATATATATATATATATATATATATATATATATATATATATATGAGAAAGTAAAGTATTATATATATCCGACGCGGACAAATATATTTATGAAAAATAATCCGAAAATGCAACTTTAAGTTAAATTGAGATGGGGAGACATGTGGCTATGTCATAATCTATCTCGCATCTGGCTGAGGTTTGAGAATTCTTTCCGTTTCATGCAAAAGAAGATGGCTATTTAAAATGCAATTTGATAGTTCTTTATGCTCATGTGATCAGGCATTGTAATTTTTGCGCCAAAAATTGCTAATTATAAGATCTTGTTGCCAAAGTTAGTATTGTCATATTTCAGTGAGTGTGGCAATGACAGTAAAGCGTTAAGTAGTTCATGACAATAAAGTGTTAAGTAGTTCCAGTGTCATGCATTCAATTTTATAGTGCCGATCCCCAAAAGTTCAATATACAAGGGTTAAATTTGTGTCAGAAACCAGACGAATAAGAGATTCATCCGTTTAAAAGGGTCATTGCAGAGATGATGAATGGACAGAAAAGATCATTTTATAATAAACATGGTAAAAATCGAATATTAAATAATTAAATATTTTCAAGAGAAAAAGTTGATAATATAATTCGTAGCAAGTGAGCTATTATTGATTAATAGGCAGTAATTTCCAATATCCTGGGAATATTTCGTATCAGCTGGAGTTTAATGAGCCATGGGAGAGCAGAAGCGAGCAGAAGAATATATATAGAGAGAGATGGGAGACGGAATGAGAACAGAAGAGAAACTCAATAAGACTGGTGAGACAAGAGAGCTAGAAGATGAAGTAAAAAGCGAAAAAGCAAAAAGAAACTCTTTCAAGAAGGCAAGAAAATTGAATGAAGAGCTCGGGAAGAGAAAGAATATATATATATATATATATATATATATATATATATATATTATGAGAAGAATGAAAAGATTTAAAAAAAGAAGGAATTGAAAAAGAAAAGGAAGCAATAAGAAAAGAAAAGAGAGAAGAAAAAGAGAAAAGAAAAAAAGTCTCCAAGGAAGGATTTAGTCCCGAAATTCCAATCTTCATAAAAAGTTTTAGTTTTTATGAGGACTGGAATTCGTGGTTCTGGATATTTTTGTACAATTTAAATGTGATTTATTTATTTATCTTTCTTTTTATGCATTTCACCAGACCAGTCGGAGATTAAACTTTGACCTTCGACACTTGTCTGCTCAGAATACTGGACTACGTTTTTTTTTTTCGATTTCTTTTCATAAAAATCGATTTCAATGAAAGGTTAATTACTTTCCCGTCAAATTATCAGCACCTCATTATCAGCACCTCATTTTTTATATCGATTATTCGATAATTTCGTAGCCTAATGATAAAAAAGTATTTATTTTACACAATAAATATTTATTCTAATGTGATGGCTGTAGGTTACGTTAATTAATGTCATACATCGTCATATATAAAAGAGGGCCTTGGGCACTTTGACGTGGTGTAATGGTTAAGCCAGTTCTGCTCGCTAGATTAATTATGACTGGCTAATGATTGAGATCCAAACACTTCCGGCTAAGCTTAGAACAATCCCTATAAAAAAAAAGTCCTTGATTGACAATTAAAATGAGAGAGTTAATATGGGAATAATATTTTTAAGCATAATATATTTTAAAAAGGAGAAATGATTAATTCTCAGATGTTTAAAAATGAAAGTCATTATACATACGAAAAAGTGTCCTTTAAACATGTGTGCGTAAGTGCGTAGTTGCCGTTTGTGAAAACTATTGCAGGTGAGTTCTGTTGAATGACATATTGGAGAGTTCATATGCGTGTATCTGAGAGTGAGTGTGTGTGTCTCGAATATGAATTAATATTTTGACCCTTTTTACTCCGCTATCGGAGAACTGATAAAAATAATCCATGTATTTTAAATGAAGTTAGTCTACGTTTCTCTTTCTATACATATGTTACTGAACAAGAATATCCATTTAGAAATTGCTGCTTGCTTTCTGATTGGATTACAAGATCGTTACGTCATATCTTCGAAATAAATCTCGCTTCTGATTGTCGCGTGAAAATATAACTTTATGGTCAAGCGATTCTGAATTTTCATATATGATGAAACTTGCTAGAATCTTCTTGGTTTTATCTTTATTACAATTTTTAAAATAATATCTTCTTCATTGTTAATGCAAATATCCCAAGGTCACTTCATTCACCACAGAACTCAAACCTTATCCAATGGAAATTTCAAACTTTGGCTATAGATTTATTGATCTAATATCAATATCAGTCACCTTCTGTCCTCCTTCTGCACACTACTGAACACTCATTTGCACACACACACACACACCCAATCACACACACACACACACACACATATATATATATATATATATATATATATATATATATATATATTTTTTTTTTTTTTGGTGTATGCATAAAACTTCATATCAGATTGTCCTACACCGAAATTTTGGATCCTACATACTTACATGATCATATGGTACAACTATCAAGGAATAAACCATACCATAACTTATTGAAAGATATGGCTTCATACCATTCATTTCTCACTAATATGTGAAGTGAATACATACTACATTCAAACCGAGTTTGAACACTTTGTTCCACTTTACGAACTGTTAGCTATGCACTTCCTTGTAGGTAGGTGCAGTTCTAAAATCATCTTGGTTTGAACTGCGGCTATAATTTATTTTCTATTTTTGCATGTGCATGGAAATCATTGAGTAAATTTTACGCAAAATTAAAGTTTAATAATATTCAAACTTTATGGACAGCATTTCTATCTTGTGTGAATTCATATACGAATGTGTTATAGAATATTTTAGTACATGACATGGTTGTAGCGTTCAATGGAAATACGTTCGCAGCTAACGCTCATTGTTACTCAACGGGTCAATAATCTTATTTTAATTTAGACGATATTTTTTGTAACGTTGTACTGGAACGGCTCCGAAATCTTTCCTATGGCTGACAAATTCGAGCCACGGGGAAGCTTAAAAAATCTGATTACATTTGTATCAACACAAGTAGAAAATGTGACAAATAAATGAATACATATCTTAGGAGAAGTGATTTATTTATTTTTCTGTAAAGCTAAGACGAGATTTTGACATCGTTCAATAATTTTTTATTATCATCATTTTTTTCTATTTTCTTCCTCTAATAAAAATAGTTTTTTTCTTATTCTCCTTTGTATTTAACAATTAAAAATATGACAAGGCAAAACTGAAAATTATATTAAAAAAAGAAAAATAACATTAAATGTATACGTTAGCATCGATGATCATTTTATTGCTTTTGTTCCAAAGATTTCTCTTTCTTCTTGTCGCTTTCTTGTTACGTTCGACCGAAAAGTCAAAATAAGAAAACAATGAAAGACAAGAGTTTGGATAAAGAAATAAAATCAGAAGAATGCCTTGTCAAAAACATTTTTTAAAATTAATGATTTTATGTCGCATTCACCCGAGAATAATTGGAGAATGAACCGGCAAAAACGCTGCGAAAAAATTTAAAAAGATGAAGGAAACAGTTCATTATTACATTTCTTGTCTTTATGATCGCATTTAATCGTGCGATAAATTAAAGAAGCCTAAGGGACGTATAGAGCCATTTTAAATATTGCCTTGATGAAGAAAGATTGCTTCTTATTCCTTATCCAACGATGCTCGTATATACGATCACGTGATTTGATAGTAATTATTATTCTCTATTTTATCGTACAGTATAACTTAACCTATTTTGGTTTATGGGACTAGTATTTTGTATACCAATGCTCAGCTTAGGAATAAATCTATTATTTTTATTTTTACAAGAGTATAATTTTGTTCGTAAGATAATAAATGTGAATATGAATATCATACGTAGATATTTACCTCATACAGGCATCAGAAAAGAACCACTATTGCAAAACTGACATTCTATTTTGATAAGAAAGGTTAGGTTAGCAAAATAGCTCAATACTGTTGTTTGAGGTTAATAAAAAGATTATAATTTTGTGGACATATGATGAAGAAATGCTGAAAAGTTTTCGTCTGCTAGACTATTCTCAGTTTCGTAAATATCTATTCGCTCATCAGTGGCGCTTGTCATAGAGTAATGTAAATCTGTATCAAAATATGACGTTGGTGAGTTCGATTCTCACTTGATTTCTCGATACTCTCTTCATATCTAATTTTATTCATTACAATGTGAAAATACGAAAGTCGATCAAAAGGTACTAGCGGTTCTAATTTAATTCATAAGTTTTTAATCAAATGTAAAGATATCGTTAAACCAGTTCATCGGTCTTCTCGCATTCTCAGAAGCACTATTATATCTTATATTGCGGAAAGAAGGACTGTCGACTTTTATGTGGACATTTTACAGTGACTCTCTCTTTGCTGATACAAACATTTGAACTTACAAATTCATGAAATATGAATGTTTGAACTAACACTTAGTATCAAATAAGTGTCTTTTATTGATTTTACGTCTGTCATCCCATACTATTCCCATATTTTGTGTTATTTGTCGGTACCTGTTTGTGTATTCCTGAGCGATGTGTTCCAAATTCCTAACAGTCAGTTGAATTTATAATAACCCTAGAGTGAATAGTGAAAGTGACAGGCCCTGTAGTGACAGGCCTGCTACTGCTGTGAATGAGCATGGAATCAAATAATCTTATTCCAACTGATAGGAGAATTAATATTGCAAGTTCTATGGGAGCCTCCAGATGAGCTATAGCTGCAGTTTAGTGCAATCCCTTAGCTACTCAATGTTAATGGTAATATTAGCCGATTCCTTATAAAGAAACATTAAGCATTCATTGACCGAGCAGCCAGTGCTACTCTTTACGCTTTTCTTCACTCCCTGGCCATCGGGATGGGATCAAAGTGTAGTATCTGTTCTCCTTATCTCTAATGTTAATGGTAATATTAGCCGATTCATTAAGCATTCATTGACTGAGCAGCTAGTACTGCTGTCGGTTGAAATTTATAAAAATTTTCTCTTTAAATAATTTTTTGTGAAAATATGTTTCTCATGTTTAGTAACTGTTAGCGCTCTTTCCAGTTGTAATGTGGTTTCCTTCCTGACCTTTTTTTTGTAATAGTGTAGAACATTAATATCTTAATTATGTCATTATTTTCTTATCGAGTTATATGTGCTATCAATTTCAGTTATTACTGCCGTTACTAGTCCTCAACTGATGTGGCTTTTGTTATTTGGTACAGTTCTTTGTGATTCTGCCGCACCAGTTCACAATGTTCAAAGGAAGGATTATCTTCGCCAAAGTCCTCGGGCTTCACTCGCTCAAAGCCAATTTTAAACATTGATTTTCGATAGGTGCTGAAAGTTTAGATATTTCTGAATGGGTTTGGTGCAATGCATAGCATCCATGTGAATGATTTGATCTGAAGAAGCTATTTAAGAACATGACTCAAGTTTTCAGGATACATTTTTGATTTTGTATCAGTATCAGAGCCAACTATTGTATGTTCAATTTCCTTTTTTTCAATACTAAACTGTGAACTATATGTTCACAGAATGCTGACAGACACCATGAAAGATCAGAGGGTTATTGCTTTCGATATGTTTCTGAAGGTGCACAACGGGCATAACATTTCCTAAGCAGAATAGTTACATAAGATTGAATCTTTAGAGCAGAGAAGGTCACTGGAGATCATTTTATGACAACGCACTTCATAGCGAAAATGGTGACCACGGAGTTTTGGGATTATAGAGGTGTCATGGCATCCTTATCATTTCAAAACTCAAAGTAAATCTTCGAGTTTGGTCACATTTGAAGATTAATATGTTTTCGCAATATGAAAATATAATGCTTTCAATTAGCTTAGGGATCAGTCGAAAAAACACAGCTCATGGACACATCCTGGCATAACACCGTCGAAACTTCATCCGTTTGATGCTATGTACGACAGCATTTCTCCAATGATGATGAGGTGAAATAGGTAAGTCGCACATGAAAGTAGCTAAAAATAGTCTATGAAGTGAGTATAGATGCTTTTATTCAAAAGATGAAATATTAGAACTGAGAAGGAAGGAAACAATATTGGGGACGAGGTTTGTAATACTGAAACATTTTCATTAGTTTGCTCTACTTTTTGTGCTTGTGTTTTTAAATCTATTTTAATTAAGACGAATCATTATTCTTTCACCGATCATAGTTTTGTATTAGCTCATTTCATGTTAAATAAACTTGTTCATAGCAACATTCTTACCTATATACCTATTGTATGTATATTTCTTTCTATACGCTCATAAAACACATTGTCAGCACTGTAATAAGCTATCATGTTGCCTGCAGAATTATTAACAGCCTTCAAATAAGGAAATTGAACGCTTGTTTGTAATTATGCTCACACGATATCAAAAGTGGAACATATATATATATGATACGTCGCTAAAGATGCTGAAAAAAGGGTCAGTCCTTGTAATGTTCCAATAAATACCTGTCTCCTCCTGACATGCTTTATCTTTACAAGAGCCAGATCAGACTTAAAATGGAATATCATTGCCATATGTGGGCTGTACCTGCCCAGTCTTCACTTAATAGAGTTCAAAAGCCTCCACAAGGACTTATTACTATGAAAGTATTTATATAAAAGACACAAAAAAGGTACGTTATGGCGATTGGAAAGTGAATGAAGCAGATTTTTTTTTTTAGATTTTATCAATAATGTTAAAATGTATACCATAGCAGCAAACCAGATATGGTAGCAATATTTGATGCATGGATGAAAGGTAGAGAGTTGTAAGGAGAGCTAAATGGCCAAACTAGTTGCATATTTTCTGTTTGAACAATGACTTATATTTGAGTCCACATAATGTCAAGATTTCAAATGATACATTTCTAGGCAGACAGGCACTCTCCGTTTGGTTCAAAAGTCTTCCATATCCTTTTTCCGCATTTGTTCCTGTCCTAAATTTTCTGAATACTGATAGACTAGAGGGTATTTTTTTAAGGACGTGTGTGTTTTGTGAATGCGTGTATAAAAGCTTATTTTTGTTTACAGTATGGATTGTTTCTCACCTGATCAATGAATTAAAGCAGCGATGAAGATGATTCGTATTTGAATGGCTGCTAGGAACATCAATATTGTAATGTTGTAGCCTTGTGCCAGACTTAGCAAAACATTGCGTTCACTTGTGTTCGACATGTTTTCATGTCAAGAGTGCCTGCAGGTGTCAGCTTTTGCAATCAATGTGGGACATAACATATAATCTCAATAGCCAAGAGCAGACAGACACAACATTTAGGCTGAGACATCATTGGATTCTTTGCTGCATTGGATTGGATAAATATTTTCATTCATCCCCACGTAATAGCCTTTTATCTCTTTGAATGTCTGTTGAATCAGACAATAAAATATCAGCTCATATCTCTTTATTTTACCTTCTTACCAGACTGATTACCTTTTTCACTTATCTTCTTTGCTGTCTCTCTATTTACATTTGATTAAATCCGACTTTCTTAGTTTTCTCGATTGTATCAATCAGTCTATTCATATATAGCGATGTATCTCATTCTTTCTGTCTTTCCAACAGTTTGCTTAGTGGCTGAGATAATTGGAGTTTTACTCACGAAATATTTCGTCGGAATTCGAGTTTACTTAGATGATAGACGTTCTACTGCTTATTATAAGGTTAAAAATTTAATTCATCTCTGATTTATCTACCTACAGAGTAGACAGTAAATATTTATATGGAAAATCTATCTATCTATCTATCTATCTATCTATCTATCTATCTATCTATCTATCCCAGACTGTTCATTCATATCTTTCTCAGTCTGTTCAGATCTATTTATCTATACATGTAGCTCCAGGATAATTTGTAAAATATTCCTAATCTAAATTAGAAACAAGTTTACTTTTCTATTTATTCTTTTTATTTTCTTTTTCACTGAAATTCCAGGAAAAGAAAACGAAAATGAAACAAAATCAATGTCTCTCATTTCTTTGGACTCATTAACGCGTGTTGTTTTTAGCGAAATACAGCAAATCCCTATGGCAAGAATAGGGCGTGACTTGAAGCTGACATTTAAAACTGACATTGTTTTCAAAATAAACAAAAAAATAATTTTCGAAATATATGAGAGCCAGTTAGAAAGTTTTTGGTTCTACCAAAATGGAAATGTCTTGAAGGCATGAGCTGCACATGTTATTCCTCACATTCTCTTGTAGATCATCATATTTTGTTCATCTCTTCTCAAGTTTCTTTGCAATTTTTAAGAATCCTAAGGATTTGTCACAACTCTGTTACTATTGACAATGCATCATTTGAAAATGTCCTCCCTTTTTTTAAAAATACCTTTTCAAGTTTGGAAACAGAAATAGGACAAGTTCAGATGAGTAGGCTGATTGTTCAATACAGTCAAATCATAAAATCTTCCAAACAATCATTGTCTTACAAGCCCTGCTAGAAGGCAAATTTTCTTGCAAAATGGAAACGCTCCTCTGTCATTTTTGCCTCCGACTCCTTTAACTGGCAATAACGTAGTAGTCGACATAAACTGTTTGGCCCTTATGAAGAAAGTCTTCAAATAACTTCCATATACCCTTGACCTTTCCTGCTGACATTTGGGTCTTGAATTTCTACAGATGTGAAGAGTACGTGTTTCGCCTCTGCATTGGTTGTTGCTTCGGTGTAATTATTTTTCATCAACAAGTCCTTAGAAAAAATTGTCCTTAAATCGTTAAAAATGCTTTAAAATTTACTTTTTATTTAGATGTTTTTCTGATCAGCATCAAAACATTTTAACACTGCATAACAAACTACTTTTGAATTTTAAACGCAACGCATTCCCTGAACATTTCTGTAATTGTTTTGATCAAGATCTGCCGATATGACAAAATTTGGTTATGAACATTTCAGGAGTTGACACATTGAAGGCCCTACAGATCGTGCTTTCAACTTGGATCTCAAAATCTCCACGCTGGAAGCAGCTACACATCTCATCTAAAGTTTGTATCATGCCTTCATGGATTTCTGCTATGCATTTAGAGATTCTTGAAAAAATCCAAAGAGGAATCTGCAATGTTATAGGTCCCAACCTGGCAAACAATATCTTCTGTGTCCTTTTTAGAATAGGTACACAGAAGATGTGTTTCTAAATGTATAAACACAAAGTTTATACATTTCCTCACAAATATACGCGCATACTCCTTCCATACGTATAGACACATTTCTCTTGAATTAATGGGGGTATTATTAACATTCCACATTATTTCTTATATCAATAAATATTATAATTGCCTGGTACAATGTTTATAGTAATATGAAATAAGTATTCACTATATATAACTTCTACAGTATTATTTCAAACGTTATTTTAACGGATGCTCGTATTTGAAATAGACAAGCAATTGTTATTTATATCCATTATAGTAATGTTTGGAGCAATAAAAATGTCAGATTGAAAATAAATCTTTAGAAATTGCCGTGTTTACGTTTATGGTACGAAACTGAGCAGATATAGGCTTTTCGAGAAAATATTTGAATGATGAAATGCGTTTTCCTTAAAAGGGAAAATAGTGTCTTACGTGACGCTTTTGGTAAGGCACGCCAGATCAAGTGGTAGTTTCTCCTGAAAAGGAGGATACTGGTTCGATCCCTACCGGAGAGCACATTCTCTTTATTAAAATTACTCGAATATGCAAGAAGATAGACGCAATACACACTGTTTAAACTAAAAATAAAAATAGAGCGACTGTTTCAAATACGAGTATCTACTATAATAGGGTTTGAAGTAATTAAAACGTCGGACTAAAAATTAATCCATTAAAAACTATATATATATATATATATATATATATATATATATATGTGTGTGTGTGTGTGTGTGTGTGTGGCCTGGAGATTGCGTTGAAGGATGAAACAGACTGTTGCTGTTTGGTGTTGACTTCAATGTCCACTTTTATATTTACATAAGCTCTATCTCTAATATTCAGCACTTTTACCCGTAAGTATAGCATACCTTAAAAGTATATTTTTATTATATATATATATATATATATATATATATATATATATATATACACACTTAAATTTGCAAGCATATACATACACCATTAGGTTTACATACACTTGTACTTCAGATTAATTGCATACATAAGCATAGACTTGCTATTACACACGTATACAAAGAATCAGTTATATAGATTCAACCACGAAGGAAATGAGTGAGGCATGTTCCGACATCTATCGAATGACACATAACTACACACGCAACACATTGCAACATATATACACGGTATTATATATGTACACGTATTACGACACACACGCGCTTATTACTTACATGATACATTACATTCTCACTTATCATCAGAGTTCTACACACACACACACACACATATATATATATATATAATTATACAAATACTCGGAGTTTTTGCACTTTTTCAACAATAAACGCGGAATACTCTAAAATTACTAAAACTAAAGTGAAACAATTACATAGATTTGGTATATATATTCAGAAATATGTCTATCGATCAAGATTTTTCTTCTTCCTAAAATGGGTTTGATTACGTACAATAAAAACAGGCGCATTATACCAGGTGTATCATCTTTGTCTTCAGTGTTAAAGCTTCAGTAAAACATAAATACATAAATATATGACAGTTCGTACTTAATCTGAACGTTAGCTAATGGACAAAAATATCAAATCTTCTCAAACGTCTGGTTTTCTTCATAACATATTTTCTGCTTGTCTAACATTGAACTAAGCGGGGAGCTCTTTATTGACCGACTGGTATGACGTTTGATCCTCTCATTTGACAGCTATGAGTAGAATCTGATTAGTACTTGATCCTTTGATTATGTGATCCCGCACTTTGGATGGGAAATTCACTATTACATGTTGATAACTGAAGTTTTCGTTTTCTTGCCACTCGACAGTGAGACAAGACAAGACATTTCTCAGTTTTGATGAAAAGTTCCTAATAAGCGACAACAACGTTATATTAATTTGTAATAAATCGCAGCAAAACTGAACACCGTATTGAACCACCTTATTGGTACCTTTCTATCAAAATCTATATAAAAATATTCGTTACTAGCGTTACCGCCTTCATGACAATAGGTAGATGTGACAGGTAACAATAAACTACAGAACTTAAAATTGATCGTTACATTTAAGTACTTAATTAATATTTAAACTTATCTTTTAAAAGTTGAACGATCATTCTTCTGCCTCCACTTAATTTAAAGACAGTTTGATGTATGTAGGTCCTTACTTTCTGTACAAACAATTATTCTTATTGCATGGGTGACTTTCGCTGGATTTCGAAATTAAATTCAATTAATTGCAAATTTATTTCCAAGTTATAAAAATTGTTATCGCTCAAAAAAAAAAAAAAAAAAAATTTGTCGCACTAAAATCACCCAAAACCATCACATAATTAAAATTGTGGAATCCCAAATTTCATGATTTCAGGTCCGGATCCTTCTCGCAATGTTTTTAATTTGCTCACGGAGTCGACCTGATTCCAAAATGGTATGATATGTTGGGTTACGGCCTCTAGAATTAAAGTAGAAAAAGTGTGACACACTGACATTAGCATTTATTATATAGAAGAAGATGAGATATTTAAAAATTAGACAGCCGTATCATTTTAAGTGAAAAAATGTGACATACTGATACACTTACATTCGCATTTATTAAAAAGATTAAACGAAAGAAAGAAATAGACTGAAATTATTTGATTATAATTTAAAAATAAAAAAATATATAAATAAAATATTATTATATATTTATTTACTTTTTAAACGTAGGGAAACCAAAACGTTCATTTTTTTGAGACTTTCTGAAAAACTTAATGTATAAAATATTTACATACGAACAATATATATATTTCAAAAGTTATCAGAGCTGGGGATGATAGTGGAAACAAGCTCCTACTGTCCATAAAATGCTTCCATGGTATCAGTCTCAAATAGCTTCTGACAACTTCAGTTCGGAGAATGAGCGAAAGCGGACAACTGGCGCCACATAAACCAGTTGCTTCGAGAATACCTTAAAAGTATATTTTTATTATATGTATGAACAACCCAGGAAGTTAGTCTTAGGGGAATGAAAACTCTGGTTTTAAACCGCCGCTTCTTTGCAATCTTATCCAGCCAAATTTGGGAGAGCTATCGGAATAAATCCCCCGCCCCCAACAAAAAAGGAAGACTGGAGTGGAGACCCGAAGGAAGTTGGCTGCCGGAAACAAATTTAATGTCCTTTGGATATTGTCGGCACAACCAAGCGGGTGATTATGTAGTCTGTTCATCGCACGGCCTCCATATATCATCGCTCAGGTCTGCGGCATGGAAAGGTCACTCCAATCTCATCACCAAAGGACTGAATTTTGACCAAACAGCTCACGGGAGAAACAAATGCGTAAAATACATTTACTTGAATTAGTGTCCTCATTTTCGTTGTTACACTATGTTTCTGCCCGTGTACTCAGCAGTCATCTCCATGTGTCTGTCATACTTCTGTAACCTTTTGTAAATTTCGATCTGTACCTTTCTTTCAATTCATGAAAGCAAATTGTTATTTTGCTCACTGTGTTAAAAGATATCTTGTATCAGTTGATTCTGTCGTCTTTGTAATGTTTTTACTTGCCACTAAACAAGCATTTATAACGTTTTACTTTACAGTGAACCACAGATTGAACTCACAATCCTGCTTTACCAACTCTATCATCCATTAGGATGTGTGTCTCTAATGACAGTTCAGTATTAGAAACACGAAAACTAAAACATGATATTACTTGACTTCCCCATTAACTAAACCACAGTAGATTTATAAGGGTTTTATTTTTTTTATTCTTACGTCTGATATTCTTTCTTTCTAATTAAAGGCACCAAACAGTAATCTCCATTGTTGTACATTGAAAAAAAAATGTACATTAATTATTATTATTTTAATTTTTAATAAAATACAACTTACTAACATATATTTTTAAGAGTTTGTATATTATATTGTATATATATATATATATATATATATATATATATATATATATATATATATATATATATATATATGTATGTATGTATGTATGTATGCGTGTGTGGGTGGGGGTTTGTGTGGCTACGGTGTCACAGGACGAATATTTGGTTTAATCCAATCGTTCCTATCAAATCGTAAAATGATATTGCAGAATGGGCTCGTTTGCAAATCCTTCCATATGAACGAAGGGGTCCCCAAGGGTCTATTCTCGGTCCTATGATATTTCTGGTCTACATCAATAATCTTCCCGATGTCATCATTTCCCAACTAGGCATTTATGCAGATGACACTACCATTTACTCCTATATCAGTAGCAAATTCGATAGATCTGACAAAATAAACTCTTGAAAAGGACCTCAAATCAATGGTTAACTAGGGCAATTACGTGTCTTGTAAATTTTAACACCTTCAAAACAAAACTGATTTAATTTACCACTACAGAGAACATTTTCTGCTTGTAATTAGCATTCCTGACACTAGATGCCAGAAAAGTAACACTCTTCGCTTTCTTGATCTCACATTTTCAATAGCTGCATCTACTGGAAGGAAGGTTGGCTCACTCTATTGTGCCAGAAAATCTTTTCTCGTCAGAATCCATCTTGTACATTTACAAATTTACCATTCGTCGGTGCACTGAATAATTTTGCCATATCTGGTTTGATGCTCCTTCTGTAGATCTCGAGATTCCTGACAAAATCCAAAGGAGGACACGTAATATAATTGATCCTGACCAGGTATCTAGACTTCAATCATTTTCTCACCGACGTAACGTGGTTTCTCTCGGCTTTTCTACAAATATTTTCATGACAAGAGAATTTCCACTGGTACCCCGACTACAGGAATTTAAGCATGCTACTAGATTGGTATCTAGGTCCCATCTTTTTAAAGTTGAAATAGCTAAATGCAACCGCCACTCCAACAGTTTATTTTCTTGCACTTCACACCTGTGTACCTCCCTACCGTTTTCTTGCTTCCCTCATAACTACAATCTTCCAAATTTGAAACCCAGAGTCAATCCTCACCTTCTATCTTCTTGAACCCTGTTCATCTTTTGTTTTTACCTCAATCCACCCTACCCTCACTCCTCTCTTTCACTTTCATTCTCTGTAAGCCACTGTGTGTGAATGTATGTATGTGTGTGTCGGTGTGAGTGCATTAGCACATATGCATTCGAATGATGTAATTTAAATAAAGTTGGCACTTTGGATTAAAATTGGAGATAATCGAACATATACTGATATTCTTGTATTCAGAAATATTCACAGATCTGAAACATTATACAGGGTGCGACAGAAATATCTCTCACATTAGTGTCAATAGTGTCTCCACCTAGCTAATATCTTATGTGGGAGGCATTTCTGTCAAATTTCTGAAAAGGGGCAAATTCATGCCATTCGCAAGTGAATAGTTCAAAGTTACACAACTTTTAAACAAAAATGATAAATAGCTACGTTTTCAATATGAATATTTCGGATGAAGCAATTTTAATTTCACTTTTTCTTCCCATCCTCTAAAGAACAAAATACCATGAGAATAATACAAAAATAAAAATAGACAACACATAAATATGATGCAAAAATAAACAAAACAATTACAAGCAAATACAAATATTTCGAACATGATGAAAATAAACATCGGTATATTAATAAAATGAAACAGATTTTGCTGTTTTTCACTCGATTCTTCATGAATAACAAATATATATTTTCGGTGATTCTTTATCGTTCATGCTAAAGTCGAAGTGTCATACATATGCATTCATTCTATATGATACATTCACTTTTTCATTTGTTCCCTTCACAGTCGAATTGACTGAAAGCAACAGCCAGTCATTTATCACCTGATCACCATCAGTCACTTTAGGGCGTCATTTATATCCCAGGCAAGTTGAACAAACGGGGTCCACGTTGCTACTTCGGCACAGGGGTAGCTGCGATGAGTGTATGTCTGTCAGTATGTCCACAAATAATTGTAGTTCGCGGCCCCGAGGAATTACTGATGCAAACTCTTGGGCCACGAACTATAATAATTGTATCCATATTTGTTCATAAAGCAAGCAAAATCCATCGAATTCGGAAGGGATGGTGACCTGGTATCAAAAGGACGGATAAAGTAGACTCTAGGCTTGAATATTTATTGATTTTATCGTAAAAAAAAAAAAACGACAAATAAGTTAATTTTATCTTGAATTGTTTTTGGTTTGTTTAAATCGGAAGACTTGGGTTGTAATGTTGAAACGTTTTATAGATTGTTGCTGATAAAAACGTTAAGGAAAATAAGTTATAAAAGAAAAATGGATAAGAAAAAGATAGAAAAAGGCAAAAGAAAGAGAGGATGAGAGATAATTAACACAGAGAGATAAACATATAGTGATGGATATACAGTAACATTGTAACAGATATATTAATACATAAAACAAGAGCAAGAATAAAGTCAGCAGAGATAACTTTTTAATAGAAAGCGGTTTAAAAGAGAATATATTGATTGATACAGAAAGAAGGAAAATATTAAAGAAGAAAATAATTAGGGTCAGAAAATTGTTGATTAATTTTATTAATATATTCTGACCCTAATTTTGCGCTAAAATAATAACTGAAAATGATCAACGAAATGCACATTCAGATACCCACACATTATATATATATATATATATATATATATATATATATATATATATATATACAAAAATAGAGAGGAGAGAGTCGTTTTGAGTTGTTTCTTTATGGGTCATTCAATGCGGAAGTTTAATTTTCTTGCGGGCTTTGAAATAATAAAGATATGACATACGTTATTGCACTTTCACATTTGAAAACATGGTAGATGATACTCAGCTTTTGTGCATATACATGCTTGAATAATTACCAGAGGCAGTGATATGTGTGTTTTATGCTGTAGTTTTCTTGAAGTTATATTTTGGAATACAGATTGAATTATTTAAGAAATTGTACAATATCTGTCTATATTTCTGAGATGAGGTATTATGTACACTATTTACATTATTCGGATTATTGTCTTCATCTTTGTCGCCATATTTATTACAACGTTTCGGCCTTTCAGTATCTGTCTATATTTCTGAGATGAGGTATTATGTACACTATTTACATTATTCGGATTATTGTCTTCATCTTTGTCGCCATATTTATTACAACGTTTCGGCCTTTCAGTATCTGTCTATATTTCTGAGATGAGGTATTATGTACACTATTTACATTATTCGGATTATTGTCTTCATCTTTGTCGCCATATTTATTACAACGTTTCGGCCTTTCAGTATCTGTCTATATTTCTGAGATGAGGTATTATGTACACTATTTACATTATTCGGACTATTGTCCTCATCTTTGTCGCCATATTTATTACAACGTTTCGGCCTTTCAGTATCTGTCTATATTTCTGAGATGAGGTATTATGTACACTATTTACATTATTCGGATTATTGTCTTCATCTTTGTCGCCATATTTATTACAACGTTTCGGCCTTTCAGTATCTGTCTATATTTCTGAGATGAGGTATTATGTACACTATTTACATTATTCGGATTATTGTCTTCATCTTTGTCGCCATATTTATTACAACGTTTCGGCCTTTCAGTATCTGTCTATATTTCTGAGATGAGGTATTATGTACACTATTTACATTATTCGGATTATTGTCTTCATCTTTGTCGCCATATTTATTACAACGTTTCGCCGGTTTCGGTCGTTCCAGGCGGTTGGAATGTCGGTATTATAAAACCTAATAATGTCTTTAGCAACCTTTTTTTTACCAGTTCTTATATTGCAATTTTTTGCTGTTATTATCACGTTTCTCTGGCACTCCTTATTACTGGTTCCCATATTGTATTCATTTCTATGTTTGGTCGGATCATGAGATTTTTTTGGCCTAGCATATGTGATGATTACTTAATTTTACTAATTTTCCAATGATATTCTTTGTCTATGATCTCAACCTGATCCCACAGAGGGCGGTGATCTCCCTCCTCTCTCCATATGTGGTCAGCCACGCCTGATTTTTTCACTTCCCCTCGTGTTACAGCTTTCTGGTATTCTTGTAGCCTTACCTTAAGGGGGCGGCCTGTATCCCCTTTATATTTCTTTCCGCACCTGCATGGGATAGTGTACACACAATCTTTAGTCATGTTCTCCTATATGGGGGGTCTTACTCGGGAGAGATATCTGCGAAGTGTCGTCCAGCTTTTGAAGGTTGTTCTGATATATGGACCGCAGATCCTTTGTATTTTCTCTGATAACCCCTTTACATAAGGCAGGCAGATTGTTTTCTGAGTGTTGTTGTCCTTCTCTTGTACTCGTCTATCCCAGTTTATTGGGGCTGCTGCCATGTACTCAGGGTAGCTGTTACGTTGTAGGGTACTACTTATACTGACCTTTATCTAATGCCTCTGGGTCGCCGCTTATGACTTTTGCTCGGTTTTGTAAGCAGCGGACGATCCCTTTCTTTACGCTGTATGGATTGTGGGAGTTGAAATTGAGGTACTGTCCGGTGAATGTCGGTTTACGGTATACGGATGTCTTCAACCCTTGTTTTGTTCGAAATATTAGAGCATCTAGGAATGGGAGTGTCTCGTTACTCTCTTTCTGCGCCGTGAACTGTATCGAAGGTCTTATTGAGTTCACATGGTCTAGTAGAACCTGAACCGCTTCCTGGTGTGGCCAGAGTATGAAGGTGTCATCTACGTACCTTAACCATATAGTTGGCTTTAGAGATATAGATTCTAATGCCATTTCCTCAAAATATTCCATGTATATATTCGCCATTTCTGGTGATAATGGCGAGCCCATTGCTAAGCCCTCATCCTGTCGATATATGTGTGATCCCATTCCGAAGTGTGTTGCTTGTGTACAGAAAGTCAACATCTCCATCAGAGTATCTACTGGAATACTGGTCCATTCTTCTAAGGATGAGTCAGAGGCTAATCTGTCTCTGACTACTGAGAATGCCTCCTCCGTGGGCTACCTTGGTGAACGAACTCATCACGTCCAGGCTCACCATCTGGTTGGATAGGATGGGAGCATTTTTGATTATTTCCACGAAGTGGGCGGAGTTTCGGACATATGAAGGAAACTTTCGTATCAATGTGTCAATTATATCTACAAGGAAGCGACTCAGAGGGCGGCACACAAAACCTTGGCAACTAACAATCGGCCTGAGTGGAATATCGTCTTTGTGAATCTTAGGGAGACCGTATATGGGAGCTTAATGTAACGCTGCGACAACTGCTTATACATCTTAGGTGCGAAGTGATCCTTGTTCTTGATTAGTATCTGTGACAGTTTGCGTTCTGTTTTCATTGTAGGATCCTTTTTTACTTTGCTGTAGCTACCGTTGCTAATGAGGTTTCCATCACTACAGTTGCGTTGCGTTTGTATGATGATGTTTTCCTTCCTCTGTGGGGATCCGATCGCCAGCCTCTCCAGTTTTGTGATGTTTGACTTGGGCGGCTTGGCCGTCTCCGTCTCACCTTCCATCTCAGTTCAGTCTGAGGGATGTTCAAGGCCAACTCCTCGACTCTGGCAATGATGTGCAAGTATGGCACTCGCCTGATGGTTGTGGCGAAATTGAGACCCTTATTCAATACTGACTCCTCAGAGGCTCTCAGCTGATATTGGCTGATGTCGATTACTGCTTTCACTGGTGGGTGATGGACCGTGTGCGTCACCTTCTGATCTTTCAGTCTGTTTAATTTTTGTGCTTGGCGAGCCTTGACTACATTATCTAATTCATATCTAAAGGATTTATCCAGGTCATTTTGGATCCTTCTCTTGTCTTCTTCATTGGTAATTCTGTTGAACAAATCCTCGAGTCTCTGTTTTATCCAACGATTGTACTGGATTCTCTCTCGGACAAGGGCGTGTCCCGCTTTTTCTGCGACCAGACGGGGTCTCCTTTAATTGACGAGAAGTTTTGGTGCCAAGCCTGAAGGGATGAATTGTAGATCTTTGCATCGGTGTAGGAATGTCAGATGGAAAATATGGAGACAAATTGAAAAATCCTACAAGAAACTGGCACGAATATTTTGCTTAGCGGCATATCAACCTCTATAGGTGTTTTAATGCCTAAATCTAAATATTCATGGCTTGAACTAAATATATACTATAAATAGGTGTTGTTGGTAATTATATATATATATATATATATATATATATATATATATATATATATATATATATACAGACACACAAATATATATATAATATATATATATAATTTAAAATTTATATTATATTTTCATAGTGTTTTGTTTTTGTTTGAGGGTTCATTATTTGCCCACAGCTTGAACCCTAATAGGTGTTACCATCCGGGTCAGTGTGAACATGGAAACTATGATTAAGAGGTGGTTCCACGCTCTTCAAAAACCGGTAATCTTCCAATCAGAGGGCTTGCTTCTGGATGTAGTTTATCGTCATACACAGGACTAATGTGAGAGAGGGAGAGAGACAGAGACAGAGAGACAGAGAATGAGAGAGACAGAGAGAGACAGAGAGTGAGAGAGACAGAGAGACAGAGAAAGAGACAGAGAGAGAGAGTGAGAGAGAGAAATGCGTTAGTGAAAATGATAGAGATCTTTGAAGCTTTGAACTTTTATTGAAATAAAAAGAACATAATTGCACACATGAATACATTTCATGTACACATCTCTAAAATACTTATGTATGGATGGTCAATAAATCACGAATCAACAAGGAATAACCTTGGAGTGCTCAGTTTGTCTAAACACTACCAATCTATCTTTATCTATTCTCACTTTTCTGTCAATCTGTACCCATCTTTCCCCTTACACTCCTTTATATATATATATATATATATATATATATATATATATATATAATAGATGAACATTACTTGAATTTCGTTCATGCCTCTAGGGTAGTTTCATGTAGGCCTTACATATTCCCAATCTTAAGGCGCTTGAAAGAGAGCAGAATATGTTTCTGAATTTTAAGGTTAATGTATGGAATACTAGATATATGGATGGTATGGAAATTTTTTTAAAAAGATGTGAAAAAGAGTTCCCAATCTCAAAAGCATGGATATACCATATAATAATACATGTATTGAAAATCAGGAGACGGGAGACAAAGATTTTCATAAATTAACCCAACCCAATATTTTTTTTTATCATAAATTGATTTCTATGTCTGCTTACAGGCCTGAGTCCATGCTTTTTATTCAATATTTTCGCATCGCCTAGAGCTGAATTTTGAAAATGTTTTGAAAAATTGAAATTTGAAATTTTTTTTAACATAGCTCTTTAACCATTACTCCTCCACCTCTCTCTCTCTCTATATATATATATATATATATACATATATATATATATATATATATAGATAGATAGATAGATAGATAGATAGTAAGCAATAGATTATTCTTTAATTCAGGAAAATATTTTGCTTTCTTCCAACCGCTTGAAGATTGTGCATATATAAGTCGTAAGGCGAGCATATGAAACTGCCAGTAAACGGATAAGCGAAGATCAAGTAAAGTTCGTCTTTATTATACACACATATATATATATATATATATATATATATATATATATATATATATATATATATATATATACTATTTTTTTGCATATTTTGCTTTGAGCACTTTATCCCTGTAATGTTCGTGTTTTTGACACAAATCTTATTATTGGAATATATATATATATATATATATATATATATATATATATATATATATATATATATATATATATATAACGAGAGAGAGGGATTGATACAGACAGACAGACAGAAAAAGATAGAGAGAAACAATTAGAGACAAAGAGAGGAGAAAAATAATTAGGTTTTATGATCCACATAGAGAAGGTTTGTTGTTAGCCGACAGATAAATACGCCGATCTGAAACTGCCATTTGGGTTAAATGAGAACTTGATCAAGATGGTTGTTTGATCGCATACCCCGTTCCCATCCATTCACTTGGTATAGCAGGCAAATTTCAATGATACCATCGCCCTCTCCATTTCCTTAACTCCGTATTTCAACTTCAAGCTCACCCAAGCGGCAGAAAGTTTAAATTTCCTCTGCTTCAGCTCGAATAACAAGAAGACCGAACGAGTTTATATGAATTGGTCATATTTCAAAAATCGAAGTACGGAGTGATATTAAAGCGAGGCATTTTGACAAGGGGAAAAAAAGAGAGAAGGATTCTTGACAGAAACAAAGAAAGAAAATGACGAAAAAAATATAGGAAAGAGAAATAGAAAATGAAAAAAAGAGAAAATTAGGAAATAAACGATGAACAAAAACGAAAAAAAAAAATAAGAGAAATAGAAGGAAAATTAATAAAAAATATATTGTAGCGCTATTGAAAATAAAAAAAAAAGATTAAATTTCAAACAATCTGTATAATAGAAGCGGTTATAGGATATAAACTTCTATATTTTACGGCCGTTAAGTGAAGCAGAAACAAGAAAGAGTCGTTTACAAATAAATCTTAATAAATTCAGTAGATACGAAAACCTTTTTATAATTCTGTACAAACATACTTCCAAAAGTGGTTTCTAAAAACTGATTGGATATAACAAGTCACTGGATATGCCCTCTACAACGTCCGCCTGAACTCTGAATGACCTAGAAATCGGCCAGGGCTCAGGTTACTCATTAAAACTCAAATAGTGATTCAGAGCCGACCCATAACGATAAAAACGGCCCCTTTAGCAACAGTCAGCGACCAGATCTGAAATGGACTAGATCTGCGAAGGACAGTCAGTGAAGGACAGTCGGCAAATGACAGTCAGCTAACCAGATCATACCTCAATCAACAACAACATAGACACACCTACCATGACAATGCGTATGTCAGCAATGATTTTTCGACATACAACGCCATGACATAAATTTTATCTGCCCTCTCTTTGTTCAGTGTGTTTCAAAATTACCTCTATTGCACGCAGTCAGCAATTACACACATGTTTCATTAGAGTGTGCTTCACACACACACACACACACACATTGGCGTATCATGCCACTTGATTTCCTCACTTGCAACAAAACACTTGGGAACTTTGCAGATTCACTTGTGTCAAATCATTTCGAACTATTTGTCTCATTGATTTCTTGGGTATCTGACTGTATAAATGTTACTCTCATATTTAGCTTGATCTTCTTGCTTTTCTACGAAGATCATTCCTTTACGTTGCATAAAAATTGTTTCGTATCTGTGTGCATCACACACGGATTTTATTTTTCCTCCTAAAATCCGGGTAGATTGACACCAACAAAATGTTAACGACCGATAAAGAACAGTCTAAAAATTATTACTGACTCATGGTCATAGAATATTTTCCAATGTAAACATACAAATCCAATCATTTACAAACAACAAAATGGAGAATTGCCAACGTTCCTAGAACATTTATTTCTAAAAATATTTCAACTCAGACCAACACGTCATAGCGTTGTATGTAGAAAAATTATCGCTGACATATACACATTGTCATGTTACAGGGGCCTATGTTGTTGTTGATCGAGGTACTGTCTTTTGCCGACTGTCCTTCACTGATTGTTCTTCGCAGATCTAGTAGCAGACTGTTGCTAACTAGCCTTTTTATCGTTATGCGTCGCTATCTGAGTTTTGCACGGGAATGTAAAGAGTAACCTGGGCCCTGGAATACTTCCGGGTCATTTGGATTTCGACTGCACGGACGTAGCAGAGAGGACATCATGTGGCTTGTCATATCCGATCAGGTTCCAGAAACCACTTATTTATGTTGGAACCGTGTATGTACAGAATTTTAAAAAAGGTTTTTTGTATCTACTGAATTTAGTAAGAATTAATAGTAGGCGTCTGTGATTTTTTTGTGCTTCACTTATTGATTGTAAAATATAGACATTTATATTGTATACGGTGAAAAGAAAAAAAAAAGAAAAAAAAGAAGTATAACTACAAAATATGCACAAATGGAACGAAAAATAGTGTATGAAAATCCCGAAAGAAAGAAAAACAAATAGAAATAATTTATAAAGAAGATAAAACAAATTCGTTGAGCGTTACAAAGTAAACAGAAGAGAAAACAAAAGAAAAAAATGACAATAATTTACAGAGTTTAACGTTGTTAAAAAGGAACAAAAGAAAGGTAAAAAAAGAAATAGAATTAATGAAGAAGAAGAGCTGAAAAATGAGAACTTGAAAATAAGGTAAAAATAGAATAGAAAAAAAAAATGGAAAAATCCGAACAGGAAGTTAGACAAACAATAAGAAGGATATCATTGAAATAATGGAATTCATTTATTGTTTAATTTTTTATTCCGCTGAGTGTTGCTTGGCCTTCTTTGTGTCGCTGAGGCTGACAGAAGACATCATTACTTTTTACATTTTGTCAAATTGGATCTGAATTGTAATAGTAAATGGAATTACTTTCATTACAAGAAAAGGCACCAATAAAAAAAATAAAATTAGAACAAAGAATATTGTGGTTAAGATAATAACATAGCAGACAAGTAAATGAAGACAAAGGTGAAACACAACAGGACGTGGCGCATTAACTGAGAAATATTTTTATTAAAATATCACGGTAAGAACAATGGCGCCTTGGATTGATGAGAACAATATTTAATATAATCTAACAGGTTATTTTAGTCAAAATCGACGAACTAATTTTAACGAAATTCAAAGATTATAATAAATTTATTCAAAGATCGTGATCAATTTCTTTTCGTCCATCAGCTTTCTTGGCATAAAGTTCATGAAACAAGAAGGGATTTCTGAGTTTTTCTTGCGTTTGATATTCGCATTTAATTTCTAATTCGCAATGGCTTATTTGAATTAGAACGCATTAGAAATGTATAATTAAGATTAATATTAAGCAAACCGACAAAGGAAGTGTTTTGTTAAAAAGGATTGTATTATATTTGGCAAAATGAAAAGAACTGATGAAATATTGAAACAACATTTATATAAATAATGGAATTGTTTAATTTATCGGAACGTCAAAGATAGAGAAGGAGAAAATGTTTCAAATTCAGTTTCTTTACTTCTAGGATAACATTTTGAATTCAAGTTGAGACGAGATGTCTGCTAAATATATGGTAAGAATTAAAAAAAATGGAAAGATCACTTATTTCATTACTATAGAAATCCTAAACTTTTGGCTATAAAGTGCTGATCGAACAGTGTGAAGTCACCAATATAGCCATACACACACGCGCGCGCACACACACAAACACAATAAAATTAAAATTAATGGCAAAAGTATTTGAAAAGTAGTTAGATACACTGACGTAAAAGACATAAGAAACAGACATAGATAGGAATATATATGACATTATTTGCCCTCGGAATATCCCCATTCTAGTATGGAAGAACTCTATAATAGGTATAATGAAGAGAGTACAGTTTATCACAAAGACCCAATTTTGGTCGTAAACTAATAATAAGAAATAATCGAAAAAAAGGAAAAGAAAAATCGTCATAGAATCAAAGAAGCAATCAGGGAAGAACAGTCAGTCAAACTTGAAATCATTTGAATTTAATAAAATATTACGGATGATATATAATCAAACGTTGATTACGACGAAAATAGTATTTGGCTGAATTTCAGCTCGAAGACCTAAGACAAATGAAATGTTGATAAATGCTGTACGCTTCCAAAAGTGAATGGGTATTCTTGGGTTGAAAAAAAAAAAGCTTATTTTCTCAGACGATCGTCTCATTTTAAAAGTACGAGAGAATATGTGAGATGTCCTCACGGTGTAGCGAAAAATATATTGAAAATACTTCGAGATGATTACAATACAGGGAGAAATGCGAGGAGAAAAAAAGGTAATTATTTTATGCGCTGGAAATATAAAGTTAAAAGTATATCAACATATTTTCGATGAAGAAATAACCCAAATATACAGGGGGCCGACACTATTTTGGGGACACTTTGAAAAGTGTGCTTAAAGGTGTTTTTTGCTGCCGAGAGCTTTTGTGTTGATGAGTAGGTAGTTCAGCACTAACTGTCCATTAATGGTATGAACATTGATTGATGGGTTTGTCTTTGGTTTCATGTTTTCTTTATTTTTTACTTCAACTTTTTTTCAACACTATTTTTCGAACATGACACAAATTCCGTGTTTTTAATGATTTAGTCGTTGAACGTCTACAATATGTAAATTTTCTGCAGGTAAATTGTACCCTGACCATTACATTTGAGCATCTTTACCATTCACTGCGAAAACGTATTAAAATCCTGAAGAAGAATGCATTCAAAAGAAGTCATCACTTTGGTCCAAAAGAAAAGAGAAGACGGGCTCAGCATTCGAAAGATCGCCGGTGAGATGAAGCTACCGAAGTCAACAGTTGAATACATGCTAAGTACAGACTATGAGCGGAAGAAGAAGAAGAAGAGAGGACGGAAAAAACAATTTCCAAGAGAACAGAAAGAAGAATGAAGAGGAGTGTTCCGAGGTTGTTATCTTCTGGAGAAAAGGCGACAGCGAAGAAAGTAAAGGAGAAGTTTACCGCCAGTGTTTGAACTGTACAAAGAAAGCTACACGAAATTGGACTTAAGTATGCTAAAATCAAGAAAAGAATTACAATAACGAGAAAACACAAGGAGGCAAGGCTGGGAAGCGCCAAAAGATGGATAACAAACCATCTCGACTTGAAGAAAGTGTCATTTACTGATGAAAAACGTTTTAAGTTTGATGGACCTGCCGGGTGGTGTACATAGTCGAGAAAAGGTGAACCTGTTATTCTCAACAAGAGACAGATGGGAGGAGGAGGAGTCATGGTTTGGGGTATGGTATTTCCGAATGGAAACTTGTGGCTCGAGTGGTTAAAAGGACGTCAAAATAGCTTGAGCTACAGAGAACTTTTCGAAAAGAGAGCCATACCACTCAGAAAAAGAAATGGGAAGTAATTTTATTTTGCATCAAGATAACTGTAGCATCCATGTGGCCAAATCAGTGAAAAATTGGATGCGTGAAGCAAATATAACTACTCTGGAATGGCCTGCAAGAAGTCCAGACTTAAATTTTATTGAAAACATATGGGAAATGCTTGCAGAGTTTGTTTACGACGGGCCAGAAATAACCAGAGAGGCTGAACTGTGGCAGCGCATACAAGATGCTAAAAATAGACTGCTAGAAAAACAAAGAGACGTTATTATCAATATGTACGAACATTATGAATTCTACTTCTCCTATTGTAGTATTGAGACAGTTTTTAAATGTTATTGCCATTACACTAAAACAGACTGCCTGTGCTACGTAAAACTTGAAAAAAATAAAGTGTCTGAAAAATAGTGTCGGCCCTCTGTATGAAAAGGTACAATTTTTCAACTGGATGATACGAGCTCCATAATTCGAAGTAGATTATAAATCATTTAAAAGAAAAAGGCATTCTCATCTTCTATGTGACATGTCCCTTCAAAACGCAGGTAATTATGGCTCCCCACAACTTCTTATCTATTGCTGTCCTTAGTAGTGTTTTTCTTTGACAAGCACCCCCTCCACTCCTGTTCTGCCATCCGTTCACACAAGCACACCATGTTTATTTTTCCTTCAATATGTCTTGTGAGTGTCAAATTCTCCGAGACCTCCTTCCTCATAATGGGTCTAAGAAATTTCAGCTGTCCTTTTTTGTTTCATTTTCCTTAAGAATTTGTTACCCTGACATACAAGAGAACTGATATTGCATAACAGTTCAGGACTCTTTTTTTTTTTGCTTGTTTCTAATGAACTTTTTCAATTTCTCAGTACTCTGCTTAGCTTTTGAAATGCATCTTTTGTTACTGCAATGCGTATTCTGATTTCGGTTTCGCGTTTTCCATCCTCTTTTAAAACATTTCCCAGTTATTTAAACTTCTGCACTTGTTTGAGTTTAGCATCACAAATTCGTAGTTTGCATCTTGGGATTTTAATCTTGATGGCGACCATACATTCTGTATTATATACTTGATGGTTAATCCTTTCTTATCGCTTTTCTTTACTAACTTGTCTAGAGGTTCTGTAGTTTTCCTTGCCTGTCTTCCATTAACACTGTGTCATCTACAAATCTTAGATTGTTAAGATTACGCCCACCACTTGGTTGGATTTCCAGCTCATTTAAGATTAGCTCACTGTACCGGTTGAATAAACCTGAGATGAAGACAAATCCTTGTCCCTACTTTCTATTTTTCTGTACCTACTCAATTCATTTACGTTTGTGTTTGCTCCCAGTATAAATTATGGATTATTCTAAGATCTTTCCCATATAGAACGAGTTTTCCTAGCAGTTCAAATAAATCTTTGTACAGTACGTTATCAAATGCTTTTGTGCAATCTATGAAACATAAAATACATCGTTCTGTATTTACCGTCTTTGATATCATTCTGATCATGAATATAGTTTTTTCTTGATCCGGTCTCCTTGAAAAAGTTGCACTTTCTTTACTTATTCCCAGTTTAATTTCATTTCACGCTTTATCGTACATTTCGAGAATTGACCTAAGTTAGTTTACTGAAATAGAAAATTGTTGGAATGCTCTAAAGAGGAAAGTGAAAGATGTCCAAAGACTATTGATGAAGTTAGGGAGACCACGAAGACTGTGTGAAAAAATATTGATAATTTCTTTATTTTGAATTTATATTACATATTACCTAAAAAGCATCTGGACTATGTTAAGTAATACAGAACACTACGTCATTTTTAGAAAACTGCTTTGATTTTTTAAAATCTATTATCTTAAACTGTCTGAAACATCTGACCGCTAAATTTTTATAGCACTATTTACAGACTATTGTCCTCATCTTTGTTGTTGTTATCCTAACCTTCCAAACGTTCAAATGTATAACGAATTTTGAACTTTATTTAATCTACGTGGACTCTTCTAGAGATATCTCGTTTGTTTCTTATTTCTAGAACTGCTCAATTATTACTCACCGTGTTTCCATTGAGTCTATATACACACTGCCCGGCTCAGAGACTGAACTCACAATTATAATTTCATTAAATTTTCGAATCAACGCTTTAATCTACTATGCTATCGTCCCGTAGGATAATTCCCTGTCGAGAACTTGGAGTCTTAAACCTAACCTTGTATTATGATGTACCCATTATTTGTTAATCTAATTTTATCTAGTTTTCAGAGTGTTAATATTTAACCTGTTCATTTTTTGCTTGATATTTTCTAGCAGCCTACATTGACATAATGTTCTTACATTCTAAGTCCCGATTAAAATGTAGAGTCGCTTAAAATTTATATAGTCCTTGGGTGATGGTTAGGTGACACCTCCTTAACATGTGAAGCGTCAGTTCTAAGAGACTTGATTCTCTTCATGTCGTTATCTGTTATATTTTATTTTTGTATAGCTATAGTCTATCTTGTTGCCTTCTCCACTGTGACTTTATTGCAACACCAATTCTGTTGTTCCACCTTTTGGCAGATCTTATTTTGTCTTATAGGCTTACTAACCACAATTCTCGTACCTTACAGAGAAGAGCGGGGTAGCCGAATTAGTTGCTGACCACACACACACACACACACACACACACACACACATACACACACACACAGACGCACACGCACGCACACATACATATGGGGGATTTCATGGTAGATTTTTTTCCCATTTCGTTTGAAGTGGGAAGCGCCAGATTCAATTCCTGATACCTAAGGAATCTTAAAATGGAAATTTCTGGAAGTAACATCATGCACATTTGCAAACATAATTTTGCGCCACAAACCAATCTCCTGGAAGGGGGTCGGAAATTATCAGTAGAAATCTATACGTATGTTCCAACATAGATAAAATGGCGTCAGTTTGATTAAAAACTTATTTGTTTTATAATAATGTGCATTGTGTGAGAATGAAGCAACATTCAGACAGATTAGTGAGATGGTTTCGCAAACTCTGATGAAATTGTGAATGTTCTTTAATGACATATTGTAAAATTGTTGATGTTCTTTAATGACATATTGTAAAACTGTTGATGTTCTTTAATGACATATTGTAAAACTGTTGATGTACTTTAATGACATACTGTAAAATTGTGAATGTTCTATAATGACATTGTAAATTTGTGGATGTTCTTAATGATGGACGTACCTATGGGAATGAGAAATTGAAATTACTTTTTATATTGATAGAAACAGCAATAATGATGAATAGAAAAATCGAAATAATGAAAAGAAATAAAGGTGTTATGTTTAATCTTCTATATAGCATTAAATGTCGGACATTTTCACCAAAAATTAAGCGACCGATATGCGGAAGAATATTGAGAATAACATGACATGGATAGAGCATGTAAGTAATGATGGAGTTTTCAGAAAAATAGGAATTATAAATAAACAATATATAACAAAACAGAGACAGGACAATTTTTTGTGTAGAGAAAGAAAGCAAACTTGGAAAATTAAACACTCACAGGATGCGTCGAAGGCAAAGCGAACAGAAGGACATAGAGGGAAATGTAATTGACTAGTTGAGAAAGTGAATGTACGAACAAGTATCAAAAATGAAAGAGATTTCGTAAAGTAGCAAGAATTTCTGAGTGATGAAAAAGACAGAAAGATATGGAGACCCATAATCACCTACGTCCTTAATGGAATTGTACATTTCCGGAGATAAGGTAAAAAACAACAACAAATTACCTTTAACCCTAAATGATGAATTAAATCAACTTATATTTAGTGACTCTTCAGTTAAGAATAAATTTCATGTATATGGCGAGGGAGAGAGATAATTTATTTTCCTTTGGCAGATATTACAAATAAAGATCGGAATCGAATAGACTGAGCAGCTCAATAAAATATGCTTGAAGTATGGAGACTGATCGATTAATGGAAATAAATTCATTCCAGCGGCACATATTGAAAAATATCTATTTTTTTGTGTGTGTGAGAGAGAGAGAGAAAGAGGAAGAAAGAGAGAGAAAGAAAAAAGAGATAAAGTCAGAGAAAGAAAGAGAGATAGGATATGTGATTCAACTGAGAACAAGGTATCATGATAAAGATATTCAATAGAAAAACAGTATATATATATATATATATATATATATATATATATATATATATATATATATATGAAATGGATTAAATCTGACATATTGTTATTTTTAATTTATTTTGTTTAAACCTTACTTTTTATGGATACTCATATTCAAGTAGAAGCTCTGTTTTTTAATTAAACAGTTTATTTTTTAATTAAACAGTACTTTTTTTCATTAAATAGTAATGTTTATCCAACTACATTTACCGGCTTGAATATTCGAGAAATCTTGTCGGAAAAATATTTGTCCTACTGTTGGAAACCGTCACTGGATCTGATGTGCCTGACCGCTCGTAAAAATACCATTATGTCCATTTCCTAAAAATAAATTTTCTTTGTTTACGTTAGGAAATGATACAGAGCAGATATGGATGATCTTTCGAGAATCGGCAGAGGAATATGTATTCAAAAGGCAGTATTTGGGCATTATTTGGCCAGGAAGTCCTTCGTGGCCGAGCGGTCAGGTACGACAGATCCAATGACATTTTCCTAGAGGAGATGAAGGTTCGAATCCTGCCTGACACGATTTCTCGAATATTCAGGCCGGTATATGTAACTGGATAAAAAAAAATGTATGTATGTATAAATTATACACATATTCAAGTTAGAAAAACGCTTTGAGTCTCAAGGACTGTTTTTTTTTTTTGTTTTTTTTGCAATTTTGGAAAAAGCTCAATGCCTGGATCAGGGCGTTCACGTTCATATCATGTTCACAATGATAGCCTTCAGCGTGTGCTTGGTATTGTTGAACCGTTCGCTGGTCTTCTATTCGACCGCACCAGAGATATGATATTCCAGAGGATTTAAATCAGGATATATAGGATACCACGCGTTGAAGGTAATACGATTACAAAAAGTCTCATGCAGCCATATCTGGGTCCCGTGGTCGATGAGATCACGTACGTCTACACTTCCAATACGAGGCTGTGTCCTCAATGTAGGTAGTTACACTGACGCTGCAACCCTTCAGGAATAATTGTGGGACTATAACATGCCTTACGTTGTTCGTTACCTTCGTCCAAAACATTATACATGAAGTGAACTTGGCGTGCCCCGACGTGCTCCTTAGAGACGCATACAGAACCACTTGATATTCCCGGTCATGTTCAAAATGGTTATTTCCTAGTCGTTATGTTTAAATGACATGTTCATGCGCATATTGTCCCTTTTTATTTCTTGTTTTAGATTGTAAACCGCCATGTTAATGCTCTCGATATGTCTGAAAGAGAAATGAAAATATAATTTGGCGCATGCTGCATAATATTACGTTCTGCCGTCTTCCGTTTATTGTTAGCTAAATGGGACTTTTGAAATACTTGTCGAACCCTGCAAGACAGAGTTAGGCAGACAGCAGGGAAAAGGGAGGAAATAATAAAAAAAGTTATGATCATACTATTATTGATCGATTACTGACGGTAAGACTGAATTCTGGCAGATATAAAAAGTTGAAAACAAATTTCATTGTAGCTGCTATCATTTAAATATCATCTCACCCGGATGAATATCATTTCATCCGGATGAATATCAAACTTATGATGTAAGACATATATTTTACTGTATGGATGAATTATTGAAATAACATTTAAATAATTCTTTATTTGTTATATAGAATTACTTTTATAGTTTGAATATCGATTAAATAAACAAAATTTTATTGACTAATACTTCGTTTTAATATATATATATATATATATGTTTATACATTCTTTTTATAGATACAAATATTTAAGTTTTATTTTCTGTTTATAATAAACAGTATTAAACAACATTTACCGGCCTGAATGCCCGAGAAAGTTTCACAGAAAATATTCGACCTCCGACAGGATTCGAATCTTTATCCTATACGGAACCGTCATTTAGCTTGACGTGCCTTTACCGATTTGGCCACAGAGGAGCGATCGGTTGGCAAGGTCGAATTTACTGTATGTAAAGGCACGCAAATGTTGTTTAATACTGTTTATTATAAACAGAGCATTTACTTAAATATTTGTATCTATAAAAAGAATGTATAAGCATAAAAATGTCTTAAAATAATTGTCGGACTTTATCCATTTCATAATGTGTGACGTCATATATATATATATATATATATATATATATATATATATATATATATATATATATATATATATATGACGTGTGCGTGTGTATGTGTGTGAAGTTGGAGAAGAATCTGATGGAATGGGAACTATATAAGACAAGTTGGAAAATATTTTAGCATGTCATGACCTGGCGTTATTAGATGAATTTTATTTCACATTAGTAAAATCTACATACGCGAGACAAAACATGATTGTTGGTAAGGGAATGAACAGGTGATTTTTACTTTAACGATTTCATTACAGAATTGAGATTTTAACTACTTTCAACTTTTTCTTTTATGGTTTATGCATCCTTACAAATTAACTAAAATTGAAATTACCTGGACGTAATCACGCACTCACAAAAAGAAAGAAAAAAAAAAACAAGAATCGAATTTTAAAATCTAACTTATATAACGATACATTTAAACTAAAAATCAAGCGTGTATTCGTTTAACATAAATGACAGATTTTGTTCATGTGGAATAAAATTCTTATTTTAAAAATGCTGAATAACCGGCGAAATATGTCAAGATAAAGTTTTTTTATTATCAAATATAGAGTAGTTTTAATGCAATTACTGGGTAATATAATCTGTTATACTTTTTATTACTATAAATGTTATAAATAAATAATTTGGGTTACTAGGCTGGTTGATGTTAATTTCACTATTAAATAAGCAAAAGATAACAATATATATTTAAACACAGACAGGGTACTGCGATTAAGCTTTTTTATTTTCTTGTGTACAAACAACCAATACATCCAGTTAAATAGTAAAAATAAATCATCGTTGATAATGGGTAAAAGTATATCCGAAAGCGCTCGGAATTACAGAAAACAAGAAAAATGAACTAAAAAGCTTAATGAAACACACACACACATACATACATACATACATACATACATACATATATGTTTCTGTGTAAGTTTGTGACAAATTCAAAAGTTCCCTACGATATTTTAACAAAATATTAGCGAAATCTTATAAACTTCATTGGATTTAAATCATTTTTATTTTTCACACTTAAACACGTTTAAGAAATGTTTATAAAAAATGAGGTCACTTCTGCCATCCATAGCTCTACCCAGTTCTTCCTTTCTAATTTTGCTGTTGTCTGTGTTGAATGACGAAGTTTCTTGCTGGTCTGAATCTTGAACTTTTCACATAATTTGGTTCCCATGGTCAAAACTGATGTGCGAATTCTTGATTACTTCTCTGGCAATGGCCACTAAACTGCACTCACCTTTCACAGATTGTGCTTCCATAATCTTTGGTAGATTCCCATTCACCTGTTTCCAGCTGACATTTCGCACTACACTCAATAAATCAATGCAAGTCTTGCTATTTTGGCTAGTGATTTTGTTAATATCGAACTGTTTGACCCATGTCATTGAATCATTGTTTCTGCTGCTGACCTAAAGAGTTATATTTTCAGACATTTTATTTTTAACTTCCAGGCGTTATTCCCTTTTTATAGTGCTGTTCATCTAATATATATATATATCTTTGAGAGGAATTCAATTATGATCACAGATGTAAAAAAAATAGCCACTTGATTTAGATTGACAAATTTTATGGTTGATCAGAAGACAAATTCTGTTTTAATTTCATTTATATGGAGTCGAACTTGTTCAGTAAGAAATACTTGTGTTTGTTCAAAAGTTTAAAGATTTTAAGTTAATTGGAAAATAACGCTCTGGAAGTTTAAAATTGAGCAATTAGACGAAAGTTTGAGAGAAAACACAGAACAAAAAGCACGTGTTCTTGAAAAAGAAATTAGAATTGAATCAGTTATCTCTCTTGAAAATTGCATGAAAGACATTTTTCTAAGTCAACTGATGATGTTTTTATTTTGCATATTCGACGCAACAAGGAATTATGGAAATTGAATAGGATATTCTTCCATAGACAGTCTGCTGTTCAGCTGTTAATTTTAAACTCATTTATCTTTATTCATCATCTCTTGACTGTGTTGACGTGGGATTCTGATTAGCGCGCATAATCTGACTGACCATTATGACTGAGTAATGAGTTCGATTCTCACTTTTGGATTTTTGACTAAGCTAAACCTAATAAATACCAAAAATATATTCGGAGAATTCATCAAATTACAACTGAAATCTCGTTCTTTTCTGAAATCTCGTTCTTTTATGATGAAATATCCAATTTAGCTGCAAGATAAAAGAAAACAAGTGAAAAATGTTTTATGACTGAATAATGAGGCTATGAATACATATGAACAGAAGATATTGTAAAAAAGAAAAACGCCGGAAACCAAATATATTAACATATAATAGGCACCTCGAGGCAAACTTATCTCACTAGAACAATTACGACTGAGTAGTGAGTTCGATACTCACTGGGTGCTCCATACTTTCGGCCTTGTGCCACATCTGAGCTACGCTTGGGAAATCACTATATTAATATATAAACATACGCAGATATTTGCGCGTGCCTATGTAAATGAATATAAATATGCACATATACATACGTATGCAGTCGTTTTTTTACAGTTCATATGTTATAGCATGTATGGATGTATGAATCTTTTGCTGTCATTTGTCTTTTAAGATTTTATTAGTAAGCAGGCTACGCACGTTTTATGATTTATATTTGCAATATAGAAAGATAAAACAATGATTTATATGCATTATATGTCTAGAACGTTTCTAGCAAACGAAACTCCGAACAATCCTGTGTGGGCTACGGGGTCCAGAATACGTCTCACTCTATTCCTACATATCATACTGTTTGTAGAACTCGCCAGCGGTAAGAGGCTACGCTGAGGCCCAAAACGAAGCTTCAAGTATCAGGTGAAGACAAACCTGACAAAGGACAATATAGATCCTGAGACCTGGGAAACCGTTGTTGCACATCAGCCTTCCTGGCGTAGGACCATCCGATGGGTGCGCTATACTTTCGAGGCGAAATATTCAACACGGAGAGGATCTGCGACGTGCTGCCAGGAGAGCCTTACACACCCAGCCGTACCTGCCACCGACACTCCACTGTGACACCTGCTCACAACTCTTCAGGAGTAAGCTGGGCCTTGACAGCCATCTCCGCCAGTGTAGGGAAAGGGATAAAGGAGAGAGGATGACAACCCCGATACTCGGATGCGGGTGGATGACGACGACGATATATATTATAGTGTAAAATAGGGATCTACATTTTTTAATAATGGATTATGTGCTTATGAATTGAAAATCATTTGATGAATATGATTATGGTTTATTTTAATCAATTTGACATGAGTTTTTTTCTGACAATATCCCTTTGCTATTCTTTCACATTAACTATGATAATTCACAATACCTTGGGCGAAAAATATGCAATATTATTTTTTTTGAATCAATTCACTTCAACAAGGGGCTACTGGGAGTGAAAGAGAATGAAAAATTGGAACAGGAAATCCTAAACAGGGGACAAGAGATAAATCTCTACTCCTGTTCAAAAGACCGGGGAGGTGTGTGAACCGGACGATAGGCGAATCTATCTACTATTAAATACTGCGTATGGTTAAATACTGGTTTGGATTATAATTCGTTCAAAAATGGATGTAGATGGATCATTTCTTTTGCATTTTCTTTTTTTTTTTTTTTCTAGATTAGTTACTTGCGCAGTAAAAATGCTTATATTTCATGAAACTACAGAAATTTTTAAAGTATCTGACATTATTTATTCGACATAACTTAATTCTAGCCCAAGCCCACAGGTTCGCTGTAACCTGTGAGGATGTATCTCACTTCTAAAATTCTAAAAGTCTATTTTGATGATCATTACAATAATAATGAAGTGACCAAGTTAAATAAACAGATGTAAGGAAAAGTGAGCAGCCTTTTGAATATTACATTTACATGATTTTCTTAAGTTTCTGTAGTTTCACATGAATACCTAATAAAAAAAACTGGTTATAGAGAAAATAATCTCGCTTTCATTGATGTCGAAAACTAACAAACAAAATAAATAAATAAAGAGGCTTGTGATGTTTATGTCCTTACATGTTTTTATTTTTTGAACGGAATTTAAGTAACGTTATTTTCTAGATTTGTAACTGCAATTCAAATCAATAATATTTATTTGCGAAAAAAGATACTTAGAAAAAATTTGAAACATCTCATTGTCAATTAATATCAGTTTGTATATGTGCCTCTTTGTCAATCAATCAATAAACCAATCAATCGATTCTTTCTTTCTTTCTTTCTTTCTTTACCTATCTCGGTTTGTTAGTGTTTCTCTATCACAAACAAATACCCAGTTTTAAATTTTCTTCGATAAAGAAATTGATCTTGCTTTTTATCGATCTAGAGAATCAATTTGAAAGCCTCTACTTGGAGAATATTCGTTTTAAATTTTAAATAGGAATTAAATAAACGAAAGTGAAATGAAAATGTGAGTAGAGAAAAAATGTCTTCAGCGCAATCCTTACTCTTACCTGCTTGCTAATATGGGCTCAGCAAGCAAAGTATGGAGAAAGGAAACTCGCTTAATCCATTATGGACGAGTTACTTTATATATATATATATATATATATATATATATATATATATACATCGAGAAAAAATTCGTTATAAATCTTATTAAATGAAATAATACAAGATGTCGCTGAATGCATCATCATTTTGAAAAATGAGATGAAGTCAATGAGTAAAGGAATAATAAACTCATATTTGTCAGAGTCTCTGTATGAGTATATATGTATATGGTGTGCTGATAAATTCCCGCATCTGCTCCATCCATAAAATCTGACCCAATCAAAATCTTCGAAGGAGTCCTTTTTCACTACTGGGTGGCCTGCGAGTTTATATTTTCCTTTTGAAACTCACTGAAACTCTTTATTCTGTTTTTGTTTTATTTATTTATTTATTTTTTGCCATTCTCCTTTCTTAAATTGTATTTTAACTAACGTCCCTCGTCTCCTCTCAGTCTGTCTGTTATCCTGAGATTCTTGTTACATTATACTATCCGCAAAGGACTGTCGTCTCTGGGTGTTAACTTCAATGACGACTTTTATATTTACATACGCTCTAACCCTGGCACATTAACCCATGAATATACCACACCTTAAGACTATATTTTATCATATATATATATATATATATAGAGAGAGAGAGAGAGAATGGAAATTAGTTTGTGATCGTCGGTTTTACGCTAATGCCATCCTTAGACAAACTTGAGGATCGCATAAACGTGAAACCCAAGGTTACAAACTCGTATCCATTGTACTGAATATGTTAGCTCTCTCACAGATATGGAGCGCTTTCCAATAAGCACCTCGCATATATAAAATATATATAGAAATTATATATATACATATTATACACACACACACACACATATATATACATATGTGTATGTATGTATGAATGTATTAAAGAAAACGAAAAACCGTTGATGGAAGCAACGGACAACTTGCCAAAACCTAAAACTCTTACCCAGATAAATTCTCGAACAAAAACAGCAATAGTAAAAAAAGAAAAAGAAAGAAGGCCTGAAGGCAGACCTACTTACGAAAGTAAATTGCTCGAAGCCTAGATTGCCAAGACTTATCATGAAATGAAGAAATAAATATAAGGAAATCTAAATTTCCCACGTACAGATTTTTCATTATCTATGTCTGTTCATTATCTATCTATCTATCTATGAATTGGGATCAAATAAAGATCAAATATAGATTAGAATCTGAAAAAGTTTATAAATTTCGATTTTATTTAAGCCCCATCAGAAACTGAAATATGGAGGAGATAAGAAAATTCTGTTATTTTTGTCTTCCTTCATTTATTAAGCAGACCGCGGATCTAGCTGTCCTGTCGAGAAGCGTTCATGAGTATAATTCATGTGTGTTTGTGTCTCACAATTCTAGTTGACCTATGCCGTATTCGGTTTATAATGTGTATGCCTGTGTGCATTGGTGCGTCTAGTGGGCATTTCTATATATATAGAAATTATATATATATACATATATTAATTATCTGTTAATTATCCGTATGTTGATTGGGAGATGTTTTGTGAGAAAGTGAAAAAATCTAGGTTACACCGGTTGAAAGACATCTAAAATTCTTTATGTATGAATTTTATAAAAGTTGGTGATCAAATAAAGTGTGTTTGATGTGTGTTTATAGATGGTAAAATATTTATCAGGATTCCTTCTAAGTATTTTCTACGTAATAAATTATGTTCTTTTCTCTCTAGGTCTCTGTCTGGGTTTGTTCATATCTATCTATCTATCTATCTAGCTAGCTAGCTAGCTAGCTAGCCGTATATGTCTATCTATCAATATTTATTTATATCTACCCAGTAGCTCAGTTGATTTTAGCTATGAATAAATATAAAAACTGAATTGCTACATTGTAAATCCGCGGTTGACTGGTGAATTCTTTTCTTTTACAAGTCATAGACTTTCATTCATACATTGAAACGTATTCATAGAAACATAATCGGAGTATGCATTCATATATACATACGCACACATACAAGCGAGATCAGTTCACATGGGTAATATTATGTTGAATATTTTATTAGATATCAATAATTACTAATTTTGGACTCGGAGTTTTTATATCTTAAGGTTATTTTTTCATTGCAACTATTTAGACCAACATCATACAATTAAAAGAAAACATGGATTGGGAATACATCCGAAATACTATTACTCATATTACTTTGTAAGTCATAACAATAACATCAAATATATCGCTAGGTGATCGATGAAAAATAAAGAGTAAGTTTAAATAGATTGGATCTTTCGTCAACTATAAATATCGTAGAGAGGATGTCACTGGAAAACCGGGACTCTGTGACAAAAGACTTTCAAAAGATAGGAAGATGTAGAGAGCCATGTACTGAAGAAGCACGGCACATAAAACAAGATGTAATCATAATGTCTGCGAAGCTTTTATAGTAATAATCATATATGCTTCCAATAAGTTGTGAGGTTTTCAGACAACCTAACAAAAGAATTGAATATTCGCCTCATTTGGTATGATTAATCATGATTAAAGTTCGTTCAACAATCTACCAAATTACTATTAGACACTCACTGAAAAGTGAATATATGATCCTGCCATATTCACTTGTTTCTTCGTCAGATGTACATAATAAGAAACTTTATTAGTAAAAGATGATTTTAGTCATTTAATAACTCTTTTTATGGATAAGGATAATCTATTCTCGATCATTGGTTGGCTGTTATTACGATGACGTTGTAATTGGTAATCAAACTTTGTAACGAACAAAGAAAGCATTTTGCATATATTTCTGTGCGAAACGGTTAATCACTTTCTTTTATCTTTTAAATGTCGAATTATGTTTTAACAAAGACCTGATAATAAAAACTTGTTACATTAAAAATACATGAACCATTGAATCTAAGTCTGTTCATATCTATCTATCTATCTATCTATCTATCTATCTATCTATCTATCTATCTATCTCGTTCCCATTATCATTCCTTATATATATATATATATATATATATATATATATATATATATATGTGTGTGTGTGTGTGTGTGTGTGTGTGTATATATATATATAATTATTTATTTAAAAATTATAACGTAAATATGTTATAAAATCACTACAAAAATAGCCATTTTGTTTCAACAGTTCTGGTGTCTTATTAAGTGATGATGTTGAATGAAGATTGCAGAACCTTCTACAATCTACATTCAACATCATAACTTGATAAGACAGCAGAGGTGTTGAAACAAAATGGCTATTTTTGTAGTGATTTTATAACATATTTATGTTATAAATTTTAAATAAATAATTATATTCACTCTACTCTTTATTGAGCGCTCTTTTAAGAATAGTAATTGTTGGTTATTGGAATTTATACCGTATACACCAGTCATATACTATATATATATATATATATATATATATATATATATATATATTATTATTATTATTATTATTAATAGAAATCTTATAAGTATTATGGTTTTTTGTTTGATTATATATTCCGTTCTTCCTTTACCTTTTTAGCCAGCTTTCCCTGACGATCCGCTTAGGTCAAACCTTGGTAGGTTTGTCTGGCTCTCTAGGTTAAACTATATATATATATATATATATATATATATATATATATATATATATATATATATGTGTGTGTGTGTGTGTGTGTGTATATATATATATATATATATATATATATATATATATATATGTTAATGTTGGTGGGTAAAACTGCATATACAAGATACGATGGGTAAATTGTCGCCATATTATACTTTTAATTTCGCACATGTGCGTTGTTTGTTTTTGTTTTTTTCGACTGAACTGTATAGTCGGGGCAGTTCAGTAACGTCAGTGGGAAAAAGAGCACCACGACGTAATTCACTCCGTCAGAAATTTGGAAACGGAATGCTGTACTGATAGGAATTCGCACCGGAAGCTCCAATATGAACATTTCAGAGTGTTTGTGTATCAATCTGAAGGCAGTGCATGGAATTCGGAAAGAGATAGATAGATAGATAGATAGATAGATAGATAGATAGATAGATAGATAGATAGATAGATACGAATAAACTGAGATAGATAGCTTAATATATAGATATATATGAATAGGCTGAGCTAGATAGATGAGGCTAATTATGATTACGAAGGTGTTTGGAGAGGTCACGAGTGATGGCGACGTTATGCCTCGATTCATCTTCCCACAGGGCCTGAGACTTAACAAGGAGGTCTACATCAAGTGTATTGAGGAGGTAGTGCTACCCTAGAATAAGAGGTTGACTGCTGGAAGACTCTATGCCTGGCAACAGGACTCTGCACCATGCCACACAAGCAGGAGAAATTAGTCATGACTGTCTAACAATTTCTGCGACGACATCACCATTTACATCTGGCCACCTAACTCAGACTGCAACCCCCTTTATTATTGTGTGTGGAGCGCAGTTGAGCGAGAGACTAACAAAACTTCTTGTAACACCAAGGAGGAACTGAAGGCAAGGATTGTGACCGCATTCACCAACTAAAACAAGGAGACCGTCCAGAAGAGTTGAAGGGGATTCTGGCGTCGTCTGGAGGCCATGGTTGAAGCCAATGGGAATTTAATAAATTTATTATTTCAAGATATTTTTGTGTAATTTTGATAAATTAAAATGAGATGTTAGTATTATTTTCATTTGTGAGTAATTCAGACGACAATTCATCCATCGCATCCTGTATTTAACATAGAAAGAAAAGTATTCAGTATAAGTGTTTTATTTAATATTTTATGTAAATATTTATACTCTGGTCCAACGGCAAGTATTTTCTCAAATGCATATGACCTTATATTGTATGTGTACGCATATGGGTTTGCATATATTTAAACTTATGTGCGTAATGCCATACATAAAGACAGAGGAATGTTTTTCTATGAAAGTTTTTCTATGAAAGTTTTTCTATGAAAGTTTTTAAAAAAATGAAAAAATTGTCCCGTTTTTATTTTTCAGGTATTTTAAAATGGAAACAAAAATACATAACATCTGCATTTTCTGTGTTATTACGATAATAAAATTTATAAGCCTTTGATATATCCATAGACAGGAATATAGAGAGAGGTAAATAGGTATAAACTTAGCTAGCTAGCTAGCTAGATAGATAGATAGATATGAACGGGGCGAAACAGAAATGAACAGGGTGAGATAAATAATGACCGGCTACTCTTTCTGGAGTACATCCGTCTGCTATAGTGAATAGCCAATCCCTACTGTTGACATCCGCTCAGGCGCAATTGTGATTTTTCAACACCCACAGAGCCCACTTGTGGTTTATACTTCAATTATGCTGAGTGGACATACATATTCTGAGATATATATATATATATATATATATATATATATATAGTCTTAAGGTGTGCTATATTTATGGAATAAAGTGCTCAATATCAGAGATAGAGCGCGTGTAAATATAAAAGGGAACATAGAAGTCAACACTTAGAGGCGACAGTCTGTTTCATGCTATATGCAATCGTCAGGCCACGTGTGCTGTTATTTTTCTCGGCTATTTATATAGAGATATATATAAATAGCCGAGAAAAATAACAGCACACGTGGCCTGACGATTGCATATAGCATGAAACAGACTGTCGCCTCTAAGTGTTGACTTCTATGTTCCCTTTTATATATATATATATATATATATATATATATATATATATATATATACACAGATAGCTGTAATAGACAGATAAGTACATATGGACAGACTCAGCTATATATGAACAGAGATGCCGAGATAGATCCATCCATTCATTCGACGTGCGACAAAGTAGAACGGCTCTGTTAAAGCAAAATTTGCTTACCTAGTCATTATTGGTTAGTGTCACCTTCACTTAACTCCTCTTGTGCAGTTATACACTTTATGAGATGACGGTGCCAGAACTGGAAACATTCTTGGAAGTCATTCTCCAGAATATCTTACAGTAATCTAGATATGAATTCGTGCATGTCAAGAATGTCAACAAATATTTGCTCTTTCAGGAAATTGTTCAATTTTGGAAATAACCAAAATGACAGGGTGCTATATTTGATGAATGTTTGTTCCATTTTTATGAATGGATTTCCTTCAGAGGAACTCGGGAATTCCTAATGCATCATTTTCCTCATTCCCAAATTCTCTGATGCACTGGTTCCCTATTCATACCCAGTTTTTCTGTAATTAGTTACACACTAAATCGCCAATCTGGGGATATCGATGTTTAAACTCTGTCCACATTTACATCTATTGTTTGAGTTTTATGTTGTCCACTACTTGCATCACCGATTATATTTTCTTGCTCTTTATTGAACCACAACTGGTAACTCAGAAACACTTGATTTCTTCATGGCATGTGCAACTTAAGACAGTTTTAATAAAGTTTTCACTAGCACAATTATCAATCTGCACACAAATTTGATGTTAATCCGCTGAGATTCTTGTCACTCATTTTCAACCAATAGTATAACATGATCACATGTTTATATCTCTACTACAAGTCAACGAATGACTCATATGGTCTACGTCTCAAGGAACGGAAAGTTGGAATATATATATATATATCCAGTCGTGCTCGGACACAAATGTTTGCCTTTATTCCAGCGACACGATGAGGTAATTTCAGGAATTAAATTGTTCCGGCTCTTACTTACATATGAACAGGCTGAGTGAGTAATATTACCGGAAAGCATCATGTCTTTACGTCTTTATGTTGACTGTGTTGATATAGATGCAGTATTTTTAGACGTAGTATATATTTTAATAAAATCAACAGAATAATGCTCATACCAGTTTAAATTATGTGTCTGAGCATTAGACGTTGACCTATGTCGGGATTAGGTTCACTATAGGGAAAGAGTCTATGATACGAAATCTCATACGTTATTCTTTTGATCAAATGGAGAAGTTTGGGAGAAGTCTGAGTCTGTCCATATTGCTTGTGACGCATCGATGCTGCTTAAATGTTGACAGCAGTGGTCAAACGATTGTTCCTACACCAATAGAAATTTATGTCTAGTTTTGGGCGGCCACCTTATACAGACGCTTGCCAAGATCAACGCATTATTAGGGCAGAAGTAGCAAACCGCACAGTGTCCACGACACAGATGAGAACAAATGTGGCCGCATGAATATCAGAAGAGCCTGTCTGAAATAATTTTCTTGCAACAGAACTACTGGTCCGCGTGCTTTTACGCAGACTCCCGCTTATGCCACAATTCCCTCTTAAACTTTACAGATTTGTCATGAAAAGGTCACCTTCGAGATCAAATAACGCCCGTAGCGTTCACTGTTGAAAACTGGTCACGCCTTCCTGTAAGTGATGATCGTTTTGTGTGTGTGTGTGTGTGTGTTCAACGTATACTTGAAGAGCGATATCTTCCAGAGTGCATTCACTCATGATACATTCGACCAGGACTTGGCATGATGTTATGTAATGACATGTTAAATTCTCGCTCACCATTGTTAAGCTGAATAGCGCCATGAATGTTCAAGGCATTGTTCAAACAATTTTACTACCGTTCTTGTAACTGGAGTATGATGCGCAGTTCTGGCAAGATAATATACGACCACCGGGTGCCAGTGCTACTCAACATGCTTTGCAGTGTGCGATAACGCCTGAACTTATGTATATAAGTATGCCCCATGATGGGACGACAACTGACTCGTTCAGTTATGCTACCTACTACACTTGCAGCATTGCTTCAACAGGTTCAAGAATCGCAGTATAGTATTCGCCATCTGTAAGATATGCATGCGTGAGTACATGCAGTGTATTAATATGACAGGAGTAGTTTTGATACACCCCTTATTTTGAAGCCTGAACACATACTGATATATATATATATATATATATATATATATATATTAGGTTGGTGCAAAAATAATGACGTAATAATGTCGTTTTTTGACGTTAAAAATACGTCAAAAAACAACGTTATTACGTCATTATTTGTGCACCAACCTAATATATATATATGATAATTTACTATAATCTAGCTATGTTATCTGCACGTAGATTTGAGAAAATTCGAACATATATTCGTTGTTGCAATTTTATTTTATATCAGATAGATATAGGCAAACAAATTTATAGATAGGTGGATTTGAAGAGATTGAGATAGATATTAGGTTGGTGCAAAAATAATGACGTAATAATGTCGTTTTTTGACGTTAAAAATACGTCAAATTATTACGTCATTATTTTTGCACCAACCTAAAAGATAGATAGATAGATAGATAGATAGATAGATAGATAAGATGGGGCTGAAAAGAGCTAAGGACAGACAAACTCTCCAAAATCTGAATAAATGATCAGACACGACAAGGATAATTCATTTTGGACTCCTTTTTAGGTCTGACCGAGAACAAGTGGGTGCTGAAAATTTGTCTTTCCGACGAAGAAACCCTCCCATTTTCATGATCTGATATTTGATCTTATTTCGGGATGTTGAGAGCATCGAGAACATTTCAGCAGTTTCAAATATATATATATATATATATATATATATATATATATATATATATATGCTTTCACGCACATATATGTCTGCATATTTGCTTATGTCGTTTCACATCTAAATATATGACTATACCTTCATGTGTTCTTTTCAAAAAATTCAGCAACTTACTAGCTAATCCAGTTATTTATAATTGGTGTTTGAAAACTTTCAAAATCAAATGAAAATGCCTTAAAACTATCATTTTCACTCTAAAACTATACTTTTCAACACGTTTCAGTTAATAAACTAATGCAACTTTGGTGTTTCCAAGCTTTCAAAAACAAGTGACACATTTTTTTAAATGACAAATTACACCTTAATAACTGTCAAACATTTTCATTTTATGCGAAATTATTGTTGGAAATATGTCAGAATGTGTGTGCATGTGTATACCTTATGCTTAGTATAGAAAACTGATGAAAATTAATTGCAAAACAAGTTTATTCTAAATAGAATTTATTGAGGTCGTATATCTATGTAATCAGCTTGGGGAACAAAATACTCCGTACATTCAAGACGGTGTGCCGTTTAAGTTTGATCATTTCTCTTACTTTTCGAAAAAACAAATATATTTACATTACAACAACTTTGACTTAGCTGTTGTGCGTCGAATCCAATAAAGTTCATCGTTTTCGATGTTACAGAACAGTGTTGAAATTTAATAAGGCAAAACTCATTAACATGGGTCGTGGACGAAGAAACATGCTGGGATAAAACGCAGGTGGAATCTATTTTACGTCTTTCTTGGAGCACCATCATGTAAAAATGTCTCTTTGTGCCAAGCATCTTATTTTCAACACACAAAACTATACTGTGGCCAAAAGTAAGAAAATGCGTAAAGTACACATTCAGAACCGGGTAAATATAGCTCTAACTCTCTCCGTGGTAAATTTATATTTTCCTTATCCTTTCTGGTTTTCTTCTCCTAAATAAACAAGTTTCTTTTATCTTTCTCTTGTTAGTCTTAATTACACTTTCCACCGAGCAGAGGCCACAACAAAAAAAAAACAGCTTCTATGAATACCGTTAGTTTGTGTTGCAAATTTTAAAATACTTATTAAAGAAAACAAAACATATATCTGTTCTAATTTAATTTGAATACTATTAATCAGAATTGCTATTGTATAAACCATAAACTATCTAGGGAACAATTGTGTAGTGACTTTTTCTATCTATAATGCGCATTCAAAATGGTTATGAATGAGGATAAGTTCAAACAGGTTGACGCTCCCATTACAGATGAATAACTCTTACAAAAGTCGGTGAAAGTTTTCAAATGAGCCATGATAGGATCTGTAATTTCTTACATTCTCTTGGCTAGTACAAATTTGGTATAAAGTGGGTTAACAGTATGCTGATTCTAAGAATGTTGCTGCATTTACCCTACTGTCCAGATTTGTATCAGTTTGTACTCATGGAAGAGACGCTCAGTGGATGATGAAAAGGGCAACTAATATAAGGCTAAGAAAGCAGCCAATCAGCTTCGACGGCGTTCTTTCAAAGCGAGATTATTCCAATCCAGAATGAAGACTGCTGCGAAGTAGATTTGAAATTCTCCGATGTTTGTATGTAATATGGTCTATGTGAGTTTACCATAAAATACGCTTTAATTAAAAACGAATGTGCATTGTTTTCTGACCTATCATGATTGAGAAGGACGAAAATGATATTGATGATTAAATTTGGAATCAATAGACGTTTTTTGTTCATTTTCTATGTTTTACGTTTTTCCACTATTAAATCTGTTGTAAGAACAAACATTACTTTTTGAACGGTCCTTGTAAACCGACTGAAAAGGGAAGGAAAGTATATTGAGGAGAAAATTGGAATTCAGGAGATTCTTGTCTTTCTTTTAGTATATTTTGTGTGCGTCTACTATTAAATCCGTTGTAATTAAAAACGAATAGGCATTACATTCTGACCGAACGTCGTATAGTGATTGAAAACAATACAGACAAAAAGATTTGGAATCCAGTGACTCTAGTGTTCATTCTATTGTTTTCTTTAACTATTACATGTGATTCAATTAAACAAGAACAGATATGGCTTTCTATTCGATTCTCGTACACTCCCCATATATATATATATATATATATATATATATATATATATATATATATATATATATATATATATATATATATAAGATATTTAAAAATACATGCAGTACGTGGTGAATAAATATTGAGGCCTTACCTGTTTGCTTTATAAAATATTTGTGGCAAATATTTGGATGAGAGTTTTTCTCTTCTGTTTATCTCCCTTGAATAACGAACACAAATGGCACATAGAAAAAATAACAATAATGAATGATTCTACAGTGTCACTCAAAATTTTACAACACATTACAAAAACGCGTTGTAAACTTTTGAGCATGTTTCGTTATCCGGATCGACCAATTTTCAGTTGCCTCACTTTCCATCCTCTGTTAAAACATTTCTCAGATATTTAAATTGTCCCACTTGTTTGATTTCTTCGAAATAATGAAATGTGGTACATTATTTTCTTTGTTAATAAAGAGAGAAGAAAACGTAGAAACATTAACCATACAAATAAATCAAATGGTGAAATAAGCACAATTTCCTTTGAATTTAGATTCTAAATTTAATTCAACGAAAACAGTATAGATGATAGCATGAGTAGAGTGCGACTTTATATAATCACATTTTACGCAAAAAATAGGGGTCGCATTATAGACAGGTAATTTTTTTAAGTTAAAAATCATGCATTTTCTGTGACCAGTTGCACTATATACAGGTAACTATCTGGAGTGGTTTAAATTCACGTCAAAATATTCAAGGTTTGCACTATTCCTGAAGTCGTCTTATACACGAGTATACACGGTAAGTAGCTGAACTATTATTTTTGATGTTAAGTGGATCTAATTAATATAAATCTATTTTTTCTTCTTTTTTTTTCCTTCTCCCCACTTTTCTTATGAACTTTCTTTGTATTGTCTATTTCGTCTTCTTTCTCTCTTTGGCGTAAAAATAATTTTATCTTTCTTTTCGCAGTGGATTTATTTAGTCCTTTCTTTCTTTATTTTTCTTTCTTTCAAGGAACCTTTTTTTCCTTAGTGTCTATATGTTTTTTTTTAACTTTTCTTTTTCTTTTAACCGGATCTTGAGACCTATTTTCGCTTTATTTCTACAGTATTTGTTTATTTAATGAATTCCTTTCTAGATTCTTTCATTCTTGATAGCTTTTGCTACTCAGTGAATTCACAGCAACAACAAAATTGCTATAAAAAGTGAGAAAATAATGATATAACTAAACTGTTAACTTTCCACAAAAACAAGATGTTAGAAAGTCTAAAAATGTTCTGAAAAACTATTTTATAAATTTCAACCGAGAGAAACACAAAATCTTCATTCAATGAATGCCGAATGTTTCCTGTATAGAAACGATTGTTCTCACCATTGACAAACGTTCTTTCTTTCTTTGTTTCTTTCTTTCTTCGCTTTCAGTGTATTCTGTCTTTCTTTAAGGATTTATTTTTCTTTCTTCTTTCTTACTGAAATATTCTGATCCATCAAAACTTCTTAAACTGTCTGTTTCCCGCTCAATTAAATTGCTTTTATTGAAAATGTAAATAAAAGCGATAAATTTGTGATGCCTAAGATTAAGACAGGTAAAATAATCCAGTAAAATAATATTTTCTCTAATAATAGTATTTTTCAAAATATTTTTCTCTAATAATAGAAGAATATCTATTTCAGGAAACAGGTGGTTGTTATCTAATATTTAGCCATCATCAAGAGCCCTTAAAAAGAGCCCTTTCCAGGTATGTTGTAGACAATACTTCGATTAGATGTCACACTCTCATTATGACTTTAATTAATCTTAAATTTTCAAGATACTCATCTTTGTGCTGATCTTGCTCCGATTTGCTTATGATTAAGGTTCTTCCCATTACTACACATTAAGTGCTGTCACTTTATTGATGAGGGGAATTCGGCTTTGTTGATCGCAGTTAAAAATATTACATTCTCTTACTCGCTTAGTAAACACTGAATTAAGACTGAGTTGAAAAACAATTCATTCTAGAACAGTTGTTTTCGGGGTAGCATGAGTCTATAATGTAAACTTATAAGCGATTAGATTTAGAGAGGAATTCTATCGATAATATTTTGACAAAACTTTTTCATTCCCGTTATTATTATTATTCTGGGACTAAGAAACACACACACACACACACACATATATATATATATATATATATATATATATATATATATATGTGTGTGTGTATGTGTGTGTATGTGTGTGTATCTGTGCGTGTGCGTGTGTGTGCGTGTGTTCCTTAGTCCCAGAATAATTTTTGTCAAAAAATTATCGATAGAATTCCTCTCTAAATCTAATCGCTTATAAGTTTACATATATATATGTTTGTGTGTGTGCGTGCGTGCATGTGCAGGTGTGCGTGCGTATGTGTGTGTGTGTATAATTGTGTATTTGGGCAACATCCTCTCTTTTATCCACATTTTTATTAAAAAAGACTGAAAGATACTGGAAAGGTTAAGATTTTTATTTAATTTTTCATGTGATCATGTTTTTTCTTTTCTGGGCGTAAATCATAAAATTCTCCAAATGTTATGTATGCTTGAGCACTTTCGGCTATACTTTTAGTCTATCAAGGATGAATTTTATTTTTTACTATTAACTCAATGTATTGTTTGTTTTATATATGTATCTAGATTTATAGGAATGATCTATTTTCTAAACACAGTCAGTACATTGTGTCCGTGTTCATAGTTGCTATTATTGAATGATGTTTTTTCCCTTTTTATTGGTAATCCTTCCATTATTTTTAGCTTTTTTTCATGTGGATGAGGCTATTAGTATTATCAAAAAGTATGTTGCGGATAGAGTTTGCTAAGTATGTGTATTTAAATGAGATCTAATTGAGATCTGGTCAGAGAGATGTAACGTGAGGCTTCTTGTTAGGCATGTTGTAGTATATCCAATATAATCATTTACGAATTTGGATTGATCAGGACCACGTTTCTTTAAGCAACACGTGGATTCGTAAATAATATTGGTTCTATTTAATTTCGTCTTGCTTGTGAATTATTTTTGACGATGAATTTAGCAGTTTTAATATTTTTATAGTAGATAATTAAATTTTCTTATTTTTGTCGACTGGAATTGTTATACATACATACATACATACATACATACATACATATATATATATGTATATATATATATATATATATATATATATATATATATATATACAAGTATAGGATTGCTGTATACGGAATAAATTCCAATAACCAATAAATACTATTCTTAAAAGAGTGCTCAATACAGTGTTCAACAGCATCGTTTGATAAGACACCAGAAGTGCTGAAACAAAATGGCTATTTTTGTAGTGATTTTATAACATATTTATGTTATAATTTTTGAATAAATAATTTTATATATATATATATATATATATATATATATACCGAGAGAGAGAGAGAGAGAGGAATAAGAAGATATAATGCATATTTCAAGTTCTCCTTTTCAAATCTCATCGACTGTCAACGCGTTTTTTTGTAAGAACTTGTCGGTATAACAAATTCATGAATCTATCTCCCCATCAGGCTTCATAATGAATAAAGTTGGCCACATTTGATTCCTTTTTTTTTGTGGTTGTATATGTGTGGCTAGTGTAACGTTTGTCGGCGCGGAAAATGGAATGGCAAACCGTGTTCAAATTCCGTCCTAGCCTCTGGTGTTCCGTTTGCACTAATACACTTGGAAAAATCATGAATCTTTTTACGCCTTCCCGAGCTACGGGTTAAATAGAAGAATAGACAGAGATCAGTGGTCTTGGGTGGCGACTAGTTTAGGAGAAAGAAAACTTAATTCAAAACCGTGGAGAATGAAGGTAACAAGAAACTACTCCACTATCTTTCCCAAGAAATGATGACAATTCACTGATTATAAAAAAATCAGTGGAGAGTCATGATTGTCTGAAGGGAAATGACATTTTAAAAATGAATTGTAGCTTCTCAAAGGAATGTTTTAAGTTTTCTTATTTACGTATTTTGATTCGATGTTTATAGGATAGAAGATGTTAGATCTAAAACGTTTCGTATGCGTGTATATTTATACTTGCCTGCATTTGTATATATATATATATATGTGTGTGTGTGTGCATGTAAGAGAGTAGAAGAAAGAGATAGCAGCGGGTGAGGGGAATGGATTTTCGATTGATTTATTTATTTGGGTTTTTTTTATGGCTTACCAACACTTTGTAGGTTATTTAAAGCTGAAACATATTTTGGATTGTAGGAGATCGCTCACATTATTCGGTTTTTCCAAATGGTCACACATCTAAGTACTAACCGGGCTCAACACTCATTAACACAGGTGATCTAACGAGAATCGTTTTTCAGCATGATTTTGCCGTAAGGAAAAGGAATTAGTCAATGAACCACAGCATTAAAAAAAGTTAAAAAATGACCAATTTTAATTTTATTTAGTAGTGTCACTTATAATCAGTGCCACGCATGGGACATGATAACATTAGAAAATAAACCATCACAGTTTATTTGTCATTATCAGATATTTGTTGTTAATTTTTTTTATTATAATGAAATTGTTACTGAAAACCACACTATTATTTTCAAAATACGTGCCTGTTTGCACGCATGCGCATAATCTTGTCACAGACCGTTGTCGAATAGTTTTGAATCTCGTTTTGAACCCACGTTAAGAATGAATAATAAATTGTGGAAACCATCTTACCTTTTCAATTGTTAAGACATCTGCATTATATTATTTCTTGTTTAATAATATTTAAATATAATCTTATACAAAAATTTACGAAAAATTTTATTCTGTAAACAAATATATGACAATAAGTAAGTGATAATAGATCTTCAACATCTTAAAGGCGACATGGATATACAATACCATCTCCAAGATCAAGAAAAAGTATTTATTTTATCTTAATCTTGAAGGTCGTGCGACGAAAGCAACAAGATGAACTTTGGGATAAAAAGTAAATGAAGAATAATAAGAAAAAAGCTAATTTATGGTAGTTATCTTCCTTCTTTCGATGTATATTAAAAATAATTTCAAATAATTTAGTTATAAAATATACAGTAGTCGAGATAATAGAGTACACATCACCCTACTGCAGTTAGGTGTGAACTCCATGATACTTTCCATGACCATTACAGAGTGTGCGTTGTAAGGACTAATTACGGTTTTGAATTCGAAGTTCTCTTTCCGCGAGACTAGTCACCAACCACAGCTATAGTGCCCAATCTGCCCTGCGATATAACTCATAGTTTTATGGATAAGAGGTAGATTCATACTTTTCCCAAGGATATTTTTTCAAAAGTGACTATAACGAATTTGACCGGAATGCTAATTTCTCGTCCTGAACCGTTAACTATTACGATTATACTATTAAAGATAACGTCAAACAATATAGCTAATAATTAATTTAGTTAATAATATATTTGATAATAACTTTATCTAAGTAGAATACAAAATAAAATTGTGAGAAATTAAGATATGATTATTATGTTGCCCACTCTTTGAAATGATCACATTCTTCTTGCCTTGAAAATCAGCTTTCGAATCCTAGTATCTGGAATTACAAAACTACAGCGTCCAAGAGACACAGTAACGTACTTTCTACTTTAAAAAGAATCACTGATTATTTTTCTGTTGTAAAGTTAGTTTGTCTTCTCCAGCTGAAATGTGGTCGATTTCACTGGCTAAACGATCCGTGACTATCGAGAAGCAAGTTTTTTTTAATTCTACATGAAAACACGTGTCATGAATAAAACTCAAATGTCACTTGTAGATTGAAATGCGATGTCGATTTTTGTTACATTTGTTTTTGATCCTAAATTAATTGAAATCAGACAACCAGGAAAACTGAGAAGAAATGGAATCGATTATTCGATTTTCGATTGACTTATCAGTTTTACTTTTAAAATAATTATTCACTTTAGATATTTTACTTTGCAGATTTTTGATGTTTAAAAATTAATTCATAGCAAATAAATAAACCACGTTGACTTAAGAAGTTGTGTTTCAGTTCTGAAGCAATTCTTCAATATGCAAAATGAACAAAGAAAATACAGACCACCAAGAACGAGGGACGAATAGAGTAAAAAAGAAAGGATTGGCGAAGAAGAGAAAAAACTTTGTTTTTTGGTTTATAAAATCTACAATGTTCTCCAAGAGTTTGTGTGTCAGTGTTTTATGTGTGTGTGGACGTAAACGTGTCAGAAGAATATGTTTTATTTAATGTAATGTGTGCACTTACGTAGAAGTAGTAGAACGTATTTTTATTACAATCCCCCCCTCCATAAATACGATCATGTGTGAAAAAGTCTCCATTTTTAAAACTACAATGTGAATACCCAATAGAAAGTGGCTGATAAATATAAATACAAAACAACCGATTGAAACGTTTTTCCTAATAAAATGAAACTGAAAACACACACACTTTTTTTTGAGAAAGTGGTTAAGAGGGTTAGTGGTTGTGTCAAAAGGGTTGTCTTTATTATTAAGCTTGAAAGATGAGGCAAACTTGCGAGTCACATGGAGATGCTTATGAATAACCTCAACCGTCTAAGTAAACTGGGTTAACTGACCCGAAGGCATTTCTAACAGGGTCTCACGCGCAGAGTTAAGCGCTGTTTTTATTAATTCCTCTCATCATATCGTCCATATTTGACTGTGATGCATGCGCTTGGTATGCCCTTATCATACTGTGTCATGATGGGTAGATTGTC
>OZ010609.1:38267138-38420058 GCA_963932145.1 Acanthosepion lycidas | reverse complement strand
GATATGGCAGTCACTGCTGACTGCAATGTATCTTTGAAGATATTCAAAAAGCTGTCAAAATACAAGGACCTTGAAATAGAAGTCTCGAAAATGTGGCATATGGGAACATCAACAATCCCTGTTGTAGTTGGAGCCCTAGGGCTGGTTGGAAAAGATTGCAGTAGACTAATTGCAGGGATTCCTGGAAGCCCATGCCCCAAGGAGATACAAAAAATTGTTCTGACAAGCACAGCCCACACTTTACGAAGGGCTCTATCTATGTAATTTTTATTTTATTTTATTTTATTTTATTTTATTTATTTATTTTTTTATTTTTATTTATTTTTTTTTTTTTTTGTCAGTGAAAAGTGTCATGATGCCATTTCTAACCTTAGGTCCCTGGGTGGGACCCGGAAAGAAATGTGTAAACGCCAGAAAGCAAAGAAAATGATAATGATAATAATAATAATAATGTATATTAACAGAATGAAAGTTATTTCAGCAAACATACTGATTGTAAATTACTTATGATGGAGAATTCTCACATAATGGAGTATTATTTTATGAATTTCAGTTTAATTTTATTTAATCCTGAATAAAATAGGGATTGAAGTTTTACATTTTTTGAGTTGTTGAAAAGTTGGCGGTGTGAATGTCTGAAGTCAACATTTTCATGTTTGAATTCTTGAGAACCGCATTGGAAAGTCATTCTGAGAAGCATTTCTTTTTATGTGCTTCTCACTGGCTAAGGTAATTTAACTTATGTTTGAAGTTATGGGATGAGGAGTTATCATTACTTACACTAATTATATTCTAACTATTGTCCTTATCTTTTTTATTGTTATCATGGCGTTTTGGTCGTTGTACCTTACGGCCTTCCTCGGGTGTATATCGATCTGGATTACCTACAGTGAATTCTGAAGACTTTATTTAATCTACGGGTGTAGACTGTTCTCGTTCCACTCCTTAGGTTTTAGGTATATCTCATCTAGTTTTTTTTTTTTTTTTTTTTTTTTTTTTTTAGTATTACTACCCGGTCCAGGGATTAAATCCACAATCTGGTAACATAGTGATAATGATTTTAAAACCTGGAATGGGCCGGGCAGTGACTACTTGGATTCAGTGGAAACGAGCAAGCAATAAATGAGCAGTACTGAAAGTAAGAACTAGACGAGATATTCCTAGACATGGGCAGTAGAACGGGAATAGTAAATCCCCGTAGATTAAATAAAATTCGGAATCCCCTGTAAGTTACCCAGATCGATATATACATGAGGAGGGAACATTGACCCAAATATTGTGATAACAACAACAAAGATAAGGACAATAATCCTATTATAATTAGTGTAAATAATTTAACTTATATTAGGTTGGTGCAAAAATAATGACGTAATAATGTCGTTTTTTGACGTTAAAAAATACGTCAAAAAACGATATTATTACGTCATTATTTTTGCACCAACCTAATATTTTGGGTGCCGGCCCAGACATTGATCTTTCGATATTTTAAATATTCTAGTCAATCTATAAAATAGTGTGATCATCTTCCTATTTGATCGCCATTGAGCGTCACATTTTGAGGTTTTCTTTTGGTTCAAGCATTAATGACAAACTTCAGATCAAAGACAAAATTTAGAATGCTGTTGTTTTTTGGGGGGTTTTTTGTTTTGTTTTTTTTGACAGATTACACATCAGAATTGGATGTGAATAATAATAAAAAAAAAACTAATAACAAAATTAAGCGCACTTCTCGCGATTAAACTAAAGACTTCTTATCTACAAACATGTTACTCATCTTTTGTGTTGAAATTGCCTGATGGACTTATGTCCTTATCCCAACATCAATAAAATGTTAATAAATTAGGAATAGACAGACAGGATATGTCTCATTATAAAACGATACAATAACTATTTTCATGTGAAGACGCGATACTTGAAAATCAACGAAACTGACATCGCACAAAAAAGTCTTTCATAATGGTTTATAAAAGTGCTGAGAAACTGGGGAGCTATTTTTTGTAAATATTCACCGAAAACCAGGAAATGTAGAAAAATAAATTAGAAAATCCTTAAAAAGGAACTTTAATTGGTTTTTAACGAAATATATAGATAAATAAATGGAAATCACTACAAAAGTAATGTCTCCTAATTTAGGATGTTTACCCACCACGCCGTCAGAAGCGGATGTTAGCAGTTTGGTATCAGAGGCTGAACATTTCCGTCATCAAGTCATAATTGTTTTTCTTGTTTATCGATGGCAAGTGTATAGTAGTCTAGCTAAACAGTGTCTAGTATACGATGATATATGATATACAAAGCAGAGGTTTCTTATTGAATTTTCTCATACAGGAAAAATGTATCATTGATATTCATTGAACATTTATTAATGAACATTTATAGACATTAAACAGTAGGTATGAGTAAAGATAGACGTGGGCCAAACAGTTGAATGTTTAAAATTTTATTCTCTTGTCGACGTTTCGTTCAGTAAGAAGATCATCAAAACAACAACAAAACAAGTCGTTGCCATGGAAACCGCGCAACTTATAAACCATGTGTTAATATGAAAATTCAAGTCAATAAATTGAAAATAAATATTTGAACAAATCAATGAGATTTGTGCATAGGAAAGTGCTAAAATGCAAAATGTAATGATTTGATACAAGAAAATAAAAGAAAGTTGATAAGACAACTAATGTTCAATTTTGATGTTCTTACTGAACGAAACAGTGGCAGCAAAACAAAATTTTAAACATTCAGTTGATTTTCACATATTCCATCTGACACTTTCAGCAGAGATTTCTCAACAGTTATTTTATCACACACACACACACACACACACACACATATATATATATATATATATATATATATATATATATATATATATATATATATATAATTTAGACAGTGCGAGTATTAGATAGCAAAACCGATATAAAATATCAAGGAATAATCAAGGCTGGATTCGTCCAATCAGACATATGACCCGAGGGAAATGAAAATGTAGCCATTATATAGTTATTTAATTTTTTTAAATCAATTCACCCCAAGCAAGGCGATAATGCCACTAAGACACCGGGCTACTGGAAGTGAAAAAGAATAAAAAACTTTAGAAACAATCGGAAACACAATTCTAAACAGGCAACAAGGGATAAACCTCTACTCCTGTTCAAAAGACTGGTGATAAGTATGAAACCTTTAGAATCATGTATAAAACTGTCTAACTTTTTTTTATTTAGAACTTATAGTGTCACAAGCAGGCTTATCAATATGAATTTACCTTACATAAACATTTAAATACATATAATCGTCTAAATATTTATTTATATGTTCCTATGTATGTATTCTTTCATATAGTGATATTTAATCATTTCATAATGTAAACGCTGCTTCACGACGTCCTTAACGATTAAGTTTATTTAGTTAATGGACGAGATCCCTACAAGGTAATTGTAAATGACAGATAGCACCCCTTGAGTGACCGGTGCGACTTCTAGGGGACCATATTCACACACACACACACACACACACACACACACACACACACACATATATATATATTACCAAGACAAATTTTGCTCTTCACCTTTGGAAAATGACAACATTGGCTCTTCACCTTTGGCTCTTCTTTAGGAGAATGACTGAATTAAATACCTAAAGATAATTGTTTGGAAACTTTCTGGTACACTGTGCACCAGTTCTGTTTTCAATTCTTCTGAAAAGTGGGGCTGATTAACGACAAGCCTTTACCTTTCGAATCATATGATATGTGTAGGTTGTCCGGCGGTTCAGTTCTAAGAACTGGATTGTTAGGCCCACATAATTTGTAATCAATGGAAGAGTCCGAATATCTACGTATGTGTGTGTTTCGTGTATATTTTAATATTTCTGATGGACATTTTTATAAATATATACATATATAAATACATACATGCACAAATGCGTCCATACGTGAAAGTCAAAAACGTAACAAGAAATAAAACATATATATATATATATATATATATATATATATATATATATATATATATATATATATATATATAGAGAGAGAGAGAGAGAGAGAGAGAGAGAAGGTATTATATGTATAAAAATTACACTTACCTTGTAAATATCGTATGAGAACACATACTGTCTCTCCGAATATGAAAGTTTTTAAAAGCGCAGGTATTAAAGTGAAGGGCATACAAAATACGGCCAAAAGCAGGTCGCTGATGGATAAGTTGAGCAGAAAGACATTGGTAACTGTCCTCATCTTTTTATTTTGGATTAAGGTAACAATGACAAGGCCATTGCCCGTGACGGCGAGAAAAAGAATTAGAATGTAAAAGGGAAGGCGTATGTCGTCGCTCCAGTTAACATTTTGTCGATCTGACATTCGGCCCCCGACAGCCGCACTGACCGTACTGCTGGTAAGGTTTGATGTCGTTGGCAAAAAGGCTCCCTCTGGTCGAGAGTCCAGAGATGGGTGTAATTGCCGGACTGTCGCTGTTGTCGTTGCGTTGACGGTTAAATGGAAGAGGGTCGTTGTTGCCGTAGTTAAATTTGAACCTACGACTGTGTTGCTTGCGAATGTTTCCATTTTTATTTTTTTGGTGTTGTTTACAGCATGAAAATACCAATAAAAATAATTTTAGATTTATGCTAATAATTGTTTAAAATGGTTTTGTTTTGTTACATTCTTTTGTCTTCTGGTGGAAAATGTCTCTGTTTTTCTCATAATTGTGAGGATTTTTTTAAATTTTATTTTATTTTCGATTTCGCTATTTTCCGTCAATAAAATTTCGTTCTGTTTCTCAAGTTATTTAGTGATTTCTTTAAAAATTAAAATCTTTTTTTTCTTTTAACATTTTGGATTCTTTTCTTTTTTCTTACAAATATTACCTTGTATGACAAACAAAAATAATTCAAACCTATTTTACAACTTATTAAACGTTTTCCTTTATTTTGACGCCCTGTTTTCAATTTGAACAAACACAAGAAGGTATTCTTCTTGTGTTTGTTTCTTTGCTTTTTTGATATATTATGCAAATATCAACACCAGAACAGAAAATTTAATAATCCAGCATTTTTTTCAGTCCGGCTTTTTTAAAAAATGTCTTTTACAATTGACTTTCTTTCTTTGAAAGAAGTAACTAAAAAACCCAGAGGGTACCCTTTTGTTAATCCGTTTTGCTTTCTCTCATAATATTACTTCACGTAAAAAATTAAAAAAAAATGTATGCAAAATATTTACCTTCAAAACGTTTTATCAGTGAATAAGCCACGTGTTAGGATCCTATTTTGGTTATCGTACAAATAGATCGCCGTTGTCAACAACTCTGATACTGGTTATGGCCAACGAGCCACACTACACACCTACACCTCTCCAGGGCTCGAACCTAAGATCTGGTGGTCTACAGTTCAGTTCTTCCATCGGTGGTTTTAACACACTAGGACGTGATGTTCACAGTTGACGCGACGTAGTCTGACGTGACGCTTCTTGCAGAAGCGTTTGTGGGTGCGCGCGCATCTAATAAATACGTGTTGATTTCAGCCCGGGGTTTGAAAAAATATCCTTACACACACTCCCACATGCACCCAATTACTGATAAATAGTTCGTCTGCTACTTGCTTTCCTATTTACAGCTTTCTTTTCCTCATCGTCGAACTGTAGAAGCTGTACGTATGCTTATATACATTCGATAGACAAGCTTAAGTAACTGAACGTATTTATAGCTATATATACCGACGTGTATATATATATATATATATATATATATATATATATATATATATATATATATATATATATATATATATATATATATATATATATATATATATATATAGCAAAGTCTGAAGTGGGATAAGGGAAAGTCTAATTTTTATCTAGGATCTTAATATAGATATTTGGGCATGATCTTTTGTTTTTTTCCCCGTAAAACTGCGAAACATCTTATTTAGAACTTATATTGTCATAAGCAAGACTTTGCCTTATATAAAAAATAAACATTTAAATGCATATGTGTGTCTAGATCCTTACACGCATCTGTCTATGTATTATTTCATATAGTGATATATATATATATATATATATATATATATATATATATATATATATATATATATATATATATATATATATATATATATATAGATGTGTGTAGTAATAGTTTATAGATAACCTAGATACCCTGATTAGGATTGGCTTAGGGAATTCTTTTACCCTTGGTCATCACATTTTATTCCATGTGATAGACTGACCGCAATTGCAATTGTGGTTCAAGTCTTTTTATTGGTTTAATATTCTTCTTCCCTGTGCCCGTTAACTTTTTATTATGTTAACTTTTTGCCATTTTTGTTTTCGGCTGGGTTCAATCGGATTTATAAAGATGATCTTTTCTTTATTATTTATATGAATTGAGAAGCCAACGAAGCCAGCGACATCAACATAACCTGCAATGCACTCAGATGTACTTGTCGTGTATTTTATTAAAGAATACACATGAAGAAAAATAACTGAAAATCTATTTCTATCTCATCTTTATCCTTGGAAAAATCGAAAAAGAAATTCGATAGACAATTGGGCCGTTTTAGACCAAAGCACTGTCATTATTGAAAACAGAATTCTGGAAACTTGAGATGACTTGTTGTCACTTGTTACTACTGAATCACCACCACGAAGGAAAAGAAAAAAAAAAGAACACTTTTCGGTTACAAAATAAAATAAAATAAATATTAAATGAACGTTTTGTTTTAAGATGAACTATGTAGCATTTCTATAGAGTGTCTACTAATACTTATACTTTACTACTACTACTACTACTACTACTACTACTACTAATAATAATAATAATAATAATAATAATAATAATAATAAAAATAATAATAATAATAATTCAATATTTTAAAAATTAAGTGGAAAAACGAATATCTTAATATTTAAAGGATTAAATTTGATTTCAGGAGATAAAGGAACAACAACAGTAATAATAATAATAATAATAATAATAATAATAATAATAATAATAATAATAATAATAATAATGAAAGCAAAAGGTGCCAGTATTTTATAGTAATATTACTAGTTGTGTTACTGTTCGTAGTATATTCAGTACTACTGGTAGGGATGAAGGGAAATAATGCTCGGCTTAACGTTGCTAAAATAAGGAAAAGAAAAAAAAAAAGTTTTTGCGTGAGACAATTCTGCTGCTGCTGCTGATGTTCATATAAATTATGATGATGATGTTGGTGGGGAAGTGGAAAGAAAATAAAATGTTTTTAAATGATGAATCAGTCAAGAGAAAAGGAAGATATGAATTCAAGAAAGAAAAGCAAATTCTACGACAGAGAGGAAAATGAACCAAGGGAAAAAAGAAACGCGGATAGAAAGAAAGAAAGAAAAGAGTTATAAGGCTGAAACGATAAAAAAGAAGAAGAAGAAGAAGAAGAAGAAGAAGAAGCTCTTTTTTCTTTTTAATTTTGTATTTGTTGCAGATCGAAACTGGATTACCGTTGATGAATAGGGGAATGGAGAAATGGTGGCGTTGTTAAATTACTAACTCAGGATAATCCAATCACTTAAAAACGATTCACCGTTTGGGAAATGTTTTTCGGTTTCTCTTGTGTTTACGTCCGCGTGTGTCTGTCTGTGTACACGTGCGCATGTGTTTGTGTATGTGTATGCGCACGTGTTTTGTTTTTGATTTGCTTTGTTATGGTTTTTCTATGAGCGTCTTTGCGCATATAGCGCCCCGCGCGTGTTTATATGTTAACACCCCAGAATTGTTTTATTTGCCAAAAAAAGGTTCAGTGTTATTTAGTAGTTTACATTTAACATATATACATTCTTTTAAATAATTTTTTTCCTTGATGTGTATCTATCCTCTATACATATATACATATATATATATATATATATATATATATATATATATATATATATATATATATATATATATATATTTATATATTTATAGATAGATATATGTGTGTATGTGTGTACACAAAGAATCGGTTAATACTAAGTTATGTATCTAATATATTAAATGTTTCCCATGTCACTGGAAACTGTTTTTGCAGTTAAAAACGAGGTTTTATTTTTTTCCAAATATTTTAAAATTCAGAATTAATGCAATATGTTAATTATTTACGCGTGACTGTGTTTGAGTATAAAAGATGGTCATGTATATAAAGTGCTTGCGTTGTTCGTAAAAATAATGTTTACTGCGTATTATATAATGGTATATTCTATTATGTAATAATGTTTATATATATATATATATATATATATATATATATATATATATATATAGTTAATGGAAATTAAAATGATGACACGTCAATATTTATTACATAGCATTTGAAATTTTAGGTCTTGCACGTCTGCAACCGAATCAGCTACAAGGCATATAATAAATGAGTTTTTATAGCGACTGTATAAGAAGAAAAACAAACTTTTTAGCAACAATTTCTATTTATATTGCCTGCATAATATTGTATGTTTTTAGATGTCTCTATAACGCAAGTCGTCCTCTAAAAACTCCGAAATGTTGTACAGGCTTAAAGAAGACGCAGATTACTCTTGCGATTCAGCTTATAAAACCGGTTTAATGTATGGATTAAATTTAGCCAGTGTTTTTTTTTTTTTTTTTTTTGTATGAAGGAGAAATAATGTTGCTGGTATGGTATTTATAGAAAGTCTTCCTGATGAATCTAATAATAAAAATTAAAGAAAGCTAAAAAGGGATTTCTTTTACATCTGTGCGTGTGTCGGAGTTTAATGCGTACAGCTAAGTTATTTGTATTAGGAAAACAAGTTTATCAATAGTTTATTTAAATTCTAATGATACATATTAATCTATGTATGTATGTTTTTATGTATAATAAGATGATCTCTTTTTATTTTGCTTCTTTTGTATAGCCGAAAATCTGTACAAATATTACGGTGGTAAATGTTTGGAAATTGTCTATAGATTTGTAAAGTGCCGTAAAATAATTTTATCTTTAATAAGTTTTTCCAATTCAGTTACTCAAATATCTAGAAAATGGTAATGATCGGTATTTACAGAAAAAAAAAACAAAAACAAAAAAACAAAAAAAAAAAAACAGATACCAAGATTGTGTATGTTAAATCTTCCGAGTATATTGTGTACCTAAAACATTAGTATATAAGTAAACGCGGTAACTATATGTGTACAGTTCTTGATATGTAGAGACGGATGGAGAATTTAAGTACTACAAAGATATATCAGACACTTTTTTAGCTCTGTTGATAGATTTATATGTACATGTTAATTTTTGTGTATAAATATCTAACAATGAATGCACGTGTTAAACTAATATGGAAATAGGTAATTGTTTCGATTAGATTGGAAGCACACTGGAAATACAAGTGTTAATGTACGTATGTTTTTGGACGAAGGTTTTTATGCACGAAAAAACACCTTTATATAGGAATTTTATGTAGCGTGATGCATGCGTGTGTCTGGTTTTTGATATCGTTTTAATATTATGAGTTGATCAATAATGAGGTTCAGTAGTTTTTAGTTGCGTTGGAAACGTTTGATAACAGATAAAATTGATTTACTAATCCAATAAAATGTGAGCTTTATGCAAACTTACGCCAACATAAGTTTTCATAAATTTTAAAAATTGAACAATTCCATAAACTATCTTTGTTCATATGAAAACGTATACCGTTCTTTAAATATATATAAATATATTTATATGTGTGTGTGTGTGTGTGTGTGTGTGTGTGTGTGTGTGTGTGTGTGTGTGTGTGTGTGTGTGTGTGTGTGTGTGTGTGTGTGTGTGAATTTGGACTTAAAACCTTTATGTAGTTATGATTGGAGAAATGTGTTTAAGTTACACTTTAATTTTTCACTTCTCTGTTAAAGCGCCTCTTGAGGCAACAGTTTATTCCAAACGATTCCAAATCTTAAATTTAATTTTATATTTTGTTACTTTCAAGTTATTTCCGCTCAACTTTAGGTGCGTCCACTGTTCTTTCACTTTTTTTTTTTTTTTGTTATCACTCTCTCACTGCCAGGTTTTCTTTCTTCTTTTTCTGTATCAAGTGCGGAAAGGTGAAAGACAAAAATAAACCAAGAAAAATAATACTTCGTATTATTCTTCTCTCTAAAGACTTTTGTTAAAATCTCTCTCTATTGATCTGTTTATCTGTTTTCTTTCTTTTTCCTGCGAGCGTTTTCAGCGTTTTGTTAGAGACAATGAAGTTAATGCAGATTTACTGTTATGCTAAGGTCTTGTAAAAATATCCTTAAGGGGGAGAAAATAAGGGAAGGAAAACAGTGGAGAAAAGGGGTGTGAAGTGTGATAAATGAATAGAGAAGGAATGGAAAAAGAAGCAGTAGAAGAAAGAGAATCTATAAATAAGTTGAAAGAAGAAGGTATAAAAAAATATGGAATGGCGTGATATTTGGCAATAATATTCAATGTTATTAATCTGTTTTCAAACTAAAGTTTTCTCTTCTACACCTATACTTGAAAGTGAAAAAAACAAATCCTCAGACCTTCAGACGGCGAAGATAACCATGAAGCTGGAATTGTAAATACTTGATCGTTAAGTTACTTCTAAGATCGATAAATAGCAGTAATATCACGGCTTGGGAGTTACTAGTAAACATTCAAGCCACGTGTGTCTCGTAATTCAAACTGCAAATGCAAGATGGAAAATCTAGTTTGAAATATTCTTTCAGTGATCTTGTAAAACTTTGACACTGAGTATCGAAATTTTTTCTACTTCTTAGCAATGATTTCAAAAGATAATTGTATCACTAATCAATGCAAACAATTGTTTGTCGAAATAAGAAAGTTCGTTAAATTGCACAAAATAGACGAAATCAATGAATAAGCACAAAAAAAAACACTAATAACAGAAAAGAGGTAATATCGTTGTTTTAATAATAGATAAAGGTTTAAGGTGAAAACGAAGGTAATAAAAAAACTAAAAAATTTATCAGTTCAATCCGAGGAATAGATATCTCGTCTTTCACCGCTAACCTTAGTCAGTTAGGTCTAATTTGCTAGTTCTTGAATGTAACAACAATTGAACTGGTAGATACAATAGTACTACTTTCAATAACAGATTCTATCAATAATAGTGTTAATAATAACAGTGGGGATGTTATTCGTGCTTTTTGTAGTAGTTTTATTAACCGAACAGAAATATCACTCAATTGTTTTCGTAGTAGAAGTAATGTATTTGATTACTAGTAGTAGTTAAATATAAGAAAAGTTGAAGTAATTACAGAGACAGCTATATTTCAAAATTCATAAAGATTTAAACCTTGTGTCTATCGAGGATTTTAAAAGCATAAAATTGGTAGGTATTTCTTTTAAGTGAATGTGACGAAGAGTCAAAAGACTAATTACAGTAGTAGTAATGTGAGTAGCAATTAATGTATTGATTTTAAAGTTGGGAGAAAGATAGAAGGTTCTATGATATCGGGGACTGTCGTCTAATCCCTATTTGATATCTGTTTGACGACAATATCACATATCATAAAAATACAGATTATATAAACTTGAAATGCAAGTAAGTTGTTTGTTATGGGCTTTACCAATTGTTACAATCAAAGTAACATATTATGGATAATTATTTGTAAATAAGTCATTAATTTTGTTAGTGGTGTTTATCTCTTATTGAACTCGTATTTCTGTTGCTAACAATGTCAATCACTATTGACTAATTTATCAGAAGTTAGACAAAACACGTTTGTTTTCTTATTAGAAGCTTAGAACATTTAATTAAGTCTACAGATGACATAAACAACTATTAATGTTAGAATGTGCTTTGCCGTATTAAACACGAATCTTTAAAATATATAATATATTATAAAACATCTATATTAATATTTTCCAACAAAGTGTTTTACTTTGCTGTTTAAAGGAAGCGTTCTTTTTAAAAATCTCTTAAAAGAATTCAGTTAAAACGTATATGGAGTTTAGTAACTTTCAGGAAATTTGTAATCATCTGAAAATATCTTGACAGTAATTTTTGAAAACTTTTCTGCTGAGTATATAGGGTGTTGGTCTGCTTATAGAGACATACAATATTGATAAGTTTTATTATTATGGGATGGAAAAGATTTAAAGATTCAGTAATAGAAAGTCAAAATTATGTATGACTAGAGTCAGAAATAGAAAGTCAAAATAACTTATGACGAGTCAGAGTCAGCAATGGAAAGTCGCAAATATATATGACGAGACAGTAATGAAAATTCAAAATTACGTATGACGAGTGAGTCATGGAAAGTCACAACTACGTATGACGAGTCGGAAATGGATAAAAAACAATTACGTGTAAATTGTCCAAGTCAGCAACAGAAAGTCACAATTATATGACTTGTCCGTGTTAGAAATAGAAAGACATAATTAAGTATGATGAGTCGAAATAAGCAATAAAAAGTCACAATCATGTATGACAAATCAGAAACATCAATAGAAATTCACATTTACTTATGACGAATTAGAGTCAGTAATATAACAATTATATATGACTAGTCTGTCAGAAATGGAAAGTCACAATTATGAATGGCAAGTCTGTGCCAGAAATGGAAAGTCACAATTATATATAACTTGTCTGTCACTGAATACTGTAACAAAATTGGCAAGAGTTATCGTAAAAGAGGAGATATTTTAGAATTTGTCGGAACATCAGATTAGCTACGCAAAGTAACGTCAGAAATAACTCAGATTGGCAGGTTCACAAAATCTACAAAATATTTGAGTTTTCGGCTTTGATGCGGTAATGGTTCACACGACGCTTGGGAACGTTTATCAAACTTCTTTTATTAAACAGTATTTATGTCGACTGTTGCTCATTGGTTTTAGAATTGTTACACAAAACCACTAAGTGTGATAGAATCAGAGAATATTTATTTATTTATTTCTGTGGGCACGAATATAGACAAGTTATAGGTGAGGTTATATGTTTGTGTATATATATATATATATATATATATATATATATATATATATATATGTATGTATGTATCAATGAATTTATTTATATATTCGTAGGTATGAATGAACGATTTATATTTCTATATATGTAAGTATTCGTATATAAGTAGATTTTTCTGAATTTGATTTACATATGTATACATGCAAATTGGTATATGTGTATGCATTATACAAATGAGATATTTCCTAAACATTTTTATATATGTATTACAGACAGGCAAATATTTGCTCAAAGATATTAGGGTGTATATTATTTTATTTATCATCCTATTATATATATATACACACGTAAGAACAGACGCATATATATATATCGTTGTAAATATGTATCTGCGTGTACAATTTTATAATAGTTATATAGCTATACAAATGTATGTGTATATATAGTATGCATAAATATATGTGCGTATATGAATTTTTTTTTGTAATTGGGTATGTACGTAAATGTCTGCGATTGTACGTTTCATTTGATTTGCATATTAAATCGATTTTACAAGTATTTGGTTTTTATTGTAGATGTATTTTTGGCTTGTTGAATAAGAATTATCACTTTTATTCTATATTTTATTTTATTATATTCAGATAATTCTATGAATGTGGAGATGGATGTATTTATAATTGCAAATATTCAGGCATGAACGTATGTGCCTATAAATGTATATGCATTTATAGGCACATATAATAGATTTATAGGCACGTTGATCAAATATCGAGTGTTTGCTTGCACATAACATTTATTAATATGATTATACGACTATAAGTTTTATATATATATATATATATATATATATATATATATATATATATATATATATATATATATATATATAAGTATATATCAATTTATGTGTATCATCAAGAAACGGAAATTAATCCGTCAACAAGAAAATTGATCAGCATGAAATTGCCTGTTATTTTCAACAAACTTGTTTAATTGAACCTTTGCTACTGAGACATTCCCAATTTATATGTAAATGTAACTGTAATAGATACGTATATATAAGAATTGATTTATAAATATGTAGATTTAATATTCTATAAACAGAAATAGGATAAATGTTTAATATGTCTATTCATATATAGGCATTTTATAAATTTATTTTTGAATTTGAAACCAGACTTATTATTCAGAGATGTAAGTAAACGGAAGTAAATACATCCAATGAAACATGCATAAAATAAAGTATTTATACAAAAAAGCGTATCTTATTTTATTTTATTTTATTTTATTTTTTTGCAAAGTATCAGCATAAATATCGAAACAGATAGAAATATGTGGTCGCTATTCGTGTTTCGGAAAGGTTTTCTAAAAAATGTGATAAAGATATTTAAAAGGCAACATCTGCAAACATAATATTTCCAAACTTCAATATATATATATATATATATATATATATATATATATATATATATATATAGAGAGAGAGAGAGAGAGAGAGAGAGAGAGAGAGATTTAACTTTTTCTGAATTGTTTGCTCAGCTTCTCTCACTTTATCATTTTATATATAATTCCGTCAGTTTTCTTTGATTTGCTTTGCTTCTAAGTAACTTCTGATAAAATGCTTGTATATACTGAAGGCTTGTTCTTTTTTTTTTCAGATATGAAGTAACAACACACTTAGCATTACTTATTAATAATTACTGTAGCCCAATCGATTATGTGATTTCCTAACGCAAGATATCACGATTGATACTTTCATGATAATATTGAGGAATCTTGACAGAAATGTCTCTTTATATTATTAAATCTGTTTTATATACGCTTATAGTGAGTGTAACTCGGCTGATATTTTCCAGTCTAAGCTTTAACTTGTGATTATGTTCTTAAGTCACGTGTTTATTAAAAAATCAACTACTTTTAACAAGGGAGATAACTGCAACGCTTTTTTGCTGTCCTTTTCATTTTTAAATTTTATGTGGTATGTCTCGAGGCATTCTATTTCAATGCAATCGAACTTATGCGTTTAAAAGTTTTGTCATTCTTTAATAATAATAATAATAATAATAATAATAATAATAATAATAATAATAATAATAATAATAATAATGAGAAGTAGAAGAAGGTAATTTTCTTCTGTGGGAATTATCGTGTCACCCTGGTATCAAAATGTTCACTTTTTAATTTTTAACAAGTAGTTATTTTCTTTCATGAAACTCAGTTCTTCCAACAAAGAAATATTTTTTAGAAAAGAACTTACAAACAAAATTTGCGAATATTTATTCGTTAAATATTTTTATTTTCTTTGAACGATTGATCAAACAATAAGGTAGTATTTCGAATGTTCGCCATATTCTATTCAGGAAGCATAGAGTAATTGAAAATGTTGTATTGCTAGAAAGAAGATTATCGCCAATTCATCAAATCTGTAAAGTCCGGTCGTTTTTAATTTAGAAGAAAAAATATTATTTAATATTTTGAATTGCATCAATTGATTGTAAGTATGTGTGGCGATCTTAAGTATAAGTAAATATAAACATATTTGAAAATATATATATAGGTAAGTTAAAATTATATATATATATATATAGGTAAGTTAAATATATGCGGTTAGGTTAATAATACATACATACATACATACATACATACATACATACATATATATATATATATATATATATATATATATATATATATATATATATGTAAATAATGAGAAAGAGAAAAAGAAAAAGAAAAGAAAGAAAAAGAAAAGAAAGAAAAAGAAAAGAAAGAAAGCTTTTATCTCTCAAATTTGTTATTTATTAAGTATTTTCGAATATTATGTGCTTATTGTCGATAATTATTTCTTCACCTTGTAAGAACAATCCATGCTCAAAGGACTGGTTGTAATTATGTTAATTATCTAAACTTTTCTTCATAAAGCAAATCAATTACAAACAAATTTTCTGATGGAGAAAAGTGTAAAGATTCAAATTATATTAAATAATTTATAAATAAAATATATGAATTATTTTCATGTCTTTTTATAGCAACATAAATTGTATATCACACTGTATGTCTGTGTTGCAATGGAGAGCAATATTAAGTTGTTTATGAGACAAACAGGCGTGGGTGATAGTTGTATCTCTCTATCTCTTATCTGTTTATTGTTTTTCGTATTATTTACATACATGGTGTGATATCAGTTCTAGTTTAAAGTATTTAACGATCGATATAAGGAAAAAGAGAAGGAGAGAGATAGAGAAAATCAAATTTGTTAAGTGAATATAAATCTCGATAAAACTGATATCTAAATACTGATCTTTTGATATCAATTAACGTAAGTATTCGTAAAATACTTGCCTCTATTCTGTTTCACCAGAAAGTGTATAATCGGACATTGAACTCATTTAGAATTTCAGAAGAAATCAATGATGTCTTTCTGATCGGTAAAGTATAATTGAATTGTATCAATAAAGATTAAATTGCTTCTACTTATCTCTGTTTTCGTGTATGCTATTCAGTAACACACTATTTTGATATCGATGATCTTTCGAAGTACTTCTCTTTTAAACAATTTGTTATTGGCACAAAAACAGGATATTTATAAATGAATTGCAATATTTTTTTGAGTATACCCTTGTTTGAAGCTGATTTTTAAAACAACTGCAAACTATTTAAATGTACATGCTACTTATTTCTGTACATCTTTTATCCACTAAGCCTGTTATATACGTTTTTACATTACTTGATCTCAGATTTTAAAATAGGCGCTCAATTATATATTGTTTTAATTGCATATATATTTATAAGACGGCATGCATTTGACAGAGATGCAAAAAATATTACACTGACTTCAGAGTGTGGGCTACTTTAGCTTTACAAGAATGTTCATGTTCTTTGCTAAATTTTGTCTTTTTTTATCATCCAAGCATTCAGAATATAATTTCTAATCTCTATACGTTTTTTTTTCATTAGGATAGAAAACGTATTAATTTCAAATTGTCTGTGTTGACTTTGTCTTTTTACAATGATTTCGGGTTCTTTTAACTCAATATTTACAGTTTTTTAGTAAAAGTTCAAAAACGAGCCTCAGCAGGATTCACCCTCCTTTATTGAAAACCTGAGTGAAAGCTCTGCTTAGTACACAATCCAGTGCCTGAAGTGCCTCAAGTACAAAATGACAAATCGAAGGAATTACTCACAAACGATAAGGAACTGTTGCAGTTTCTTGGAAAATCAAAACCAATTACTGATTTTGTTTTTAGATAAAATAGTAATCGATAAACAAATGTTCGATTCATGCCACCAGTTCTGTTGTCTTTATCATGCAACTTTTAGTGGCAAAATATATCCTCCTTTTCTTTCGTAGCTTCTTAAGTTTTATTCGTAGAATCTCCTTTTTGCAGATAAGTTATTATTATAACAGGGTTCTTACAGTGAATAGATGATGACGATGGAAGCTGAAACTAAAGGAAGTATTGACTGATAGAAAAGAAAAGAAGATTGTCAATTTGTTAGAGATGGATATTAAATTAGCTGAGAATGATAGAGAGAAACGGTTATGGGAAGTTTCTATTAAGAATTTATTTCGAGATTTTAAAGGATAATGACTATTGTCATGCATAATAATAACAATGATAATATTGTTAAAATAATGGGAGAGGAAGAATAAAAGGGAGAGTAACTAAAGGAGAGAATTAGAAGAAGGCAATAATAGGAAAAAATGCAAGATGAAGGAATACACAAGCACAAAAATACAGAAGAAAGGTAAAGAGTGAATATGACTTAAGAAAGGAATATATATATATATATATATATATATATATATATATATATATATATATATATATATAGAGAGAGAGAGAGAGGGAGAGAGGGAGAGAGCACAAGATATTAAATTAAAAAAAACAAGTGGTAATATTTTAAGTAAATTTGAGAATTTAAGATGAGTAAGAGAAGTCGAAATATCAGTTGAGAGTGACTCTTTGTATGCAATTGGATCGATCGTTTATTTATAACTGGAAGGAATCTTTAATGTCGATTAAATGTTACTGAAATTAAATCTATCTATCTATCTATCTATCTATATATATATATATCTATATATATATATATATATATATATATATATATATATATATATATATATATATATATATACACACACACACACCAAAGAGAAGAAATAAAATGTGAGAAACCGACAAACGTTCCTTTAAGGAAGTTCTCTCTTATGAATAGAATGACTTAAATATATTATTTTACATATAATATGAACATATATTGAAAGTTTTATATTTAAAAGCTGTTATTACGTTCTATTTTTAATCAAGTAATTTGGTGAAAATAAAAGCAGAAAAAAGTTTGCGTTGTTCTTAACACTTGCTGTGTGTTAGTCCATTTATCTGACTATCTTGCAATGTATCTATTTCTTTAACATCGCAAAAAAGCGTCTGTAAATTCAGTATTACTGTGAAGCAATCTGACAAGTAAATATATCAACGAAGCTTCGAGTTGGAGCAGATAAACTGGAAATTTTATTTAATTTGTTAATATCTGTGTGTGTATGGGTATGTATCCTTATGCAAATACTTTGGTTTATTTGTCTTTGTGTGTATGTGTATGTACATATATATATATATATATGTGTGTGTGTGAGTGTGTGTGTTATCATATAGGCATAAATGTGTTTGGATTGGTGTCCGTACTTTCCTAGATCAAATTAAAAAAAAAATGATTATTACCGTTTGATGGTGATGATTTTCTAAGCGTAGGTTAGATGTGGCGCAAGGCCAAAAGTATGGGTCACCACGTGAGGATCGAACAATATTCAGTTATAATTGATTTATCATATCAATCTTGCTAACCATTACGCATTGTTGGCGAGTCAATATTTAAGCTTAGATGCTCACTCAGTGGCTCAAACTTTTGTTAGTAGATTGGGAAACTACTTGTTTATAGTAGTTTTCTTTTCGCCTTACCATTCAGTGATATTTCAGCTGAAAAATTAAAGCGAACAAATTTGTAGATATCCTGATTTTAATTAAGAAAATATTTATGCATTTTAATTATGTTTAAGGAATATGTTATATTAAATATTTCTTATCCAGTATTTAATATCATCATAAAAATGTAAGATAATTGTAACATTACATAAGATTATAAATAATTTACGGTCATTTATTTGCGCAGATGAGAAGTATTTAATATTTAGTTAAACTTAAGAAATTGTTTCTAGTTTCTTAATATTTTAATTTTAATTTATGATATTTTAATTTTTATGAACAAATTCCATTATTCTTTTGTTGTAAAATTCCTATTTTATGTTCAATCCTATCTACAATTTTATCAAAATATAAATTCTTTTTAATTAATCTCTACTTGATGAATATATTTATTTCCTTTCTTAATTAATTGCCGTTTATTCGTTATCATTTGATCAAATTCTTTACTTTTATTATTTCTGATAAGTGTAATTATTATATATTATTTTGAGTAAGTTAGGGAATAAAATATTACCATTTTTTACTGAAATTTGATAATTACATTTTATAAGTGAATTTTTTTTATTGGATGAATTTAAATAAAGTCTTAAGTTTTTTTTGTAAAGAAACACGCACTGTCAATGATAGAACTTTAGAGGTAGTGAATTGCAGTTGCACTTTTTAAAACACAAAGTTTTTATCTTGGGTTCTCTAAGTGTATAAGACTGATCTATAATGAAGAGGAAATTTTCATAAAATCACAATATATTTCAAATGGAATTTATAATATTTTAGAAGAGAAAGAAGCACAACATACACAGATAATATTTGGTAAGGTGCGTATAACACTATATAAATGTTTCTCTGTACTTGAAACTATATTTCTATGTATATAAAGACATGATTTGACAAAGTAGCTTACTGCTTGAGGGACTTGATCATTTCTTTTGTATTCAAACCTAAGGTTAGAAAAAACCCAACAACGTAAAATATTCCGTTCAAATTATTTTTTATATGTATTATCCTAGTTTGTGACTTTTTTCAAAGTAAAACACTGTCCGTGTTTGCTGTTGATAAGGCACTTTGTTCTCACGTTACCCAGTCATTATGTATATAGATGAAAGAAAATGGGTACAAGTTGTTGATGCAACCTACTATATAGATATGTGCCTTGATTTAATGCTTGTGTTTTGTTTATGAGCAGAAATCCCTTTACTTATCGAGACAGTTATATAAATATACTTATGATCTTATATATGTATATGGAAAAGATATAATATATACGTATATGTGTATGTTATTATATATGCGGGTTTAAAATTTTAAAATGTTCGTAAACGCCTGTGACTGTGTAATTATCTTAGAATGCGAAAGAGAGGCGGGAAATATGGGAAAAAAAGAATGTATTTATTTTTATGCTTTTCTGAAAGAGTAAGTCGTTGAAATAGAGAAGAAGAGAGAAACGAAAGAAAAGTGAAATATCTATACGAATATTTATATCGGAAACCGTGCGTGAGTTAGCGTCTGTCAGAGCAAAGACGACGCAGGCTATACTTTACCGATAAAGTCAGCTTGTCTGTGTATATTTTGCGTGTCACTCATAAAACGAAAGGTAAACAAAATTAAATCTGGAATCAATGCAGTGATTCGTATAACTACGCCGTGATCGATTGACTAGTAAGTAAATAAATAGATATAAAGAAATTAATGTATATCTATGCAAATATGTGTATAAATCGGAGATATTATCAGAACAAAGAACAATCCAAAAGAATAAAAAAACAAATAAAATAAAAGAATCAGGTAGTGATTTCCTATTTTTCTATATATATATATATATATATATATATATATTTGTGTGTGTGTGTGTGTATGTAGGTAAATGGAGAGACAGAAGAAAAAGTAAGAATGAAGGGAAGAGAGGAAACAGTCTTAAATCTTTGAAAAGAAAGTTGATGTCTCGAAAGAAATGGGATGGAAAGTTATTTTTTTTCAAAGTGTAAATGAACTTTATTTCAAAGTTTATCCGAAATGAGACGAATTTACCCGTAAATTGACGATTTTGTGTTTGTGTGTTTGTCGGAACGTGCTTTTGTTTATTTACTGAGAAAAGGCACGAAGAAAGCCGGGAACGACAACACAGAGCAAAGATTTTAGCGGGAAAACAAATCAAGAACGAACATTAGATTAGATCTAGAAGTAAATGTAATTTTATGATTGAAAATATTGAACGCGTCTGACAATGCGTTCATTTTACTTAAACGAAATGATTTTAGAATTTCTTAAAAATTGTATTTGTGGCAAATGATTCTCAGTAGACAATTACTGTCAGAAAAGAATTAAAAATTAAGTTAAGATAGACAGACAGTAATTTATTGAGCTAAGGTTTGGTTTGGCGTTAGATCAAATTTTATACAACACCCGGTTTAGATTGAACATGAGATCAATGTTTGCGAGATTAGCTCGTTAACAGCTGCCCTATTACAGATGCTGAAAGAAAGAATGATACGTAAATTGGAAAAAAGATAGAAAAAATAAAGAGTTAAACAGTAGAGAGAAAATGTGATGGAACAAGTTTGGCGGTTGCAATACACTGGAATCGTGTTTGTGTGTGTTAGAGAAATAATTAAAAAGGAAGTTAGCAAGTATAGAATGAAAAAAAACAAAACAAAAAAAAAACAGAGAAAGATAGAGAAATGTCTATTTGAAAGGAGGAGGGAGTAGAACAAAGCAATTAATGAATCTGGAGACAGAGAGAGAGATAGAGATAGAGATATTAGGTAGATTTGACAAAAACGAATGCGATGAAATTGTGATGATTTTTTAAAAGAAGTAGGAATGTCAAAGAGGAAAGGATTAAGATGAAAGGATTAAGAGAATATTATCAGACAGGAAAACTGAGAAATAAGGTGAAAAAATTAATCAAATTATTAATAGGGAGATTTAAAGAGAAAAAGGAAGAAAACAAAAAAAAAAGCACTTCATTGCGAAGGAGTCGTAAGTATTATTTGTTTGTAACAATATTGTAGATTAAAGTTTTTAAAACTCGCCCAATGGACGAAATTGTCTAACGCAATCGATGGACGAAATTGTCTAACGAGAATCGATAAAAAGAAATACGTAAGAATAGTTATAAAAAGGTAAAGATCTATATGTATATATGTGTGGCACGTATACGCAAAGAACCAGTGAATATTAAATTTAAAATAAGAAATTAAATATATAAAAGAATTGAAACCAATCGAAAAAAAAAATGAAACTTATTATTCTAGTCCAGCTTTACAATACTTTCAGTAGTTTAAATAAGATAAAATTGAAGATCAAAAGAAAAGAATTAAGAAATAGATATAATAAAAGCAATATAGATAAAATCAATAAGTGATTGTGAAGATAACGGCAGTTTTAAGTACTCGAGAGATAAAAAAAGATTGGAGAAAAAAAACCCATTAAAATACCAATAATAATAATAATAATAATAATAATATAAAGGCACTGATTATATATATTCTTTTTTTAACAAAAACAAAATAAAAAACGAAAACAAAAACGGTGGTATCCGTGTAATAAAATCAAAATTGTTGATCAGAGAGCAAAAAGCTCGGTCCGTAGCATTGGTTAGTCCTTATAAGAAGTTGATGACGGGACATGATTTCTTTTACTGTTCCTTTTATATGTATCCCTTGGTTTCGTTTTCCTTTTGCGTCCTGGTATTTCTATAACCTTGCAAAACCCAGAACAAATTCTTATGTTATTTTTTATTTTTCGTATTCTTCCTCGCCTTAAGGTAAATATGTTTCACTCTGTAAATTTTGTATATAATTTTGCCAAAGGCTCAAGTCGCTGTAGAATAGTAAATTAAGCAGCCGACAAAATCGGAGCGTAATAATTCCGAGACTGGTCAGCTTTGACAGAGTGTCGTGTGCTATAGCGAACGAAAAAGTACAGACCGTACGGAGGGGAAGAAACAGTAGCGTAACGTACCGTAGTGTTGCGTACTTGTGTGTAGGCTGTAAAGTCTTGTCGACTGTATGCTGATTTGTTGTGTTCTGTCTGTTGTATATTGAAATATGGACGTACAAAAGACGGGAGGGGTGGTGGAAGAAATAGAGAGTGAGAGATAAAATGAAGATGGGGTGGGGAAGAGGAAAGAGTAGGTGTACTTCTATGGCTACGAGTCTTCGATTATTAATATTTATGTGCGCATATGTAGGTCTGTTTCAAAGCAAAAGCATGCATAAAACTGCGCTTTTTCGTTTGAGACACCAAACTGAGCAAGTGTGTTAAAGAACGAGCTTGTATATCAGCCTAGAAATCGTTGCCATGTTCTATAGATGTGGGTGTGCATTAAAAACAAAATATATTTCTGTTAACCCTATGGGGTTTGCCTTTATAGGCAATTGAAGTCATTATTTTCAGCCATGGTAGGTAATTTTTACATACAAGTCTGATTTGACTCCACCTCAGGATTGAACCTTTTTGTAAGAATGAGACGTTATAGTCACTTTTGAGTTATCAGGTAGGAGAATATAATGGCTTGCACCCGCAACCAGTTAAATCACAAAACCCAAAACCGGCTAAGTTGCCAAACCCAAAACCGGCTAAGTTGCCAAACCCACAACCGGCTAAGTTGCCAAACCCAAAACCGGCTAAGTTGCCAAACCCAAAACCGGCTAAGTTGCCAAACCCACAACCGGCTAAGTTGCCAAACCGGCTAAGTAACAAAACACAGATCAAGTCAGATGTGGAATGAGCAAAATAAGACCATTTCTGTGTTCAGGACAAAAGTCAAGTGACAGAGATCAAAACCAAACTAAACAAGTTCGTAGTCATGAATATTACATAAACAATTATATTTTGAAGATCAAAGTATTAAAATCAATTAATCTGCCGGTTTGAAATTCAAATATTGTTTACGTACTAATAAGTAAAGTATAATCTTTTACATACCAAAGTTAGTGAAGAACGAATTTTGCGTTTAGTTGAGCAATCCCACAACTTTACTCAAGCCAAGCACATAACAGGTTTGCATCTCTGTAACTAAACTAAATTCAAACTTGAAGAGTATTTTCCCGTGTCTATTGAGCACAATGAAAATATTAATTTAGGAATTAATTATCAAGGTGAAAAATATTAAAACGTTACTCTGATTTTATGCTTCAGTTTTTAATCATTTCAACCCAAGCAAGGTGATAAAGCCACTAAAAAGCAAGGGTGAAAGAATCTGAGAAAAGCATTATTGAAAAGCGAGGACAATAAAAGAACGGGCCCCAAGGAGACAGAAGATGACGATTTTTGAAGATCGAAGTTGAAAGGAAAGGCTTACGGTCACATCACGTTGAAACGCCGGTTCCTGTACGATCACCGAAGTTAAGCAACGTCGAGCCCGATCACTACCTTAATGAGTAATCGTTTGAGAATATCAGATGTGGTAATCTTGGATTTGCGAGTAGTGTAACGGATAATGGCTAGGGATTATTAATCAGAGAGCCGAGTTCCAATTCCAGTTTGGTTTGCTATATTCACTCACGTTTGGGAAAAGTAGGACTCCACCTCTTCTACTAGTTATGGGTTAATTAGTAAAACATATCACTAAACCACTATTATCTCCAAAAATAAAATAAAATTGCATACAGTATATTGGGATTTTGGTATTAAGTAACCCATAGAGGTGTTGATATGCCGCTAAACAAAAACAATGAACTACTGACAGGAAAACAAGACACCGGAAGAGAGTCACACAAAGTAGAAATGTTAGCATAGACCTTATAGTTACATCTAGTAATTTCAACTATATGAAATGATGAGACCTAGCTGCCAAACTAGTACGGCGCTTAAATTGTTGAAGTGGAGCTACTAAAGAAGAAAGCTCATATGAGCACAGGGAAGCTACATTATGGCGGTAGGAAAGTAACTGGAACCGAGATACCAGGTTGGGACCGATAACATTACACGTTTCTCTTTGGATTTTGTCAATAATAGAATCACACGAATAGATGTTACAACAATATTCGATGCACCAATGAATAGAAGGCTTATAAAGGTACAAGACAGATCATGGTGAGAAAAACTGTCTAGTATGACACAGTGAAGTACATTTTCCTAGCAGCAGACCGAACAGTTGATTTAATGTCATCGTTCCACTTCATGTCAAAGGAAAACATTAGACGAAGAATGATTTACTATACAAATATTGTTTCTGGTTTAGCATTGACCTTACATTAAATGTTTTAAGAATGTCGAAATCAAATGATTCAGGCATTTGAAGTTTAATTTCTGACAGTCATCGATTTATTTTGATCGTAGAGATATTTTCAGAATAAGTTATTTTACTGTTTTGCAAGATGTTTATTAACAAATGGGAAACTATTCAGCCTAATTATCTCAGGCCAGAAATTACAGGAATTGAAGCATTGATATTTTAAAAAAAAAATCATTGTTTATTAATATCAACAAAGGAATTTAATAAAAGCTGTATGAGCACTTCATTCTCTCCATCCTTTTTACTTCTATGACATTATTCCCGTGTCATTCGTCATTTCGTCGATGTTCGGATTCCCTCGTGTGCTTGTGTCAATTATTTATCTTTTTTCTCTTCTGGGTCTTGATTTCGTTTTCATTATCGAAAGCAGCTTATTCAGTAAAGTGTGGGAGATATTGCATAGAAATAGTGGAGTTGCTACATCAACGGAAAATACACACACAGATATATATATATATATATATATATATATATATATATATATATATATATATATATATATATATATACACACACACACATATATATATATATATACATACATATATATATATATATATATATATATATATATATATATATATATATGAATGAAGACAAAAGGAAAAATGATCTTTTATAGTTTTGGCCTCTGAGGGATTTTATGAAGGCAAATGCAAGGATTTTATTTTGCATAAAATCCTTGCATTTGCATTCATAAAGTCCCTCAGAGGACGTAAGACGTCGGCTAAGATAAGTTTTCCTTTAGTCTTCATTCATATTGTCGTTTTACAAATATACTCTATATGAATTTTTACACAAACACACTCACACACACACACACACACATATATATATATATATATATATATATATATATATATATATATATATATATATATGTCAATTTCAGATCAAACAGAATACAGATTTATGTTTCCGATTACACTACTTTATAATTTTTGATCATAGGCCTGCAAGTTAGGGTTAAGTTAAATGTGTCCTCAATCTTCCAATAAGGGGGTCTGTTCTTTACATCTAAATTTTGAGAGTATCGTATCTTGTCACTAGTTGTCAGCTTTGTTCGAAAGCAAGAGTCGGCTCGGGAGTGTGACTGGAACCTCTGGAGAAAAATGGCGATCTTTTCCCTGGCAGTAAACGGCGATCGAGTCCCACAACTATTCTGTTTATATTTTAGAAACAGACAATAAATCACTGTTACTAGATTTTTAAAAACATTACCTTCTTTTCCCTCATTTTAACTCTTAATCTATCATCTTTTCCGGAAATAACTGATATTCAAAAAGTTAGTTTATGGATATTTCTCCTGATCTAATTCAAAACGTAGCCCCCGCAACTTATGTCCTAATTTCGGGCTATCATTTTAAAGAGTCAGTCGATAAACATCCACCTCCTCATAGTTAATATTGCTAAATGGTCAGCCGGGACATCTTTAATTTCTTACTTTTTTGACACTTCGCTCATTTGGGTATAGTCATTCCTATGGATTAAATATTAAACCAGCGCAAAATGGTTATCTACTGCTGGCTTGTAAAATCTTAGTTACCTTAAAAGAGTTGGTTTCTATGGAACCATCTCTTTTTCACACTCTATATTAATGTCTATGCGAATCTACAGTGAAAATGTTCAGTTCTATAAGGCCGTTTGTTAGGAATCGATGGACCATTTGTAGCTTAATATAATCAGGATTAAGAAAAAATCCGCTAGTAACACTAGTCCTTGTCGGAATTCTTAATCTTAAGGAAAGATTACTTTGAGTAAATCTTTGATGGTTGACCAGCTGTTAATATGAGGAATCCTTTTCACTTAGATTTTTGTCAAGATCAAATTCAGAATATCGTACTTGACGGCCCATAAAAAAAGCATCCTTTTAAAGACAAACATCAATATTTTATAGTATTGGTATTATGGATAGGAGGTCGTGTAACTGAAGTCTATCGAGCTGTGTCGCTTGGGGATCGTGATTTTTTCGAAACTGCTCAGTGGAAAATGTCATGATGCCATTTCTGAGCTTAGGTCTCTGGTCGGGAGCCGTGAAAAAAGAGCATACACCAGAACCTAAAAGAAATAATAATAAAAACCTAAAAGAAATAATAATAATAATAATAATAATAATAATAATAATAATAATAATAAATTGTTATTAAAGACCACAAACAAAAACGGTGCCTCCTTATTGATATGGCAGTTCCTGCTGACTGCAATGTATCTTTGAAGATATTCAAAAAGCTGTCAAAATACAAGGACCTTGAAATAGAGGTCTCGAAAATGTGGCATATGGGAACATCAACAATCCCTGTTGTAGTTGGAGCCCTAGGACTGGTTGGAAAATATTGCAGTAGACTAATTGCAGGGATTCCTGGAAGCCCATGCCTCAGGGAGATACAAAAAATTGTTCTGACAAGTACAGCCCACACTTTAAGAAGGGCTCTATCTATGTAATTTTTATTTTATTTTATTTTATTTTATTTATTTATTTTATTTATTTTTATTTATTTATTTTTTTTTTTGTCAGTGAAAAGTGTCATGATGCCATTTCTAACCTTAGGTCCCTGGGTGGGACCCGGAAAGAAATGTGTAAACGCCAGAAAGCAAAGAAAATGATAATGATAATAATAATAATAATAATAAAAGAGTATAGTTCCATAACAAAAAATTGGAACATAAATCGTGATTGAGAATCTGGAAGAGGAAAATAATTGTGAATAATAAAGAACTGGTAAATGTATGGAATGTCCTAATGTGTTTCATTCTGTTCACAATCAATACTTTTTCGTTGCAGCCTCAAACAATCACAGTATCGTTTTTTACTTTATTCTAGCTTTGATGCTTTGGATGTGTGTGGTAAACACGTGAAACATTGATATTAGTTTGTGCCCTTGTTTTTCTTCAATCAAGAAATATAAAGATTTATTGATAAAGTAATTTCGGTTAACCTACTGAGGAAAAAAAAAACGTTATGAACGTCACTGAAACTGTGTTTCTGTCGATTGGGTCACGAAGCAAAAAAAACAACAACAAAAAAATAACAAATGACAAAATCCTGTATCCAGGGTCGAAGCCTTCAAAATTCAAGAAACTGTGGTGACTAGATCCAAAGCTTAAGAATTTCCCATTTAATTTGGAATTTATCATCGAAAGAAAAACAGAGTTCTGATGTGGTATGTAATATCAATCTTATGTAGCAGTGGATACTAAACAATTTCCTCACAAATGAAGAGAAGATATGAGGCAATAGAAATGTGATTCAACAGAAGGATGTTGAGAATACCATGGACAAAGCATGTGAGCAACAAGAAAGTTTTAAGGAAAATGGAAGCAAAAATTCACGTATACTCTGAATCAGAAAAAGATAGTTGAAATTCCTCAGACACATAATGAGGAAGGAGGACATGGTAAATTTGATACTCACAGGACATATCTAAGGCAAAAGGATGGGAGGAGCAGCGGCCCACTTACCTTACAAGATTATATAAATAGATGGCAAAACGGAGAGTAAAAGACATGGTAAAGAGTCAAACATTATTCAGAGTTACAAAGGATAGGAAGTTGTGGACAGCCACGATCACCAACGGCATATAAAAGAAGAATAGTATTCGATTATTTGTTCATCCATATTGTATTAAAATGAAAACAATATTTTATATTTCTTTGATATATATTTTAATCAATGCACTCTAAGCAAGGCGATAATGCCACTAAGATGCAAGGGACTACTGAGAATTAAAGGAAATGAGAAGACTTTAGAAGGAACCTGAAACCCTAAATCCTAAACAGGATACAAGAGCTAAACCTCTACACCTGATGAGAGCATTAATTTAAACAGGATAAAAAAAAACGCACAAAACCTGAGATAGGATGAGAATTCTAAACATTATATATATTTCTAGACACACACGAGGAAAAAAGGAAGTAACTATTTTTCTCTCGCAATCCTATATCTTTTAATTACCTTCATAAAAAAATAAGACGTGATCGTTTAATCTAGACATTAAAAATGGAGCTATTCGATTAGGCTTCTATCTGAGATGTCAAAAATGAAGTGACAAAAAGCGATTTGAATGATTTATATAAAGCCACGAAAAGTTCTATAATATTAGATGACTTCATATCTTTAATAATCGCATCATGAGATATGGTAACAAGTGACATTACTCGACATTAATAAGGAAACGTGCTTTAATTCTTACCATAATAAAGAACTATCTCATTTGTAAGCAGTGAAGAGTAGGTAGCTAATAGTGTTTTATTTTTTGTTGCTTCGTTCTAGCTTTCTCTGAATATTTATTTTCAATGATTTAACAACCAAACTTCTTTCTTACATGTGACAATAGACTTAATTGTATAGATAAAAAGTCCTAGATTAATCACGTTGAAAATTATATATCAATCTAATTGCAAAATTACTTAAATATAGCTATCATTTTTGACGGTACGGTAAACATAGAAGAAAATCAGACGCAGAATGTCACAATAACTAATCTCCATTTTAATCTATTTAAAATGTAGACGCACATTTTGACGTGGTTCACAAGCTACACCCTCGCAAAACATTAAGTAATACTATCTTTATTGGTACCCCATATTAAGCTTAATAAATAACTATAGTCCATCGTTGTGATTAGTAATTTGGTCATTATTACTCAGTAATGAGTTCGAAATTTACTTGTGGCGTTTAACAAACCTATGCTAAGCTTAGAAAATATGAACGAGATTAAAATATAGGTATGTTACCAATTTTGAGGCTGGAGCATTGGGATATATTTTTCTAAAAATATTAATATTGCTACAATCAAGAGAAACAAAGAAATGAGTGACAGAAATTGTTTTAACAAATCGACATGTCATGAATCCCGGTAACACATGTTTGAATCAATAGCCGCAGGATGTTTCTTGGGCAAGGCATGAGCGTCCAGTCTGTCTTGCCCATAGCTCGAGGAAGATGGATTTTGATTTTTCAAAGAGCATTAGCACGAATTGAACGAAAAAGTCGAATAGTAATTGAACTTGACACGTTTAATTGATTCCAGGTCGATAACTGCCGACACTACCAGCGCCCCCAAGAGATGAAGAGTGATCAACAATCTGAAGAAGGCCAGTTCACTCAAACCCTCAGTCACAATGACTTGTGACTTCGTGTTAGCACACGGTCAACCCGTGGTTATGTTTTCAGGCACTTACCAAAGGTGCCGCACGCTCGGACCGTCCTCCCTCCAGACCGATAACATTGGGTCTAATGCTCAGAAAGCGAACGTTCTAACCACTCGGCCCCGCGCCCATATATATATATATATATATATATATATATATATATATATATATATATATATATATATTTCAGTTATTTATCCGTCACCTAAACAGGCTTCTGTCCAAAGCGACAAGTCTACTTTTTAATTAATGACACTATGAAAAGGATGTTACTAAATAAGTGAGATATAATATAGTGCTCAATAGAAAAGTGAACATTCAGAGCGAATTATATTCTTAAAATATGGTAAAATTTCTGTTTAAAACATAAAACTATCCTGCATAAATTAACAAAGGACATAAATGAGTTGAAAAAAATAAGGAAAATTTTCATCATGGGTGACAAAACCAAACAAACTATATACAGTAAGCCTCAGATCTCATAATAAAAAAGTATCGGACGAGGTTACGAAATTTTATAAGAAGGCACCCGCTTCTTATGTGGACCAGTTGAATAAAAAAGCGAAGGACATATCTATAATATATGATGTCGGAGATAAAGTAAAAATACTCGGCAACAAGGAAGCCTTCCTAACCATAAAAAATCATAAGGAAAATTTCCTAAACAGTTCAACCTTCAGATTAATTAATCCAACTAAAACAGAGCTGGGCGTTATTAACCACAAAATTTTAATGGATGCATGTAAACTACTTAGAGTTGCTACACAAGTAAACCAAAGGATCACCACTGCCGACTGCATCGCATGGTTTAGCGGCATAAATAACAAAAGCCAAAAAACATTCATAAAATACGATATTAAGGATTTTTATCCTTCAATTACCAAAAAAAGTCTTAACCTTTGCTAAAGAGTACGTCAATTTAAAACCAAAAGATATAGACATAGTTCTTCAGTGTTGCAAGTCGGTACTGTTTTTCAAAGGCGAAACGTGGATTAAAAATTCCAAGGACGCTAATTTCGAGCAAAATCAACGAAATTGTGCACATTGACGATTATGGTTTATACTGGGATGATGGACTGAATAACAGACAAAAGAACGACAAAATAAGAAAGACGTTGTTTAAATCATTTAAAAGTCTGGAGTTTGACATTACAGTACAAGTTAATAAGAAAGTCGTCCAATTTTGGGGCGTTGAATTTAACCTAATTATCAACACGGTTTCACCGTTTGTAAAACCCAACGCCATTTTAAAATATGTTAACGTAAAATTTAACCACACGGAAAATGTTAGAAAACAGACTGTGCACAAATTCTTCTAATGGAGAAATATTTAATACTAAGAAAAAGATATATGAAAGTGCATTGAGGGAGAAAGGACACAAAGTTGATTTGAAATTTGCAGACCAACAAAATTCGAGGAATAATAATAATAAAAGAAGACGTAACGTTATTTGGTTCAATCCAACTTTTAACATCCAGATAAAGACAATTATCGGAAAAATGTTCTTTATACTTTTAAGAAAACATTTCCCAAAAGTGTCGGCATTAAGCAAATTATTTAACAGAAACAAAATAAAAATGAACTACAGTTGCACTAGGAAGATTAATAATATAATTAAAGGGCTTAATGGAAGAAACTATGCAGAAGCAGAAGAACAAGGAGGTGGAAATACAACTTTGTGTAACTGCAGAAATAAAGAAAGTTGCCCTTTTAAATGGGGCGTGTTATAAGCGAAGTGTGGTGAACTGCGTTGAAGTAGACAGCAATAATGATATAGTCAAGAAATATATTGGTTGTACAGAGGGTCAGTTCAAAAGGAAATGGTATAACCATACATCCTCATTTAGGGTTCAACAAAAACGATTCAACATAAGGCTTGTAGACTATTATTGGAAGTTTAAAGAAAAATACAGTAAAAGTCCGAATATCAAATGGAGCGTACTACGACAAGTACGGACAAAAAAAGTAACTGGTGGATCTTGCAATTTATGCCAAGAAGATAAACTAGCCATCGTAACTCATACTAATAACAATGAATTACTTAATAATAATAATAATAATAATAATAATAATAATAATAATAATGGCAAAAGTTTATGTTGGAGAATTATGACCCAAGATAAGCTAGACAGATCACCATATACTAAGGTCAGTTGGGTACCATATGTGGGAAAAAGAGCACTTTGGAAACGGCATGTACTGCTTGCCATTCGCACCGGAAGCTCCAATACGAGCATATCAGAGTGAATCTGTGGACAATGTAGCGGATTCGAAAAGAGGTGGGTGAGTCTAATGGTGATTACGAAGGTGTTTAGAGTGATCACTAGTGAAGGCGACGGTATACCTTCATTCATATTTCCACAGGCATGACTTAACACGGAGGCTTAAATAAAATGCCTGGAGGTGGTAGTGCTGCCCTGGCTGCCGGAAGACCCTATATCTGGCAACCGAACTCTGCACCATGCTACACTAACAGGAGAGACCAGTGATGACTGTCAGTCAATTTCTGCGACCGCATCTCCTCTTATATATGGCCACCTAAGTCTCCAGACTGCCCTCTCTTGATTATTATTTGTGGGGCGCATTTGAGCGAGAGACTAACAAAACTCTTTGTAACACCAAAGATGAACTGAAGGCACGGATTATGGCGGTATTCATCAACTTAAACAAAGAGACCGTCCAGCAGAGTTGCAGGAGATTCCGAAGTCGTCTGGAGGTCGTGGTTGAAGCGAATGTCGATTTTATTGAATAAATTTACTCTCTAGTATTTCAAGATATTTTTGTGTAATTCTGGTAAATATACCTGCTAAAGTGAGATGTCAATGTTATTTTCATTTTTGCGTAATTTGGACGACATTTATCTATCGCATTCTGAATATATATATATATATATATATATATATATATATATATATATATACACATTACACAAACACGGAGAGACAGACAGATAGACAGAGACAAGGAGACAGAGAGAGTAATAAATATAAAGACAATAAAAGAAAACTAAAGTTTGGACTATTTACATCTTTGTTACTTTCTTGCTACAATATTTCTGATGATCCATTATTCATACTTATTCTTCTTCAGTGAAATTATATTTTGTCAGTGTAGGTCAATTTTGATAATAATCCGGTTCTGATATCTTAAAAAAAAAAAAAAAAAAAAAAAAACTGGTTGATTTTAACGACCTTCTGATTCTGATTTTTCCGTTTTGGAAATTACATAACCTTTCAAATCCCTCCCAAGTATTTTTTAAGTATAGTAATAATTTTCAATCGAATGGGAATTTTTATTTTAACTTATTTTTCGAAGAGAGAAGAAAAGTAATCTACATTGTCACTTCGAAAAGTGACGCTGATCCGAGATGGAAGTCAGTTGGAGTAAAGAAACAAATTAGACACTGGTTTGGAGAAATGACCAATGATTTATTTTCATTTATAAGATTTGAAAATATCTCTGATAAGTCGTATAGTGTAGCGTTCGAATGTACGGTATAGGAGGTGTGAAATGGGAGCGTGAAAATGAATATGCTTAATTCAGTTGGCTGCTTGTTGGCTATCGGTTTTGTTATTGTCGCGTTGATAATTGAGTCCGTTCTCTTTCTGCATTCACAGGAGGTCATTTTCCCAGCCTAATGGTCGGACGGGCACTCAGACCGGCACTCAGACTCTATGGTTAGCGTGTGTGTTAAGTCTCTCTTTCTCACTAATCTCTGCTCTCACTATCCTATCCGCATTTCTTATAGACAGTATAAGGGAAACGCACTGATGTTAGTTGTAGACATCTGTGGCAAGCAAGAGACAATAATGGCCAACACTCTGGTATATTTATATTTGTTTTAAAAATTAAAATAGAGTGCGGCGTGTGTGTGATTTAGCCAGAGAAAACTTGGTATATAGTTAGAGATCTATATTTTCTAATAATTGTATAAATTTGGCTTTAATTTATTATCTCTATGTGTAAGTTGTGTTTCTCTGCTACAATGTTTAAAAATCAGAAATTTCCTGAACAAAATTTACAAAAATTAAACTAGTTTTGAAGAGGATCGAAAAGCTGTAGTGCAAAGAAAATCACGAAATTGAGTATTACAGATCATATATTGAAAGGGGAAATAATTGCTTCTTTTGTTAATATGATTGATACAGGATCCCAATGGAAAATAGGAAAGCTAAAGGAAGTGGCACTAAGGCAGCAAGATGAAAATAGGACAGAAAGGTTTATAATAAGAACGGACAATGCACCAGACACAAAATAAACAAAATAAAACATATTAATCTGAAGAAAGTCAGAAAATGAACCGGACAAAAAGTTGTGAAAATAAAGATAGGGTAGCAAAAAACAAAAAAAAAAAAACAAAACAAAAAAAAACAAAAAAACAATGTATATTAACAGCTCAGACAAAATTTAGTTTTACCCGATATTTTCATTGCATTTGATCCGTAAATTACGTAAAGATACATTTTTATGATCTATTTTCTTCTTACTGACATATTTTTATTTCTACTTTCTTGGCGAATCTCTTCTTAGACTGGCTTCATAGAGATCAAAATAAGCCGATTTCTCGAGAGGTGATAGATTTTCGGTTCAGAAATTCGGTCAAGAAGAATCATTGACTATTTTCTCTAAGAATTTGGGAGTATCCAGGATTCAATCAAACAGATTTTCTTTTTATCTCTTTTTTGCCAAGTCTGCTATGGATTTTTATAAAATCGCAAAACAGCGCTAAGTCATATTATTCTGAATTTTAATTATGAATTAAAATCTGTTGCAACAGAAAGCACCCAATGAACTTAGTGTAAATCTTTTTTTCTATTTACGTATTTTATTGATAAGACGTGTCATTAACATCAAAAAATGTTATTTCTTTACAAATAAAAATATGAAAATCTAAATCGCGGGTGGGCAAATTACGGCACACTTGGCCACATCCGACCTCGCCAAAGCTTTTAATGTGGCCCTTTATTACTTTTATAATATTTGCAAATTTAATTAAAAAAACTTTCCTGGTATTTAAAAATCGTATAAAAACTTCTCGGAAAAAAATTTCTAATAATTCCTTTTTGATTCTAATTTTAGTTTAAGTATCATTTGATATTTGATTATGTGAAAGTCGCCATTGTGTGGTGTTTTAAAAATTTGATTCTATTTTTTAGTAAGTTAGATTCTAAAATAATGTAAAAGTAGTCACCCATAATGAGTTTTAAAAGACGTAAAGTTGACTTTGAATGCCGTATTTTTAAGAAGCAATAGACTGAAAAGTATTTCTTCAAAATATTTCTCTTCAAACTGTACAAAAGCTCTGTGCCTGATTTGCCACGATACTTGTGAAGTATTCAAGGAATATAATTTGAAAAGGCATTTTCAGTTGAAACATGGGAACTTCGGTCAAAAAATTTCCACACAAGAACTGCAAAACAAAGCAACAGACATGGTTAAAAAAATGAAACGCCAACAAAGCATACTTTTTAAATGTACATTTACACAAGAGTTTGCAACAAAAGCAAGTTTTATATTGGCAAATAAGATCTTAAAATTTAACAAGCCATTTTCTGACACAGAATTTATGAAAGAATGTACGACTGATGCAATTGATATTGTGTGTCCAGAAGTAAAGTCAAAAGTAGAAGCAATTTCATTGTCAAGGAGAACTATTGTTCGTAGAATTGATGCCATTGCTGAAAACTTACATGGAAAACTTTTGGATACTGCAGATAAATTCAAGTGGTTATCAATCGCTTTATATGAGAGCACAGGCATGGTAGATAGTTGCTGATTTTCATTCGCGATATTGATGAAAATTTCAACATCATAGAAGAACTGTTGTCAATGAAGAGTCTCAAAGGGAATGATTTGTATGAAAGTCTTGTGTATTTGGAAAATTCGCAGATATGCTTTGATAAATTTGTGAGCATAAAAACTGATGGCGCACCTGCACTAACACTGTGGGCTTGTCAAATGGCTAAATGATAACATTCAATCAAACGGATAAATGATGACATTCTATCAAACGGTTAAATGATAACATTCAGTCAAACGGTTAAATGATAACATTCAGTCAAACGGCTAAATGATAACATTCAGTCAAACGGCTAAATAATAACATTCAGTCAAACGGTTAAATGATAACATTCAGTGAAACGGCTAAATGATAACATTCAGTCAAACGGTTAAATGATAACATTCAGTCAAACGGTTAAATGATAACATTCAGTCAAACGGCTAAATGATAACATTCAGTGAAACGGCTAAATGATAACATTCAGTCAAACGGCTAAATGATAACATTCAGTCAAACGGTTAAATAATAACATTCAGTGAAACGGCTAAATGATAACATTCAGTCTAACGGTTAAATGATAACATTCAGTGAAACGGCTAAATGATAACATTCAGTCAAACAGATAAATGATAACTTTCAGTCAAACGGTTAAATGATAACATTCAGTCAAATGGCTAAATGATAACATTCAGTCAAACGGTTAAATGATAACATTCAGTCAAACGGCTAAATGATAACATTCAGTCTAACGGTTAAATGATAACATTCAGTGAAACGGCTAAATGATAACATTCAGTCAAACGGTTAAATGATAACATTCAGTGAAACGGCTAAATGATAACATTCAGTCAAACAGATAACTGATAACTTTCAGTCAAACGGTTAAATGATAACATTCAGTCAAAAGGCTAAATGATAACATTCAGTGAAACGGTTAAATGATAACATTCAGTGAAACGGCTAAATGATAACATTCAGTCTAACGGTTAAATGATAACATTCAGTGAAACGGCTAAATGATAACATTCAGTGAAACGGCTAAATGATAACATTCAGTCAAATGGCTAAATGATAACATTCAGTCAAACGGTTAAATGATAACATTCAGTCAAACGGCTAAATGATAACATTCAGTAAAACGGTTAAATGATAACATTCAGTCAAACGGCTAAATGATAACATTCAGTCAAACGGCTAAATGATAACATTCAGTGAAACGGCTAAATGATAACATTCAGTCTAACGGTTAAATGATAACATTCAGTCAAACGGTTAAATGATAACATTCAGTCAAACGGCTAAATGATAACATACAGTCAAACAGCTAAATGATAACATTAAGTCAAACGGCTAAATGATAACATTCAGTCAAACGGCTAAACGATAACATTCAGTCAAACGGCTAAATGATAACATTCAGTCAAACAGTTAAATGATAACATTCAGTCAAACGGCTAAATGATAACATTCAGTCAAACGGTTAAATGATAACATTCAGCGAAACGGCTAAATGATAACATTCAGTCAAACGGTTAAATGATAACATTCAGTGAAACGGATAAATGATAACATTCAGTCAAACGCTTAAATGATAACATTCAGTCAAACGGCTAAATGATAACATTCAGTCAAACGGTTAAATGATAACATTCAGTTAAACGGTTAAATGATAACATTCATTCAAACGGTTAAATGATAACATTCAGTCAAACGGCTAAATGATAACATTCAGTCAAACGGTTAAATGATAACATTCAGTCAAACGGCTAAATGATAACATTCAGTGAAACGGCTAAATGATAATATTCAGTCAAACAGCTAAATGATAACATTCAATCAAACGGTTAAATGATAACATTCAGTCAAACGGCTAAATGATAACATTCAGTCAAACGGTTAAATGACAACATTCAGTGAAACGGCTAAATGATAACATTCAGTCAAACGGTTAAATGATAACATTCAGTCAAACGGTTAAATGATAACATTCAGCGAAACGGCTAAATGATAACATTCAGCGAAACGGCTAAATGATAACATTCAGTCAAACGGTTAAATGATAACATTCAGTGAAACGGATAAATGATAACATTCAGTCAAACGGTTAAATGATAACATTCAGTCAAACGGCGAAATGATAACATTCAGTCAAACGGTTAAATGATAACATTCAGTCAAACGGCTAAATGATGAGATTCAGTCAAACGGCTAAATGATAACATTCTGTCAAATGGCTAAATGATAACATTCAGTCAAACGGCTAAATGATAACATTCAGTCAAACTTCTCACTTCACAAGTTGCTTTCACAGTTGCTTTCATTTCAATACATAATTCACCAAGAAAGTCTTTGCAAATCAAAATTGGATTTTAAACATGTGATTGATCCAGTGGTACGTGCAGTAAATATAAGATAAAGGAAGGCTAAACCACAGAAAGTTTCAAAATTTGTTACAAGAAATAGGGTCTGCAATTTCGGATGCGTAGTGTCACACCAATGTAAGATGGCTAAGTTTTGCAAAAGTTTTGAAAAGAGTATGGGACCTCAAAGTTTTTTTTCATGTTTTTTGAAATAAAGGATGTGGCTTGTGACTTCTTCACCAAAATAAAGGATACAGGATGGATGTGTGATTTTGCATTTTCTACAGATACCGTGCAAAAAATGAATGAGCTCAAAACAAAACTTCATGGTACAGGTGTCTTTGCTCATGATTTATTTGTGGAGGTAAAATCATTTCAGGCAAAGCTTGCACTTTTGCTGAACAACTGTTTGATCAAAACTTTGCTCACTTCCCCCTGCTGAAATATTAGCCTGCTGAATATACATCTGCACAAAAATACAGTGGACAGCCTTGAAGGAAGAATTTGCTAATAGATGTGCATATTTCAAAGCAATGGAACCGCAGTTCAACATGCTGAGGTCTTCACGGATATTAAAATTTTTGTACTGGCTTGATTTTGGTATCTGCAATTTGTAATTTGCCTGTTCCGTTTTTCCCTTTGCTCACAAGTAGACTTTTTGCAATTGACGTTTTCTTCTTTCTTTTTACTTTGCTTCATTAACTTCTGAAGGGGTGTCTGCCATCAACACTGTATCATTTGCATATCTGATGTTGTTAAGATTTTGTTTGCCAGTAATTCTTGTAGTACTTCTAATTCTCTCAGAATCATATCACCGTATATGTTGAATAAATCCGTTGAGAAGATATACCTTTCTATATCTGCATATTTACTAAATTAATTTTCTATCCGTAAGCAGGTGGTTTGCTGCCAGTATAGGTTCTGGATTATTCTAAATATCCTCTCGCAAATATGTCAAACTTACCTAGCAATTCCAACAGGTCTTTGTTATATAATTTATCAAACGCTTTTGCATAATCTATAGATGATAGGGAAACATAAGTTTGCGTTTTTATTACTCTTTCTGATATCATTTTGAGCATAAATATTACATTCCTTGTTCCAGTGTCTTTAACACGACTACATTGTTCTTGTCTTATTTCTGGTTTAATTCTGCTGCGCGCTTTGTGGTTCTCACAAAAATGTCAGGTTGAAAGATCATATCAGGTCAGGGTCCATTTGTTACACTTATATAACGATTTATTTCAGTATGACAGAATTTAGAAACAGTGAAATAAAGAAAACATGCATATCACTATGACATATATGTCCTGTATACATTAAATCATGTAAAGTTAAACTCACAGTTTCAAACATAAACAAGTGATACATTTTAGATATATAATATTTGATGTGGAGGTAGCGTAACGGTTATCAACGAGGAAAGTGAAAGAATCATCAGTTTGTACTAATATAAATCCATCTTTTCTCTCCCAAGTTACAGGTTAAAAAATAGACTTGGAAAGAAGCCTGTTTAGGTGACGGATAAAGAACTGGAATATATATATATATATATATATATATATATATATATATATATATATATATATATATATATATATATATTCCAGGATGATTTTCCATTCCAACTTATTCAAGATGATCTTCGTCCTCTCTAACCTACTAACTTTCTGTCTTGGAATAACAAGTTGCCTCACAGGTTTCATGTATGATTTCATTTTCAAGTCTTTTTTCACTGTCAGGTGAAACTCCTCTCTCATTTGCCAAATGTCTTATGGGTTCAGTTGGAACTTTTCTAATTGAATTCTTTAGATCTAAGTTGAAATGATGATTTCTCTTCTTGTTATGACTTCCTGATCCAGTTTTCCTCTCTATTGTTCCCGCTTTTTTAAACTTATTCAGAATTCTCTTAATGGTTCTTAAATGGAAGCCAGTGTATAAATATTGGCACCATTACTGAAGGTCTGAATTATCTTTTTCCTCTCGCCATTGTTCATTTGGAAAGACACAAAACAATTTCAAACCATTCTCAGTGATTCTTACGACAAATGGTGTCAAGATGGCCAGTCAGAATGGCCTTCACAAAGTTCAAATTAAGGGGAAAAACGAAGGGTAAGAAGCAATCATACGTAAGAGGTCATGACCCGCAGATTAATAATCGTAGGCAACATCCAGACGACATATTCGATTCGGTTCGGATGTAAAGTGGCTACATTAGACAATTTCCTATGAGAGATGAAAAGTAATTTAACAAGATACTCGACAAACTACATACCCTGTGAGAAAAAAATTCCGATTGGTTGATCTGAATGAAAACAAAACAAACCCTGCAACTATTTCCTCTCTTTTCTTTCTTACTCTTTTTCTTTACTTCCTTTTCTTGTGAAAAGAGGGTGTTTGTTATATATATATATATATATATATATATATATATATATATATATATATATATATATATATATATATTCAAGTATGTTTGGCTGGAAATATTATGTCTGTATATTGAATTCATTTCGTGAGTAGTAAAATAAAAATAAACAAATGTTTAGATTATCCAACCAAACATTTTTGAATGAAAATCTGACAGGAGCTGATAGCTTAGGGAGGAAAGTCTCAAACTGTTTTCAGGTTTCTAGCCTGGATTGAGGTAATCGGATGTCTAGCCACACTGATAAAGCGAAACAATATATCCGTGGATTACAATATATATTATACATATGTACATTATATATATATATATATATATATATATATATATATATATATATATATATATATATATATATATATATTTAGTTGGATTGATGTGAGTTTGTGACACTGGGTTTCACGCTTTTGCGATCGTTGTCTGACGATCGCAAAACCGTGAAACCCAGGGTCACAAACTCACATCAATCCAACCAAATATGTTATTAGGTTGGTGCAAAAATAATGTCGGTTTTTGACGTATTTTTTAACGTCAGAAACCGACATTATTTTTGTACCAACCTAATAGCTCTATCTCTGATATTGAGCGCTTTCTATTAAGTACCGCGCATATAATATGTCCTTGAGGACACATGGTACAGTGGATAAAGGCGTTGGTTAGATCCAGTGACAAACCCAAAGAGTGTGAGTTCAATACCCGGTTAAGGCAGTGGAAAACTTTCAGAGGGAAAATTAGCAGGAGATAACTGATAACTGACATCCATCAAACATGGCACGTGGAACTAGAACAGTCTACCCCAGGGATCGAAATAAAGGGTTCAGTTCGAAATTCCAACCACCTGAAGAAGGCCGGAGCGTACAACGGCCGAAACGTTGTGACAAATATGGCGACAAAGATGAGGACAATGGTCCGCATAATGTAAATACTATATATATATATATATCATATGTAATATATATATATAATATATACATATATATGTAATGATATATATTTATATATATATGTATATATATATATATATATATATATATAAGGCAGAACTATTTAAAGAATAATAAATTCCTGTCAGTTCTTGATAGTGCTATTCTTAACAAAGTTTGTTTAGCAGTGAAATATCTTACATTTTTAATAACGTGTAAAATTGGTGTCACTCATTCAGCAAGAATAAAAATAAACTAACAATTGCTACCAGGAGGAATACAACATGAATGAATAATAAGGAAGCACCAATCTTATATTCATTTGTCTCTTTGGGTGTTTCATTCAAAGTATGGGAAGAGAGAATAAAATCTAATTGTTTTGAAAACTAAAAAATGGAAGCACAATCGATCACTCTATTGAGCTTGCTTCGTGGTTAAATCAAATACAGTTTCCCTCCTGCGGGTTCTGTTAAATGCAAGCATTTTCAAAGTTGGTTCACAAAATAGGCAAACGGTTACACGCTCTCTATTGAAACTACATAATGTTAATTGCAGAAAGTATTTAGGAACTTGTAAAATCTGTAATATCAAGGTAACCCGTTTACTGCCCTTTAATTGAATAATCAGACAGGTCTTCTTTTTTTGTCCAGATATTATTTTTAGAAATAAAAAAAACGATAATGACTGCAAACATTCTAGAATTTGCCCATCATCAAGGGACGAAGCAGACGGCTTAGGTGATTCAGTCGATATTATTTATTATAGAAGATGGTGTAGAATAGACGTGTGAAGGTGCACGAGTCGTACAATTACAAGCTAATGTAGCATGGTTCGCTTGGGAAGCTGTCAGAAGTTCTGGTTAGCAAGGTGTGAGTTTCGGAATGAAAACAATTACTTTTTTGTTTGTTTTTCATGTTAGCACCACAGAATGGCTGCTTTAGTCGGCCATATTGATATTCTAGCATCACGCTGATAGTCTAGCATCAAGCTAACATGACTAGTTTATTACTTTTGTTGAAATTATTTGCATGCGAAACTATTTTATAATCGAATACCAAGTGGTAACACATTTTAGTAACATTTCTATTGCTTATGTTTAGTGTCAGCAAATTATTAGATGAAACAATGATATATAGCAAAATGTTCGTCCTGTTTTTGTCGTTAAATAGCATCAGACGCGTTCAATTAACTTCATTCAAAAAGATCCATTTTTGGACTGTGACAGATGTCATATTTTAAATTATGTCCAAATTGTCGAATTTTGCTTACTGGTTTTCACATATCATCAACCTTTTCTGTATTTTATGCTTTCTTTTTTTTAAATGCGAGTAATGCAAAATAAAAGGTTGATGCAACAAAGGTGGGGTTATCTATAAATAATCGAATATGTCTAAACTGATTTAAGAAGTTTCGTGCCTTAGATTATTCAATTAACGATGCTCCACTGTCAAGTAAACTAGCTGACAATGATAGTGATCAAATGAAGGTACTATTTGAGAATAATCAATGAATGCTATATGACGCAAGAAATAATAAATATTTTGGAAATATATAAATCCTGCATAGAAAATCATTTACGTCAGTTTAGTTAAGTTAGTTTCTTTGATGTGTAGCTTCCACATAAAGGCATCCTAAATACTAAAGAAAAAGGTAGATAGAAAATAAATCAATGACCAAACCGTACTTAAACTATGCGAAAACAATCTGTTTTGAGTAACCTATTGTGATAGGCGATATAAACAGGATATCACAAACAACACAAAAGATCGTGGTGCAAGTAAAAAACGCCTTTAATTGTAGCAAAAGCCAGTTTTCATCCCCACCAAAGGGAACAATCGAAAGGAAAGTGTTCGAATTAGATAAAAATAAAATGAATGTTGTAATATCCAATCATGATGAATGAAGACCATATATTTCTTTGTTTATCAGATAAAAAATGTTACAGATTCGATAGAAAAATATCCGCAACATTCAGCAGATATTGCACCTTCAGATTACTACTCCGCTGTTTACAGAATTATTGCAATAAAAGTTGAATCCCAAAAAGACCGTAAAAAGGTAGCAAAATAGAAAATCAAACGTTAAAGGAAAAGAGAATTACGAAGTTGCCTGGAAGATTACAGAAAGTTTAACAAAATATAATATCGTCTATAATCAATTTATGACGAAAAAATTGCCTTTAATTTTATTTTATAAATAATAAAATATTTTGATCTATCTATCTATCAATCTATCTATCTATCTATTGTTTTTACTCTACTAGCGTTATCTCCCTTGTACTTTCGACGACACGTAGCAGTTACAATGATGGACTCTTACCAGGGGCTCATGAACTCGGAAAGTGAAAAAACTAACTAGGCGAAAAAAATTGGAATGGTATTTGGGGAATGTATTTCATTTTGACGGTATGGGCAAAGCTAACACACGCACACACATACACACACACACACACACACGTGTGTGTGTGTATCTGTGTGTGTATCAGTATCATCCTAGGCAAGGCAGTAATGCCAATAAAACACAAGGGGTTACAAGGTGTAGAAGAATTAAGAACAGAAATCATAATGATGAGCAGAAAGAGAAGAGAATATTCAGGGGGACAGTAAATAGCGATTGACATTACATTTAAATTTTTGCAGATTAAAGTTGGATGGAAAGCATGGCGCAAGAAGGGAGTTCCACAAGTGAGAACTGCGCGATAAGAAACTGTTAGCATTGAATTTACAGCTTAAACCAGCTTAACTGTAAATTGATGAGAATTCAACGCCAGTCTAGTACTGAGTTTCAATTTTTTTTAAATCTAGGTACCATAGAGAAGAGCTAATCCGTACAATTACCATGAAAATATTTATAGAAAAGACATAGACAGGCAACCTAGCGGCGGTGGAAAAGTGACTGGATCCGAGCCGCCAGATCAGGACCAATAATATTGCCGATTCTTCTTTGGATCTTATCAAGAAGCTCAAGGGAAATAGCAGGGATACCAGATCGTGTGTGGGAACAATATTCTAAACATGGACGAATGGTAGACTTGTAAGATAGTTGGAGAGAAAAATTATCTCGTTCGACAGAGTGAACTGACTTAGCAGCTGAATTAGGAATGGATTCAATATTGTCTTTCCATTTCATATGAGCCGAGAACGTGAGTCCGAGAAGGCATAACGAATCACCTGGAATCATTTTTCATACCTGATGGAAGGGCAACGAGGGTCTAACAGGAAGTAGCGCCAAAGAAACACGATACTTAAAGTTTAAAATGAAGTTTTTAAAACGAAAAATCTTTTTGGAAGTTTCTATTTTAGTTTTAATTTCAAGCTTATAGACTGAAGTTATATTTCCTACTAAAAACTAACTGGAAGGAGATTTTTTTAATCTCGTTTTTAGATATTTTTAGCCAAATTCTCTGTATTAAAAAATCTTTAAAAAATAAAATATACTTTACTGAAAAATATACATTTTGTGAAACTTTAATTGAAGAATATCAGATGATTTAAATCAGATTTGAAACAAATATAACTTACTTTTAGAAAGAAATGCATTTTTAACACAGAAGTATTTCTTTTGATTAGGTGTTGACAGATTGACAGCTGGCAGTTTATCTATTTTTTTCCTACGGGGCCATATCTGTAAAAATTTAGTAATCATAATTATTACGAAATATAAGGTAAGTGCTTTTTTTATATACTTTTTCACTATCCAGTAATTTAGGAAAATATTATCTGTAATCTAATGTTTATTGAGTTGTAGATACTTTGGCCTAAAATTTACTATAATTACCGCTGTTATTTTTTGATAATGTCATGTATAGGCGTCCATGTTTACAAAAATCGGCACGTTTATGCACACACACACACACACACACACACACACACACACACACACACACACACAGAGTCATACACACAAAAAATTTCAAAATTATTCTTAAAAGACTAGTGGTCATTGAATTGTATAAAGCTTTTCTGTTTATGATTAGTAAATAAAGTTTTTACTTAATGACCTAAACCATACAAATTAATACAGAATTCTAAAAGATTAAAAGCTTTAAAATTTCTAAAAAGTGAAGACATTTCTAATAAAAATTAATTATTCATTGAAAAATAATTTTTAAGATATTAGTGTCCATAATATATCATAAAAGTAATTAAAAAGTTTTCTAATTAAATAATCTCTTATTTTTATAGCAATTTTTATTTTACGATTAAGACAAGATTTTCGGAAATTGTGTGTCCTGCTTTACAAAAAAAAAAAAAAAAAAAAAAAAAATGATGATTTAAAGTCTCCAAGGATTTCTACGTGTAACTAATATAAAAAATAAGCTGTACATAAAAGAATTTCTCGAAATTACACAAGTAGGGTTATCAGATGTAAAAAAAAGTGTTTTACCAAGATTTTCTGAAATAAGAAACAGTTCTAAAATAATTTAATTCATTGGTGAACAAGTTCTAAAAATTCCATTAAAATCCGACAATTATTTGATTTTTGCTTGAATTTCCAAAACTGCGTTTTTCACGACAAAAAGGATACTAGAATTTTTCATATGCCCACTGCCCTGCTGACGAAAAATAAAATGAAATCAAGATTTTTCACCAAAATTTCGAATGTTCTAAAAAAGATCCAAAAATATAATTTAATAATAAAAATATCCCTTTTAATTTTGATGCTAAAACTTTGTTTTATTAATTTTGTCTCATTTTCTCATCATGTATACTCATTTTTTAAGGAATCTGTGAAGGTACCCACACACACACACACACACACACACACACACACACATATATATATATATATATATATATATATATATATATATATATATCGAGCGAGAGACAGTATATAAACAATATTGAAGTGTATTATTGAGTGTATTATTTATTTAATTTTTATTTGCTCAAATAAAAGTTCATTTTTTACCCTATTTTTTAGCATTTAGTGGAAACTGAAGATTTCATAAATTTATTTACAATTCAGGAATTTATTTACTGATCAAGTTGCTTGATGTTATCGTCTGTTTTTTGCTTAAAGGACAAAATAGTTTCGGTATGTTTGACATGAAATTTTTTCCGCATTCATAACACTTGAATATATATATATATATATATATATATATATATATATATATATATATATATATATATATATATATATATATATGTGTGTGTGTGTGTGTGTGCACATTTAATATATACATACACACACAAATAACTACAAACGAACAACTACTATATATATATATATGTGTGTGTGTGTGTGTGTATATGTGTGCATGTGTGTATATGTATGCATATATACGGTTTTAACAGTAAAAATTGTAAGCTATGCTTTGAGGAAAAAATAGCAATAATTAGTTTTAAAAACGAAAATAAACACTTGAACAAGAAAACTGAAATAATACGTAACTGTAGGCATATAAATTAATACTTACTAATTAAAAATAAACAAGTAAATAAAATAAATATAATATAAACTTTAAATAAATAAAATAAATGAAATAAATATAATATAAACTAAAAATATTAATAAATAAATAAATGAACAAATATCAAATATACACATCTATGTATGTGTATGCGGGTGTATGTACATTTAATATATATACATACACACTCGCGCACACAGAAACAACTGAAAACGAACAAAACCTAACATATATATTAGGTTGGTGCAAAAATAATGTCGTTTTCTCACATATGTTACTATGTGGGGAAAACGACATTATTTTTGCACCTACCTAATAAACGCGAAGGCAAAATAAATAAACTACTAACCATTAAATAAAAGATTAAATGTCAGATACACAATAACATATAAATTAATATTTAATTTACTGCACAGACACTATTTAAAATTTCATATTTGTGCGTGCGGGTGCCTGCATGTACGTGAGTGTACGGTATGTACTGTATATCATAAAGGATGCGATGAGTAAATTGTCGCCATTTTATATCTTTAATTTCGCGTTGTTTGTTTTTTTATTATGTCGACTGCACAGTATAGTAGGGTCAGTTGGGTACCGTCTAAGAAAAAAGGCAACCTGACGCAATTCACTCTGCCAGAAATTTGGAAACGACATGCTGTACTGTTTGGCATTCGCGCCGGAAGCTCCAATACGAACATTTCAGAGTGTTTCAGTGTCAATGATTCGGAAAGATTTAGATGAGTCAAATAGTGATTTTGAAGGTACAGCAGCTCGGAAACTCACTTTTAAACTCGTTCTGATAAGAAAAGTATTCCCGAATTTGTTGGTGAGGGCCTCAGGTACACCACGGAGGGCTACATTAAGTACGTTGAGGAGATAATGCTGCCATGAGTCAAGACGGTAACTGTTGGAAGACCCTATATCTAGCAATAGGACTATATACCATGCCACACAAACACTAGAACCCAGTCATACCTGTCAGACAATTTCTCCCCTTATATCTGGCCACTTAACTCTCCAGACTGCAACACCCATGATTATTATGTGTGGGGTGCAGTTGAGCGAGAGACCAACAAAACTCCTTGTAACACCAAAGATGAACTGAAGGCAAGGATTATGACTGTATTCATCAATTTAAACAGGGTTACGGGCGATTCATAAGGCGATTTTATTGAGCACATTTACTCTTTAGTATTTCGAAATATTTTTGTGTAATTTTGGTAAATATATAAGTTAAAATGAGATGTCGTTGTTACTTTTTGCACAATTTAGACTTCAATTTATCCATCGCACCCTGGATATACATATATTCAAACATCAAAGAATATACCCCATAAACCCAATCAACCATAATAAATACCCTAGAAATAGAAAAAATAACTTTACCATTTACGCACTCGTTTATTAATAACAAAGCACATACAGAAGTGTACTTGTGCTTATATACGCGCGTTTTTATGTGTACATATGTACACGTGTATATACGTATATGCATTTATGTGTGTGTGCAAGTTAATTATAAACCTAACCTCTTACAATTAATAGTTTAATAATACTCAAATTATGATACTACAAAACCAAATAAGAAAACGAAATAATATCCAAGTAAAGACATATACAAGGAGGAAAAACAAAAGTAAACAGAAGAGGAAAAAAAAGCTAAGGTGTAAGTGGAAAGTGGAAAAAAAAAACTGACAAATAATCACAACACCCTACATGTTCGCACAGCCACGTAGACGGGCACAGGAGCGCACGCGCGTGAACGCACATCCGTGCAGACGGGCGCACGCGCGCGTACGCACATTCGCGCAGAAGGACGCACACACGCGAACGCACATCCGTATAGACGGTCGCATGGGGGCACACAGATACACTGCGAAAAAAAACTTTCACCAATGATAAGTTCATATAAAAAAAATCGAGAAGTATAAACAGTCAATTGGTGACACCAAATGACGAGTGGAAGGACAGGTCTGTATACGAAACTCTGCAGTGGAGATGCTAAAGGTAACATCAATCAGCTAAGTGACAAAACTTTGACTGATATATATATATATATATATATATATATATATATATATATATATATATATATATGTATGTATGTATGTGTGTGTGTGTGTATTTGTGTGTGATGAAATATAGCATGCTATATTTATGAGCTAAATTGCTCAATATCAGATATAGACAGGATGTAAATATAAAAAAACACACATTGAAGTAAATATCTAGCGGCGACAGTCTGTTTCATGATTATACGCAATCGTCCAGTCGATTCCGTATGTCGCCGCTAGATAGTTACTTCAATGTCCACATCCACACACACACACATATATATATATACATACATACATATATATATATATATATATATATATATATATATATATATATATATATATATATATATATAAATAAATAAAATAGAAATTCATGATTACCTCATCAGGATAGTTATTTCAACCAACAAGTCCTATGTTGGCATTTTCAACTCAGAAGCGTGAAGGTATAAAATCAAAAACTTAAAATTTAAACATTTAAGAAAGAAGAGGAAAAGGAAATCAGAAAAAAAGTAAGAGAGAAAGAAGGAAAGAAAGAAAGTAGGAGATATCCGATGAAAATATAATTATCAAATTAACCCAACCCCTAGTATAATGGGAGCAGGAGGCGGAAATACCTGGCTTAAATAGAGACAGTTTATATAGCCCCGACCAATTTTTTTTTTTAAATATTAACATCCCACGTTAGGTTGAAAATGAATCACAGAATGAAAGACACTGAGTTCAAACAATTTGAAAAATTAAAATAAATAAATAAATAAATAAATATTAGTTATAAACCAAAGAACAAAAAAAATATATTTTTTCCTTTTTTTAAAAAAAAAATATCCCCAAATATATGCTAGCAAAAATATTAGGTTGGTGCAAAAATAATGACGTACTAATGTCGTTTTTGACGTATTTTTTAACGTCAAAAAACGACATTATTACGTCATTATTTTTGCACCAACCTAATATAAGAAAAAGTAATAACCATAATTAGATAGTTTCTATAAAGAAAAATTAAATTTAAAATATTTAAAATATCATAAGGAACAAAATAGGGGAAAATTGTTTAACATATACAATTTTAAAAAAAAATACATTACCGACCATACTCAGGAAAAAAAAGTTATTAAGATGGTGGAAGGTTATCAGGTAGGATTGAAATGGAGTAAAAATAACGATAAATGTGTTAGATGATTTAAAAAATTAAGCAAGATCAATAATATTTTCGATAAGTTTAAACTTACTCCTGTGACGACATTTGAAAATCATTTTTTTTCCTTTGGTTTAGTAGTATACTTTGATTATAGAATTTTATTATTCTAATCTTCTCTTCTAAACAGGTTACATCTCTCTATATATATATGACAAAAACATAGATTTTGTTTATATTGTATTTTTAATTATATTTTTTTAATTGATGCTAGTTAATTTCCTTTATACGATTTTTTCTGAAAATAATTCAGTTTTTGGCAATCAAGTCTCCTGACGAAAGGATGAATCTCTCTAACAATCAGGAAAAGATAAATAAACACTTAATTTTATTTATTTTATTTATTATCATATATATACACAGACACTTTTATATATGCAAAAAAGTTCCTAGAAAAAAAGTTATGCACTTCCTAGAAAAAAAGTTATGCACTTCCTAGAAAAAAAGTAAATTATTTTCATTTTGTACATTTCTGTATATTTTACCAAGAATCTGTGTCGCTGACTTCTTTCACATTTTGACTCGTACTCCATTATTCACTGGAGTGACTGTCTTCGTGTTCCTTGGCGTCTTGATTATTTTTTCAGTGTATTGAATTCAATTGGTTCTTAGCTCTTTTCATAGACTGACGTTTCGTAAGTCGTGCGAACTATATCAAATAATGTGGCACTATTTTCGCGCTTTTTTGTTTCGTTTGTTTTCCCAAGTCTGACGGCTGGAAGCATTACTGTTTATTCATGATTTCACGCTTTTACAATGCGTGTTAATAAATAGAATCAGGTAAGGTTGTAAAAATTTGCTTCTTTAATAAAATAGTATTATCATAGTAACGAGTGTACTAATGCCGTCAAAAATAACAGGCACATGTGGCAAAATAAAACTACTCTGGAGTAGAATTTTACAAGAAAAATGTCCAAAAGCATCAGACAGATACAAGTTGAAAAAATAACAGACGAATTTTTTTCTTTTTTTCACTTAGCAGGAATCTTGTTAAGAAAATAGATATGATAAATAACTATATAGATGAATAAAGAAATAGATAAATAAAATTCTGGAATTCGTGCTACGATTTATGAATTATCATCCTACGATTTTATTCCTAAATGCATAAGCACTCGAACTACCAAAATATCAAGGGGTTGTGAAGCAAAAAACGGAAATGAACGCCAAGATCATCAAATGAAAAGAAATGACTTCTGAGTCAGAAGATCCTTCATCCTTCCGGTTAATGAATTAAGCATTTGAACATATATATTTAACATTTATTCAAAAAAAAAAAAAAAAAAAAGCTTCGTGATCCCTTTGAAGATTATTTAAGCAAAGTCTCTAGACGAACGTAAATAGAAAGAAGCGGCAACAGTAGACGACGGAGGTTTCAAAGAGATTCCTTTACTCAATCACTCGTCTTCCTTATCAAGCCACGTGACATTCAACGCACTTCTTCGCCAAGCCTCGTCACATGTACACTCTTTCTCACCAAGTTACGTGACATTGACAGTTCTCCTCACCAAACTATATAACAATTACACTTTCCTCCTCACTTACTGCCTTGCGTCTCTTTTTCACATATACACGCGGAGAAATCACAATTCTATTAATCTGAGCAAACAACTACAAACAAAAGCTTTAACGCTCATACAAGCTAAGAAAAATTAATTGTAAAAACACAAAAATTAAAGTATTTTATATTTTTATATTTAAAAAGCTTTCTCGTATTTTTCCTTGTTTAGGGCTGATTCAGATCCACAACAGGGTAATTAGAGTGTACGTATTGGACAATTTGAAAGATTGTTTGAATCATCTGTAAATAAGGTAAAATGATCGAGGACTAGACACCGGATCAGAAGAGATTGAAGTGAGCCAAACGATTCTATTGAACAATTTCAGAATTAAAAATATAACCAGAAAAATTCACGAAAGTCACATTTTCGGAGGAGGTTTCTCTTGGTAACTAGAGCAGATGATAGTCGAAACTATGGCTACATTTATCGTTTTTTCTCATTTCAGCAACTATAAAAGATACATAAAGTACAATTATATCATTGGAGACAGAAAAACAGGATTTTTCTCATAGTCAACTTTATTGGCTTCTCATTTTTGTCAACGATAAACAGGAGCCTGAGTCATGTTCCCATAAAAATCTGTATCAGCGGAAGCGGCCCATAAAGCGCTACAAGCATCCACAGTTGGTTAATGAATTTTATTTTTACCCTTATGTTCACCGTGTACAATGACCGGGAGCCACTCGAGGTAAAGGGTTACAGAGTAAGAGGCACAATTTATACGGATAACAGTTAGCCGTAAACCGGCATCTTTAGCGTTGGGTCATATGTGCGAGTTCCACTTGAGGTCTTGGTTGAATTTAAATTCTAATACGTCCTCAAGGCACGTTCATCGTGATTGGTGATAATTCTATGTCCGATAGACGATGATGGGATGTAACTAGTTCAGTTTTCGACGCTTTGAATCTAAGCAGCCACTTTTTCCCCATTTAGATGTTAGAGCTAGGTCAGTCTCTGGTCGATTAGACTTTTGGAGGTGCACTCATATCAGATGTATCAGCATAGATATTCACTAATGATCAGAAGACTTTTAGGTAGATCATTTTGCTTGGTCTGAGAAGCAACCACTGAGAGATGCTTACATTGATTACTAGGGTCTCTGAAGACTGACCATTAACAACTTCTTTTGTTAAATAATAGTTTAGCAGACTATTATTTTTAAGGGAAGTGTATCACGGCTTGACTCACGGTGGTTGATATCCGGGTCAAATATGAGCCATAATATTGAATTCGATTTTGATTGGCTGAGTTAGCGTGGGGAAGATAGATATGAGAAAGATCTCAGCGAGTTGCTGCTTACCCGTCAAGCGATATAGACATGTTCTCTTTTGCGCCTGAAACAGCTCCCCAGTGTATGTGTCGGAAAAATTAGACGAAAATGCAAAAAGTGATATATTTTATGAGAAAAATTTATACAATTGCTAAATTTGGTAAAAGCAGTGAAGACAACGCATCAAACGGATAGATTATATCACAAAATTTTACAAAATGTCTGAAATTGGTAAAATTCGGGAAGAAAGTGCGAAAAATGATTTATCTTATCACAAGAAGATACAAAATTGATGAATTAGATATAATTGATATAATTTATGAGAAAAATACAAAATTACTAAATTTGATAAAATCATTGAAATAAATGAATCCAAACGGTAGGCTTTATTACAAAATGTTAGTATTACAAAAAAGTGAGAAAATGGTTAAAAATGGTAAAAGATATATTTTTATGGCAAAATGGTTGAAACCGATAAAATGTGAGATGAAAATTCAAAAATGTAGATATTTATTATAAAAGATAAAAATTGAAGATGAAATGCATACATCGATACATTTTATTTCGAAAAGCTAAAAAATTCCGAAATTCGGTAAAATATTAAATATATAAAAGATATATATTTTATTGCAAAAAGCTAAAAATTGTGATATCTAACAAAATTAGTGAAAAAATGAAAAAAATGTATATATTTCATTACAAAAATACGACATTCAACTAGATTAGTATGAAAATGCAAAAAAGTATTTATTTTCTTAGAAAAAATAATTCATAAAAGGTACAATTTGTAATAAAAATATAATATAATATAATATAATATAATATAGTATAATATAATATAATATAATATATATATATATATATATATATATATATATATATATATATATATATATATATATATACGAAGATGCAAAATGGCTAAATTTCGTAAAATTACAGATGAAAATGCATTAAATGGAGATATTTTATTAGAAAAAAAGATAAAATTGACTAATGTTTGTAAACTTTATGTGGTAAATGCCAAAATTGATATATTTTTATTAGAGTAAGATACAAAATAGCTAAATTCATTACAATTGCTGAAGAAATTGCAAAAACTAGATATTGGAAAAAGATAGAAAGTTGCAATTATTAGTAAAATTTCTGATGAAAATGCAAAAAGTTATTATTTTATTATAAAAACATACAAAATTGCTAAATTTGGCAGAATTAGTGAAGAAAACACAAAAAGATATTTTATTACAAAAAGATACCAAATCGCTAAATTTGTACAAATATTGAAGAAATTACATAAGAGTGATATATTTTATTACAAAAATATACAAAATGGCTAATTTAATGGTAAAATATTGAAGAGATTGTCTAAAAATGATATATTACAAAAAAGACAGAAAATGGATAATATTGGTAAAATCATTGAAAAAAAAAATCGCAAAATGCATATATTAATATATTTTAATTATATATTTTAATACAAAAAGATACAAATTGCTTGAATTGATAAAATTATTGAAGGGATACATAAAAGTCATATATTTTATAACAAAATGATAAAAAATTGCAAAATTTGGTAAAATTAGTAATGAAAATGCAAAAATTGATATAATTTATTACAAAAAGATTGAAAACATTTGAAATTTGTAAAGCTTGTAGTGAAAAAGTAAAAAGGGATTATACCTCATTAAAAAGTGATACAAAATAAAAGGTTACATATTAAATTTTTAAAATACGTGAACAACATGCAAAAAGATATATATTCTTTATAAATGTTACAAAATAGCTGAATTTGGTAAAATTAATGAAGAAAATGATAAAGTTATATATATATTATTACAGAAAGATACAAAATTTGCTAAATTTGGTAAAAATATTAAAGAAAATGCATAAAAGCGATACATTTTATTACAAAATGATATACAGTGGCTAATTATTGGTAAAATGCAAAAAGGCATATATTTTATTAAAAAAGATATAAAATGGTTTAAATAAAGTAGGTTTTCTACAACGAAATACTTCTGGCCATTTGCTGTAACTGTCTACTACAATCAAGTAGTAGAAACCCTCGAATGGACCTGCGAAATCTACATGGAAATCGACCACGGTCGATCTGTCTTAGGCCATGGCTTATGAGTGATCGGAGGTGCCTTGTCTACTAAGGAACAGCCCTTGCATTTGTCCACCATATGTATAATATCTTGATCTATGTTTGGCCAGTACACGTAACTTCGCATTAAGGATTTCATTCTGTTCTTTCTTGGGTGGCCATGTGAAAATCCTTGAGGATTCGCCTTTACAGCGTTTTCGGGGTTACTACTCTTTCATTATATAGCATTATCACATTATCACATAACGAAAAACTGTCTGATATATGCTTATCTTTTCCTGCAATTTTTGTTTTCGTTTCCTTTATAAATTCGTCATTCACTGTTTCGTTTCTGATTTCCTGTAATGTGACGAGGAGGTTTCGAATTGTACTACATAATGATGTTCTAATATCTTCCTCATATCGTAGAGCTGCAATTACGGAATCTTCTAATGGCTCCGTTTTCTTTCGAAAGACCGTCTGCATGCCCAATTTTGTTTGATGGAAGATACTCCAATTTGAAATTATAATTTGATAAAATCGTCCCTCATCTTAGTAATCTATTAGCAGTGTAGACAGATAGACCTTTCTTTGATCCAAATATTGTTAGTAACGACTTGTGGTCCGTCTGCAAGGCGAAAAATCTACCGTAAATATATCTGTGGAATCTTGCAATCGCAAATATAATCCCCAGCGCTTTTTTTTTTCGATTTGCGAGTAATTTTGTTCGGCTGGTAGTAACGTTCTTGACGCATGCGCGATGGGTCCAATCCGGCATTTTATGAAGTATACATGCCCCAACACCATAGGCACACGCGTCACTCGCGACTATTATTTCCAATTTTGAATCATAATGCGCTAAAAATAAATCTGCTGTTAGAGTCTTAATGATTTTGTCGAAAGTTTTCTGACATTCATATGACCATTCCCAAACTTTCTCCTTCTTCAACAGTTCGTTTAGAGGTGCGCGTAATGTGTGCATGTTAGGAATAAATTCTTGATAATAATTTGCTAAGCCCAAGAAGCTTTGTAACTCGGCTAAATCTTTTGGAGTCAGCATTTTTTTTATTGCCGTGGCTCTTTCTGGGTCTGGTCTTTTTCCTTCTTCGTTAATAATATGGCCCTGATATTTTATCTCCTTCATAAAGAAGTCACATTTATTTTCCTTTACCTTAAAACCGTAATTTTGTATTTGCCTGAAAACCTCTTGAACGTGTTCCCAGTGTTGTTCAATATTTTTGCTATTTATCAGGATGTCATCAAGGTATGGGATCGTGAAATCCAGTCCGCCTAGCATAGTGTTCATTATTTGCTGAAATATCGCTGGCGCGACCTTGATCCTGAATGGTTATCTCTGGAACTTATATAATCCTTTACGTGTGTTTATGCACAACAACCTCGAGCTTTCCTCATCTACTGGTACTTGTAGGTATGCTTCGCTCAAGTCTATTTTTGAGAAAAATTTTCCTCCGTTCAACTTTGTGAAAACTTCCTCTGGACTAGGGAGAGGATAGTAATAATCCTTAATCGCTGCATTCACTCCCGTCGAGAAATCAGTGCGTACACGTATCTCACCCGATTTCTTTTTCACGTAAATCGTAGGTGCGGCCCATTGACTATATTCCACCTTTGTCAATATACCGGTTTACACGAGTCTATCCAACTCTTCGTCTATCTTTTCTAATGATGCGAAAGGTACATTTCTTTTCTTCTTGAAAATGGGTTGTACATTTTCTTTTAGTTCGATTTTGGCCGTCATTTTTTTACACCTCCCGAGGCCGGCTGAAAATACGTCGGGGAAACTCTCCTTTAATTTCTCCTTCATTTTCTCTGCCTCGGTCGATAACCTTTCCACTTTTTGGCAGAACGTATTTATCGGCAAATCCCAGAGGTCAAATTTCTGCATCCAGTCAGTTCCAAATAAATTTTCCGTATTTTTTAGGACATACATCTTTAATTTCTTGGTTATCCGGTTGAACGTGACATTTGTGATAATCTCCCCCTCAAATTTGATTTTTCTTCCTGTTACCGACCTGGCTATTTTATCTGTTCTAAACATGGTCGGTTTGTTTAATTTCTTCCATTTCTGTAAGTTAGTAATGGTTAAATCTAATCCGGAATCTAATTATAATCTGATTTTTTTGTTTAACATTTCTACTTGTACGTATTTTCGTATATTTATCCCGTCCGCTTGGTCAATTCTAGTGACTCTTACTCGGCTTTTGTTCTCTTTCTTTGTTCTACAGTGCAAACTTTTATGTCCAACTTTATTGCACAACAGGCAAGTCTTATAGCGGTATGGACAATATTTGTATCAATGTAAAGTTTCCTCGGTAGTAGACGTACTTTTTTCGCGTCTGACCAATTCCCGCAATCAAACTCATATGAATCTTCATATCTTCTGAAGTAAGCCGCAAAGGTTTTGTCTTCGTCCGGTGTATAAGTGAAGTCTTTGATTGAGCTCCATATAGCATTTTGCGAGAATGCCGCTTCATTTTCAGAATTTTGTCCTTTATTTGTTACTGCCCGTAGTAGTAATTCTTGTAGTTCGAGTTGCTTTTCTTCGTTTTTCTGTTGAATTTCTAATTGTTTTTCTTCGAGCCTAGTCTGTCTTTCCTCATTTTTTTTTTTTTTTTTTTTTTTTGCTGCTCGAATTGCATTTTCATTTGTTCCAATATGGTTGCCTTAAAGTCTTCCATGTTTACACCGTAATTTAATAATAACACAGGATATCTCTTGCCACGAGAAGAGGAGGAAAAACCCACACTTTTTACCCTTACTTTTTCTTTTCGCAATATGTACTTTGTAGTACTTGTGTAACGATTTTTTCTTTTTTTTTTCAGGTCTTTGTCGTCTGTTGTTCTGGAACCTTGGTACGAAAAAATTTTCCTGCGTAGAATTCGATTCTCTTCTGGCTGACAGGTAAAATTCGTGTCTTCGTTACCACTGTTGGTGTTCAAAAAGTTTTTATCTTTTATCTTTTATCTTCTCTTTTTTCTCTCAATATCTCCGTCGCCTCTGTTATGGACGACCGATAGAAAAAAGGTTTTTTTTATATCTTCCGCGTAGAATTCGTTTCTTCAATATCCTCGTCGCCACTGTTATGGTCCCGGTTAGGACCAAGGAAGAACAACACGAACACAAGAGTAGGAATACCGAAGGTATATTACACGAAATAATAATATAAGATGTGGAAGTTGTTAGTATGACTGTCAGTCTGGTTTGGAGTGAACTAATATCGGACCGACTCTATTCGACTCTTTCTCTTGAGAGGCGTAGTATACATAGTGTAAGGAAGTGTTCATTCTGTAGTTATAGGTAAGGACCCATGACAATTAACGAAAGATACAAAATTGCTAAATTATGAAAATTAGTGAAGGAAATGCAAAACGTTATATATTCTATTACAAAACGATGCAAAATTGCTACATTTGGTAAAATTTAAGGAGTGAAAAGCAAAAAGTATATAAAATATATACTTTTTGCATTTCATTCCTTAAATTCCCAGGCGAAATTGCTAAATTTGGCAAAAATAGTGAAGAAAATGTAAAAAGGTACATATTTTATTACAAAATTATACAAAATTGCTAAATTTTGTAAAATTAGTGATGAAAAAGCAAAAAAGGATATATTTTATTACAAAAAAGATACAAATTTGGTTAAATTTTTGAAATTGATGAACTAAATGCAAATGTTATATTTAATGTATTATAAAAGGTTACTAAATTGCCTGATTTGGCAAAATTAGTGGAAAAATGCACAAGTGATACATTTTATAAAAATATACAAAATGGATCAAAAGTTAAAATTAGTGATGAAAATGAAAAAATGGATAAGGTTTATTACAAAAACATAGAAAATTGATAAAATTTGTGATCAAAATCAGTTATGTATTTTATTACAAATCGATAAAAAAAGTGTGAAATTTGGCAGTTAGCATATTTAATTACTTCTGCTTTACGTTGAAGAACTATACATCATTTGAACAAGTGTACTTATATTATCATTCACTCAGTATAGATTAAATTTGTTATGGTCAATGATTGTTTTCAGTATGAATACAAGTTGTCATCTTCTGATTCATTTATTTAACAGTGAATCACATATTTATGATTTGACTGTCCTCAGACAAGTTTTTACATTTCATTTTTCACGCTATTGTGGTTTGTGTTTGTCGGCGACCACAACATGAATAAGCTCAAGAGATGACTGAGCTAGCGGAGAAGTTAGCTCAGTCGAATGTTGTGGATTGACATAATGGAAACGAGAAAGAACCAGCATTGAAGTGATGTCAGTATAGCAGGCCATAATACACAGAGAATTGATGGAACATCTCAGTCGTTTCAGGGTCACTTATCACCAAAAGATACTAAAGAATTTGATTTAACTCGTGATTGTTTATGCGCTATTTTGGTTTATGAATAAATTATAACAAGAGATAAGGAAATTGAATATAGAATATTCTGTGTCAGGAGTTGTTTCACACAACACTACTTGTTGCTACATAACCAAAAGATTAAGTCATATTCATAAATAGCATCGTCGGATTTAGACTTGTGGATAGCAAGCTTTGTGTCCAACTCGTTAAAAATGTTTAAACCGTTAGCTGCATACAACCACTTTCTCATACCAATTATTAAAAATGCCAGCGAGAGAAGCAAATCTTTAAGTTAGAGATTTTCACCCTTCACTGAATCTCGTGGAGTGGCGCTACACAATCACAAAGAAACCACTTCACTTGAAGATTTCTAACAGTATTAACAATTAACATGGAAAGCACAAGTATCTTGAAGAGAAAATGACATAATAAATAGGAGGTTCCACACGACTTCAAACAAAAGGCAAGGAAGGAAACGCCCATCCGAGCGATAACTGTTATTGTTCTTTAATTGTCCGGTCAATGAATGACGAATGTTTGGTTTGGTTTGTTTTACGGCATACGGCCATTGGGTCATTTAATGCCGAAATTTAATTTTCTTGGGAGCATTAGTGATTTCTTTTACAAAAATATGTTGCTTGTAATGAAATGTATTGTTTTACTATGAAAATATATTGCTGGTATTTTTACTTTAAAAATGTATTTTTATACTTTCATAATGTTTTGATACAGTTTAGTGGAGGGTAACTATTTGCCCATAGCTGAAACCCTAACAAGTGCTACCACCACGGCTGTGGGTGAACCTGGGGACAACAACAATTAAGAGGTTATTCCACGCTCCTCCCGATAAGAGGCCTGGCTGTAGATATAATTTATCGACATACTTAGGGCTATTAAACATTAGTAATTGGATTTGTGTTGCAGGCGAGAAAAGATATTACGAATTGTCAATATTGGTCTTGAATTGGATGGTGGACGCAAATGTAGAGTTAAATGACTTGATTTTCTTAAATGTTCTGTCATCAAGTTTAATTCTATTAGAAGGAGTGATATCGGTTAATATAATTTTGGCATTTTCGGGACGAGTTTTCACGCACGTTTGAAGGGCAAACGCATGATCGAATAGTCTCTTGTTGATGTATTGATTGTCATTACCTTCATTCAAATCGGTTCAGTTGACGTTTTGGCCTAGAGAGAGACACTGAGGAAATACTTCAGAGGATGACAAATAAAAAGACAGTGACGCGTCGATGAAATGGCACAGTCATGTCGACCACTTGATTTAACCTTGAACAATACCATTTCGATATCGAACTTTGGTTCCAGTCATCTCACAGTACGACTTGATCAGACGAAGAATCTTGGCAGGTATCCCATTTGACTTCATGATGTTACATAAGGCAAAGGTGGTCGATGGAATCGAAGCCTACAAAGAAGCCAGTGAATATGTTAGTAGCAGAAGCGCTGTTTGATCCCTCGATGGAGGCCAAGGATTTTATCACTGTAAACTCGGCCAGGATGGAAGCCCGTATGCAAATCACCGAGAAAACGTCAAAAAGAATAATTTTTCAGTCTGCCTATAATATTAATCAAGCATGAAAACCAAGATTAAGTTCCTGGTTCTGTCGTTCCAGCATGGAGGCGTGAGTTTTCAACTTAGAGGAAAGAATGCTTTCTGACACAAATGCAATGGATCAATTGAAAGTTATTCTTTGATAAACAATTCGAAAAATGTTAGAAGATTTAAGTTTCAATTTTAATACTTTCAGATCATTTGCGGTAAATTGGAAAGGAGAGAATTTTCACATGAATTCATTGACAAAAACCGCTATTTCGAAATTTGCTTGATATTTTTCGAAACAAATATCATTTATTTTGGGATCAGATACTAAACTACGTAGGGAAGGAAATCGGGTACAAAAAACAAAAAACAAAAAAACAAAAAACAGAAGCGATCCGTACCGTGGCTAGATAATGTGTCTTGGGGCGGTGAAAGTAAATTATGGAAACATTTTCAGTGGCACGATGAAGAATTTCATTGTGCTGTCATGGCCACAGAACTCTCCAAACATGAATTCTATTGATCATTTATGAGATGTTGGTCCAAGACGTTCGCTCTACAGAACCTTTATATGAAGTAGTATCCTGCTACAAGAATCCAGAGAAATCCTTGTAGAGACCACCATATATGATCAGATGATATAAGCGCTTTTGTGGGCGCGCGCGTGCGCACACACACACACACACATATATATATATATATATATATATATATATATATATATATATATATATATATAGTATTAGTAGAAATATAGAAGAATTTTTCACTTAGCTGATTGATGCTATATTTCGCACCTCTACTCCAGAGTTTCGTACACGAACCACAAGGCCTTTTTAACGTGGGCATTCCGAGCCCGTGGGCTCGGCCAAAAATATGCCCATTGAACCCGTATAAACAGGTTCAGGGACGGTCTACCTCCCCGAAGGAGACTCCGCCCTTCGGCGTAGCCTCCTTCGGGTTCCTCCCGTCCGTAGGATGAGAGTACAACCGAACAGTTGCTCAAGTCAAAACTTGAGCGACTGACGATATTCAGTCACCCCCCCACGAGGGTGTCATGTGGCACAAGGCCTTTTTAACGTGGGTATTCCGAGCCCGAGGGCTCGGCAAAAATGCCCTTTGAACCCGTATAAACGGGTTCAGGGCCGGTCTACCTCCCCGAAGGAGACTCCGCCCTTCGGCGTAGCCTCCTTCCGGTTCCTCCCGTCCGTAGGAAGAGAGTACAACCGAACACTCGCTCAAAAGTTGAGCGACTGACGATATTCAGTCACCCCCCCACGAGGGTGTCATGTGGCACAAGGCCTTTTTAACGTGGGCTTTCCGAGCCCGTGGGCTCGGGCAAAAATATGCCCATTGAACCCGTATGTAACGGATTCAGGGCCGGTCTACCTCCCCGAAGGAGACTCCGCCCTTCGGCGTAGCCTCCTTCGGGTTCCTCCCGTCCGTAGGATGAGAGTACAACCGTGCAGTCGCTCAAAAGTTGAGCGACTGACGATATTCAGTCACCCCCCCCACGAGGGTGTCATGTGGCACAAGCCCTTTTTAACGTGGGTATTCCGAGCCCGTAGGCTCGGCCAAAAAATAGCCCATTGAACCCGCATAAACGGGTTCAGGGCCGGTCTACCTCCCCGAAGGAGACTCCGCCCTTCGGCGTAGCCTCCTTCGGGTTCCTCCCGTCCGTAGGATGAGAGTACAACCGAACAGTTGCTCAAAACTTGAACGACTGACGATATTCAGTCACCCCCCCACGAGGGTGTCATGTGGCACAAGGCCTTTTTAACGTGGGTATTCCGAGCCCGTAGGCTCGGCCAAAAAATAGCCCATTGAACCCGCATAAACGGGTTCAGGGCCGGTCTACCTCCCCGAAGGAGACTCCGCCCTTCGGCGTAGCCTCCTTCGGGTTCCTCCCGTCCGTAGGATGAGAGTACAACCGAACAGTTGCTCAAAACTTGAACGACTGACGATATTCAGTCACCCCCCCACGAGGGTGTCATGTGGCACAAGGCCTTTTTAACGTGGGTATTCCGAGCCCGTAGGCTCGGCCAAAAAATAGCCCATTGAACCCGCATAAACGGGTTCAGGGCCGGTCTACCTCCCCGAAGGAGACTCCGCCCTTCGGCGTAGCCTCCTTCGGGTTCCTCCCGTCCGTAGGATGAGAGTACAACCGTGCAGTCGCTCAAAAGTTGAACGACTGACTCCCTGCCTACTCCTGAGGCGTAGTATTTATTAAGTATGGAATAGTCCATTATTTTGATTATGGGTAAGATCCCATAACACCCCCCCTTCGGAAGCTTTTGCGTAGCAGGGTTTTTTTTTAATATCTTTTTTTATTTGGATCTATTTCCAAAGGTTCAGTGAATTTCCTTTTTCTTGACGATTCTCTTGGTTCTGGCATTGTTTGCGATCTTTTTACATTCTGGCAGTAGGTGCTAATAGGTAACTCCCACAATTCGAATTTTTGCATCCAGTCTGTTCCGAATACGTTTTCGGTATTTCTTGAGGCGTACATTTTTAGTTTTTTCATCATCCCATTAAATGTTACGTTTTTAATTACTTCACCCTCCAATTTTATCTTTCTCCCCGTAAAACATCTCGCAATTTTATCCGTTTTTAACATGACAGTTTTGTTCAGTTTTCTCCATGTTTGTTGGTTTATGATAGTTAAGTCTGAGCCAGAATCCAGCTGTAACCTAACTTTTCTGTTTTACATTTCAACTTGTATATATTTTCTTATATTAGTCTCATCTGCTTGATCAGTCCTCGTAATTCTTATTCTACTTTTGCTTTTTTTTTCTATACCAACAATGAGAACTTTTGTGGCCAATTTCTTTACATGATAGACAAGTTTTAAAACGATATGTACAATCTTTAACCCAATGCCAAGACCCACAACGATAGCATGGTCTGGGTGGTAGTATTTTTTTTAATGTTGATTATAATTAGAAAATTTTGTTTTACCTGTTCCTGAGGCGGGAAAATCGGTTCGGTTTGTTTGTGAGGAGGGAAAATTTGTTTGCCTTCGTACTTTGCGTACGTGTGCTATGCCAGCTTGTTCTATGTCTTTTGAGTCTTTCTTCACACTGATGCATCTCTGGCAGTCTTCGGCTAGTTTTTGAAGTGCCAGATCTTGTTCATTCAAGTATTTTGCGTCTCATTTCCGTGTCTTTGGTTGAAACCAGGCCTTGGACGTAAATTAAGTCCGCGCTGAGTTCTGATAATCTGAAGTCGTCACAATATTTGTTAACAATGGATGCGAAAGTTATGTAATCTTCGCTGTCTTTTTTTGTAAGGTCCAAGCATTTCCATCTTTTATGGAATAGTGAAGTATTATGTCTGGAAAGTTCCGTTAGCAGTTTTATGGATTCTTTGAACGTTAACTCACTTGTTTTTGTGGGAAGGATATAATCTACGAATTTGGTATATTCGCCTGTGTCTAATTTTCTTAGTAATAGGCTTACTTTACGCGTGTCTGACCAATCTTTGCAGTCAAAATCATATAGATCTTCGGAAGTAATTTGCAAAAGTTTTATCTTCGTCGGGTGCGTACTTGAAATCTTCAATATTACTCCAAATAGCATCTTGCGAGAGAACTGTTTCGTTCTCGGGTTTTTGCTCCTTATTTGTCATTGCACGTAGCAATAATTCTTGCAATTCCAGATGTTTCTGTTCGTACCTTTGTTGCTGTTCAAATTGGATTTTGATAAGTTCCATAATGGTTGACTTAAAATCTTCCATTTTAACGTATATTCTGTAGCCTGTGCACGCAACAAAAAAAAAAAACTTTCCTTTGTTGTCAGTGAAAATTTTATATCAAAAAAGAGAATTTTTTTTTTTTTGAATTAGTTTCGCATTACACTTTTAGAGTTTTTTTCGTCGTCACTTGTTATGCGTGACGGATAGCAAAAAAAAAAAAAAAAGGTTTGTCCTCCGCGTAGAGAGTTGGTTTCTTCGTCGCCACTTGTTATGCTGTGACGAACAAATTTTTTTTCTTCCACCGAATGAATTCGAATCTTCGTCGCCACTTGTTGTGGTCCGGTTCCTTGTACCACGGTGACAATCCAAGGTAGAACCAATAAAAAAGAACGCGAACACACGTATGGAATAACACAGATATATTACAAACAGGAATATATACAGAGAAGTAGAAAGTGTTAGTATGAACAATCAGGTTTAGTAGAGAGAACAATGTAGTCTCGACCAGTATCACTATTCCAATGTCTTGTAGTAATTGTCTGAACGCGACTTTGTTTCGGACTGCCTCTGACTCTATGACTCGACTTGAACTACTGACTCGACTTGAACTACTGACGATATTCAGTCCCCCCCCCACTGGGGCGTCATGTGGCACAAGGGCGTTTTTAACTTGGGAATTCCGAAAAATATACCCAGTGAACCCGTATAAACCTCACCGAAAGAGAATCCGCCCTTCGGCGTAGCCTCCTTCGGGTTCCTCCCCGCCTGAAGGAAGAGAGTTCAACCGAACAGTCAGTCAGGAGTTGAATGACTGACGACATTCAGTCACCCACCCCACTGGGACGTCATGTGGCACAAGGCCGTTTTTAACGTGAGATCTCCGAGCCCGTGGGATCTCCGAGCCCGTGGGATCTCCGAGCCCGTGGGCTCGGCCAAAAATATGCCTATTGAACCCGTATAAACGGGTTCAGGGCCGGTTTACCTTCCCGAAAGAGAATCCGCCCTTCGGCGTAGCCTCCTCCTTCCAGTTCCTCCCCGCCCGAAGGCAGAGACTTCAACCGATTAGCCGATCTTTTAGTTTCCGTTTTCTTTAAAACTCCCTTATTGTGCACGCGGTTAGTCCATGTATCTGTCAGCAGAACCACATATGGATTGCTTCGATTTTCTTCATTTGTAAGGAACTTTTTCAGTATTTACTGCATTGGATGTCTGTGGTTCTATGTGATAATAGCAGTTCAGCTCCATTTTCTTTGTTTCTTACAAAATTTTCCCATTTTTTAATATTTTGTTAGTTTCTAGAAGGAGTATTCGCTTTGGATTGTTGTGTCATAATCTAATCTTTTATTATTAAATCTCTATAACTAGTGCTCCATATATATCCGGATATAATTATTAGTAATGAAAACTAAAATCAGAAAATAAATCTCGTATTTCCCAAACATTTGAAAGGGTTTTCAGCTTTTCATTACTTAGTATTACTTCATTGGTAACTTTTAACTAGTTTCTAACTAAGCGGAATTTACTCATAATCATGTTAGTTAAATTATATTTCAAGAGGTTCAACTTTCAGTTGAACTATTATTTTTTTTGCTTTTGCTGTAATCGCACAGTTTTAATAAATCCCTAAAGAAAGGGAAGTGATATGTTTTCTTGTTTTTCCTTATATTTACTTTCGTAAAAGAAATGTACACTGTAGAATGGATTGGCAAACGAGTTTTAACAACAGAAAATGGCCTCAGTAGTGTAAACAATGATAATTTGTTGATTATAAAGCGACAATTTCATCAAGCCAGGTTTTGGTGCTAAGGTTTCCGTAGAAAGTAGATATTTACAGGGTGGATTTGCTAACCCTATGCATAATTGGTTTGGGATTCAGAACTCAAATTCGAGAGCCAAGACTATCCTGTTAATAAAACCTGGAGGGAAAAGAGCTGCATTCATTCCCAAGAGTATTTGTACAAAAGCGAATGCAACGGTATGAATTTGAACCAGACACGTTAATCCTACTTTCCGTGTCGCTAACTACTGCACTACGAGCACAACGATATGGGATGATAAAGACTCTTCTCTAAATTTTTTATTTATACAATTTATTTGAAATAATTCACATCAGTTAAGCTTTTTTCAGTGATCTTTCAAAAATAAAAAAAAACGAAAAAAGAAGAAAACATTTACACCGACCTGAAATTCATGGCGCTTGTACGAAAAGGGTGAAAAGGTGTTTGAAGGTCATTTCAGGTCATCTTTCAAGAATTCATGCAAATCCCTTCTCATTAATTATATATTAAAAATAATGTTAACATAAAAAATGTGCCAATAAAATGAAATTGTATTATAATAAAATGTAGCGATTTATCAATTTAGAAAAAGTGTGAACAAGTTGAAAAATGTGATGATGAAATTAAAAACTATTACAGTAAAACTAACAATTATAAGTTGCTACAATAATAATATAAAGGGAAAAGAAGAAGAAGAAGTTATAGAAAAAGGTGACAAAGCAAAGAGAAAAAGGTTAAATGGAAAAAGAAACAAAGTAAAAGACGAAAACAAAAAAATGATGAATATTAAAAAGAAATGTATAAAATTCTTTGACTATTATTAACACACTTACGACTGCTATGACTATTGTTATTGCAATATAACAACTGGAGCAGCAGTATCACCACCACTAGCAGAGTGATAAATTTTTTTTTAAATCGAAGCTTCAATTAAAGTTATAATCTTTACTGAACTTCCACCGGTAATTGAATCTCCTGCAACGAACTTCCGGTATAAATAAAAAATAGGAGATGATATAAAAACTGAAAATGTGCAGTTAAAAAGGGGTGAACAAAATCATTAAGGAAAATTCATACCTTTCATGACGAAGAGATCTTTTATTATATGGGTTTTGCAATCGTACTTTTATATGAATTAAGAATTTTGTGAATTTAAACTGGGAAGATTATCGCAAACCTAGATTTTTCATACACATATTAAATAATTAAGTGTATGTATATAAGTAGTTGATCCAATACCTGCACGGGAAAATATGCAACTTTTACGGGAATGAAACTGCAAAAAACATAAAAAAAAGTATGAACATCACCTAGGCCCAGTTACAGAGATAGGACCTGTAAAAAATTTATGAGACTTTACAATACACTCAGCTAATCGCTGAGACATCGGGACCAATGACCACAAAAATAGAATGTGTGCTTTCTTATTGTCTCTGCATAATGTAATTTATCTTTAAAGATCTTCATAAACTATCAAAGTTCAAGGATCCTGAATTTGAAATCTCAAAAATGTGGCACATGAAGACAGCAATAATTGTGGTTGGATCCTTCAGATTGAAAAGGTTCCCATAGACTCATTTAAGGGATTCCTGGTAGCCGATGTCTTAAAGAAATGCTCAAATTGTACTCACAAGTACAGCTCATACATTACAAAGAGCTTTATCTGTGTAAAATGTATGTGATGTTACTTTTTCTTTTACAAAAATGATCAATGTAAAATATTACGAAACCGTTTTCAACCTTAGGTCGCTGGTTGGGAGCCGGTCGGAAATGTCTATACAACAGAAATCAAAGGAAATAATAATAATAATAATAATAATAATAATAATAATAATAATAATAATAATATGGCACATGGGAACATCAACAATCCTCGTTGTAGTTGGAGCCCTCGTATTGATTAGAAAAGATTCAAGTATACTAATTGAATGGATTCCTGCTGGAAGCCCATGCCTTAAAGAAATACAAAAAATTGTTCTCACGACTACAGCCCACATCTTACGAAGGGCTTTGTCTATATAAAATATGTTTTTTGTTTTGTTTTTTTTTCCAGTGGAAAATGTCATGATGCCATTTCTAACCTTAGGTCCTTGGGCGGGACTCGGAAAGAAATGATTACAGATCAAAACTAAAAGGAAATAAAATAATAATAATACTTCACGGTATTGACGTCCAGCAGGGTATAACAGTGTTTCACAGGCTGGAGAGGTTATTTAGCCTTGGTTGGCAGCCCTCCTGTAGATCTTTTTCTCTTGTGAGAATTTTGTCCATGTTAGACGTATGACGTTTACATGTAACTGAATTTTGCGGTTCATAAGAGCCTCGGCAGGTGAGTTACCATGTGGGATGTTTGTTTTTGAAGTGGCTCTGTAACTTGTTAGGAATGTCTTCCATATTTCGGTAACCGTGCCCCCCCCACCTTTCAACTCTTAAAGGTATTCACAAATCGCTCAACTTGTACGTTCAATTGCGGATGGAATGATGGTCTGTGTATGTGTTTGATATCAATTTGCTGACAAAAACCTGAAAATTTCGCTGAAGTGAAAGCAGAGCCATTGTCAGAGACTAAAATCTCTGAGACTCCGAATCTGTTGAAGATGTGCCGTAATTTCAGAATGGTTTTCTCAGAGGTGATGCGACACATCGGAAAAAAATCAGGCCATTTACTGTAGGTATACACTAATAATAGAAAACATTTTCCATCGATAGGTCCTACAAAATCAATATGAAGACATGAATAAGGAGAATCCGGGATAGGCCAAGAAATGTGTTCCGATTTCCTCGAGTATTTTGCTGTTAAATGACATTTTGTACAGTTATGAGCAAGCTCTTCTAATTGCTTTTCCATGTTTGGCCAATAGACATAGCTACGCGCAAAGACTTCATGTGGCTAATGCATTGATTTTGAAATTGAAATTGTTTTGGGACCTTTTTTTGTAAAGTCAATGGAACAATCACACGTTCCAAAAAAAGAATGCAGACGATGATGATTTCCGATGGTAAATATTTTGAAGTTCTTTGTCCGGATCTGTCTGAGGCCACTTTGTACGGTGGTAGTGAATCACCTTCTGCAGCAGTTGGTCAAAAGCTGTGGCCTCCTGGATCACCTGCGAGGTGACAGGCAGTACTCTTACAGTAGCTGTAAGCAATGAAACAATTTCTGGTTCCACCAATACTGCAACAACAACAGAGTCTTCATATAAATTCTGGTGTGCATACATAACCTGAATAAGACATCTGCCTGGTCAATTGAATTTATTGATTGGTACTTTATTGAAAAGTCATAATCTAATGATATTGTGGCTCATTTTTGTAACCGAGTTGTAGTATAATCAGGAATACATTTTCTTGATCAAAAAATATTAACCAGGAGTTTATGGAGAATAATCAAGGTAAATTTACGTCCATAAAGCATTTTGTGAATTTTTTATGACAAATATAATTGCCAAAGCTTCCGTGTCAATTTTGCCATAGTTTCACTCAAAAGAAGTTGAAGATTTGGCTGTATGGGCAATGGCCTTCTGACTACCATCGGGAAAAACGTGGGAAATCATGGCTCCAACACCACAGGCCAATGCATTCGAGACCACAGTAATATCAAGAGATGAGTAATGTGTGAGAAGTAAGTTTGATGTAAGCACAAATTTTATCATTTTAAAGGTAGACTGACATTCTGGTGACCAGATCTATGGAACATCCTTTTTTCAGAAGATTGTACAAACATGGTGAAGTTCCGGTAAAAATGAACTGCAATGTTTACTGGTATAGTTTTGATAGCAATAATATGTCGCCCATGTTTATCTAATATAAAAATCCAGGTATTTGATCGACGTCCGTGATAAAATTTTTATTCTTTATCGAAGGCTCAAACGGGTAGTGATGTGCATCTAAGGAGTCATTTAAACCTGTGGAAAAATATGCAGGTATGCGAACATTACCGCTTGCTGACCCTGAACACGTTTATACGGGTTCAATGGGCATATTTTTGGCCGAGCCTACGGGCTAGGAGATCCCACGTTAAACCGGCCTTGTGTCACATGATACCCTCGTGGGGGGTGACTAAATACTGTTCAGTCTGAAATCTGGATTGAGGTCCGTCAGAAGTCCGTCAGGAGTCTGTCAGTCAGTCAGAGCGAGCGAGTCAGTCAGTCGAGTAAGAGGCAGTCCGAAACAGAGTCGCGTTCAGACAATTACTACACGACATTGGAATAGTGATACTGGTCGAGACTACATTGTTCTCCCCACTAAACCTGATTGTTCGTACTAACACTTTCTACTTCTCTGTATATATTCCTGTTTGTAATATATCTGCGTTATTCCATATCCGTGTTCGAGTCCTTCTTTATTGGTTCTACCTTGGACTATCACCGTGGTACAAGGAACTGGACCATAACAAACGTGAAATTAATGTAATATCTGAAGCTGTATCAAATTGAAAACAAACTCGGATTTTGTTGACAGAAACAAAAATATACTTTATGCGGGATTCAAGTTCAACTTTAAAAGTTGCTAACATCGAATGTGAACTTGTTAGTTTATGATAAGGCTTGTTTGCAGATTTCCGTTGGATTGGCTTTGAAGTAGAATCGTAAGATTTGGCTCCTGAGAGGCGACAAAAGTTTTCCTTGTGTCCGCGTTTAAGTGATATTTATACGGACAGGAATGAGATTCTGCGTTGGAGGCAATTTGGGCAGGAGTAAAATTTGTGAAACGCTCGTATTCTTTAATTCCTAATTTACGGAGCAAAATCTTGATTTCAACACGTCATCTTTGTGTGAAACGTCACGTTAAAAAATGTCCCTCTAATGTTGAAACCACGAAGAAAAAAAAATGACATTATTAGAAGGGTCGTACATGAACGGCGAAATAGAGTTCGCCAGAAAATCGACAGAAGTGTTTTCGGTCGAATTTGCTGAGCTCTGGTCAGCCAGTTAAATTTGAATTTGTTGTGTCAGGGCTGTTATTAAATTCACTTGAGATTGTTCTTGCTGCTGATGCAAAATCTCTTTTAACTCATCTGACGAAACAGCCATTTTTTTTTGGAAGGAAAGATAAGTGAACCAAAAAAATTAAGATTAAACTTCATTCACCAAGACAGGTAAGTAAGAAAAACAATCCTCGTCGCCAAATCTGTTGTATCGGATGCTCTAATAACTTTGCTTTTACCGTGTAACTTGGAACAAAGAAAACAAGGATTATCTTTTATTCATCGATAGGATGATATTGCGAAGGACAAAATACGAAAAAAATCTATCCATGGTATAAATAAACTACAAAAATCTATGACATTCCTGGAATCTGGTGTGCTTTGACAATGTAGACATTTCATTTTAGGTCATTATTGGAATATAGTATGCCATCATAGAGTGAGATTGACACGTAATGATGAGTCCCTGGGAGAAGTAGACATTGGAAGAAGTACTTTTGAAGTGCACTCAATTTCTCTCATCTTAATACATGCCTGATCCTGTTGACACATCTACGGAATGCAGAATGTGACTATGAATTTGCTGGTAATGAGCAAAAATATCAACCAATTACTGTTCATGGACGAAAAGGGTCGTGGTTGATTTAGATGGGCCATGTATTCAGCGATGACACTGGATTGGAATTTGATATTGACAAATGTACAACTCTAAATCCGAGATGATAAAATTACCGGATGAGATCTTTCAAAGAATGAAAGAACTATAAGTATCTTGGCATTCTTCAAGCCAACCAGGTGAAACATATTCAAAATGAAAGAAATAGAAAAGTATTTCAGACGTGTAAGGAAAATTATTGAAACAAAGCTAAACGATGGAAATATAATCAAATAAATTAATTCTTGGACTGCTCTGTTCCGTTGCATTCTTGGGTTAGAATTTTGCAAGAACACCAAAGTTAATGAATATGCATGAGGCTTTGAGACCAAACAGTGATTTCGACAGTATATTGAAAGAAAGGAGAGAAGCAGAAGGTTGATGAGTGTTTAAGAAGTTGCGTCATTGGCTGTTCTTGGACAAGAACTATATTAAGAGTTCCCAAAAATTGCTTCTGACAGCTGCACGAAACGTGTATGGCGATCTGGAAGAGCGAAATATTGAGCCAGTGACAGTAGTAAAAAGCAGTGGAATCTTTATGGCTATTTTTTTTCAGAAGACGTAGACAGTTGCAGGACCTGAGAGGTGGATTTGAGGGAAAAATATAACTGACTTTGTTTCTCTCTGTTTATAGAGAGAAATATAGTTATTTATATTTGCAACATAAGAGCAGGCTATCAGAATGATTACAATGAAGACCAAGAGCAAATACATGAAGCGTGTTCAAGCCGATGAGACAGTTAATCACATATTCTATGAATGTCTCAAATTGGCACAGAATGAATATAAGCCAGGTCATGACTGGATTGTAAAGACAATCAATTGAGAATTATATTGTAAAGTTGACCTTCTGTTTGAAAGGGCAATTGTATAAATATCAACAAGATGTATTAGTATATAATTACAGTCACAAGAAATCCTGGATTTTTTGGTCTAGACCGATCATGGCAGTGAGGCACGAAGATCCGATCTTGTTATAAATAAGGTGTCAAGTTATTGATTTTGCTGCTCCATATGATACACGTGTGGACTCCACAGATACTGAAAAGTTTGAAAAGAAATCCCAGGATTTTGTCCGGGAGAAGCTATGGAACATAACACTTGAAGTAATTCCTGTAGTAATTGGTGTGCTCGAGACACCAGCTAGAAACGTAAAAGAGTGCCGAGGGAAAACTGAAATTGAGACCAATATTGTTGACTGACTTCCTTTATATTTGAACTGTGAGTAGTCTTGTTGACACAATGCCTCAAGAACAGACTTTCCATTCACTACATCTATGTGTGACATCAACATAATAATAATAATAACCATAATATTAATAATAATAATAATAGCGTGAGGAATAGGATATATGACGTGTTTTGAGGCTGCATAGAAATGTAAAATGTATAAAGGATTTAATGTAAATATTTCAGCGTAAACTTTTTCTTTTATGAATTTTAATGTAAATTTTTTTTAATTTTTTAATGAATTTTATGTAATTCTTTATTTCCTTTTTATATTTAATTTAATTTTTGTCGTAAATTTGTGTTTATTTTATTTTCTTTCATTTTTCAGGATATATACTTACGACGTAAATATAAGTCAACGTAAAATATCCAACTGATATTAATTTAAATATATGTGGCTATAAATCATAATTTATTTAAATTCTTACTAAAAAAAAACTAAAATGAAAGCGATTATATTTCTTAAAGAGTATTTTATATATATATATATATATATATATATATATATATATATATATATATATATATATATGTTATGGGGTTCACCCCTTTTTCACATAAGTGGACTCGACCAGAGTGTTACGGGGACTGCTGCCGTTAAATACCCACAGTCATTCAGAATACAGAGAGATTGAGATAGACATTGAGAGAGTGAGCAGAGATTGTGATTGAGTTCGAGGTAGAGTAATAGTGTGAGGTAACCACTTATAGTAGGTATCGATTGGATGCAGAAGTTCAACGTTTGGGACCTAACTATCAACTCTTTTTGCAAAAAGTTAGAGGTTGAACCATCAGATACTATAAAATTGAAGGAAGAATTATATAACCAATTTCCTGAGGTATTTTCAAGCGGGTTGGGACGATGCAACAAATTTAAAGCCAAAATAGAATTAAAAGAAAACGTCCAACCAATTTTTAAAAAGAAGCGAAATGTACCGTTCGCTACTATAGAAAAAATAGACAAAGAATTGGAGAGACTTGAACAAACTGGGATTCTATCAAAAACAGAGTTTAGCAAGTGGGCAGCGCCGGTGGTTTATGTAAAAAAGAAGTCGGGAGAAATCCGCGTATGCGCAGATTTTTCGACGGGACTCAACAAGGCGATAAAAGAACACCATTACCCATTACCGAGCCCAGAAGAAATATTTACAAAGCTCAACGGCGGTAAGATATTTTCAAAAATAGATCTAAGTGAGGCTCATCTACAAATCCCAGTACAAGAAGAGAGTACGAAAATCCTTTGCATTAATACGCGCAAAGGGTTGTACAAATTCAATAGACTACCATTCGGAGTAAAAGTTGCACCTGCAATTTTTCAGCAAACGATGGACAAAAATACTAACTCCCCCTAAGAAGGGAACTAAGGAGGGGGTGTTATGGGGTCCACCCCTTTTTCACATAAGTGGACTCGACCAGAGTGTTACTGGGACTGCTGCCATTAAATACCCGCAGTCAGTCAGAATACAGGGAGATTGAGATAGACATTGAGAGAGTGAGCAGAGATCGTGATTGAGTTGGAGGTAGAGTAATAGTGTGAGGTAACCGCTTGTAGAAGTCAGTTACAAGCACGTAGACTATATATATATATATATATATATATATATATATATATATATATATATATATATATATATATTATGACTAACCGCGTTCCTGGATTTACTAACATTATTACCCATTGTATGATTGTGTAAATACATTTAATTTCTTATCTTTATTTCTTGCGTTTGTCATTCATTGGAGAACAAATTTTTTATATATATATATATATATATATATATATATATATATATATATATATATATATATATATATATATATAAATTAATTTGCTCATTACCGCAAATTTTTTTTTTTAAATTAATGATATTTTAATTTTAAAGACAAGTTATTAAGTTATTATATCATTCAAATGTGACCGATGTGTCATTGTTATTTTTTTACGCAACTCTAGATTTGTTTGATTTTTGCTTTCTGTTTAGGATTTTTCTTTTTTTTTTTATATACCTGTTTCACTTAACAGTGTCTTTGTTTGAATTACAAAATCGTCTCCTCGTAGCAGTCATTGAAGTAAATCGCTGAAAATTACAAAGTATTTGGCGGGAATTAGAAAATTGTGGGCGATTAACTCTGCTAAAGACAGAGTTTAAGATTACGGCCAAGATTCTCTCGGAACGTTTGCAGTCAGTTGCTGAGATGCTGTTGGGACCCGATCTTGTTCTGTGAAGGGCCAAACAATTCAGAGGATCTGATCCGCACGATCCTAGATGGTGTAAAAGCCGCGTTGATCAATTTGGATCAGTCCAAGGCATTTGATAGGGTCGACCATCAATACCTGGCTGCTGTCCTGCAGACCGCCAGATTCGAACCCGACTTCTGCCGGTGAATTAGCCTCCTGTATCGCTCCCTGTGCTGTGATAAAGGCGAACGGAAAGCGGTTCTGCGCTTTTGCGCTGTCTTAGTCGGTTCATCAGGGCTGCCCACTGTCCACCTTACTTTACACTTTAGCGTTAGCGCCTCTACTTCGCCGACTGAATGACAGGGCGTGCAGTCCGTCCCTATGTGGAACCACTGTCCCTGGTGGGGCTCGAGCCAGGGTTTCCGCGTACGTCCCGCAACGATATTGAGGTGCTCCTAAAGGCGCTTGAAGGGTAAGAAAAGAATTAAGCGAGAGAAGAAAAATTGGTCTGAAGTACAAGCAAAGGTCGGCGCGTCGGTCAAGATTTGGCGCCGAAGTCAGTTGTCAGTGAACGAGAGGGCTGAGGCGTGTGCCATTTTACCGGTTCTTCCTCTTATGGGGTGGTCACAAGAATCACGTCGACAGAGATGTCTGTGCCAACGTCCGTTTCATGGGAGTGGGAGGGGCTGGGAATACCAAAATTGGCGAGTCACTGAGATGCCTCGAGGTTGGCTTTCCTTCGTTTTTGAAGAAGAGTGTGAAAGCCACATTCTCTCGCCTTAACATCATCACTCCTCCGGTTTCGAGGTCTGGGCGCAGTCGTAGGCCCTGGAATCAGTCGGATTTCCTCTTCGAGTTTCGATCGGCATTGAGGGTCATTCTTCAGTCCAGTGACCTTTCTCGGCCTAGACGAGTCTTGTATCGGGAATTGGCTCTGTCTGGTCTTGGGCACCAGCGGCGGATTATCCCAGCAATCCTGAGTTTTCGCTTACCTGGTGATTGGTTCGGAATCGGCTACTTATCAGTGACGTAGCATTCAAATGGGGCTTGGCGACTTTCTCCACCTGATATCCAGGAAGTCGAGGAGTTCTTGTGTAAGATGTTAGAAAACTGACAAAATACATAATGAAAGAACTACATGGATCAAGCAACAACAGGAACAACATACATATATAGAATGCCAAAAATGGATTCATATCAATATTACTGAAACAACCGCTGACACCTACAAAACCAAAAACTGGAAAACACAAGGAATATACCGAATAGCCAATTTCTGGATAAAAACCTATCTAGCACCCACTAAAACCTCTCGCAGGCATACAATGATATAATCATAAACTCAGAAATTTTCTCAAATGGTTCACGTGGGGAGTAACATACTTACTCCCCAAAACAGAAGAGACGCAGAAACCGAAGAACTATAGGCCCATCACCTGCCTACCAACAATGTACAAGATCCTCACTCCTATTATAACCGACAGAAAAACATTTTACTCCCAGCAGAACAGAAGGGATGTAAAAGAGGACGTTACGGGTGCAAGGAACAACTAATTATCAATAAAACAATATTGAAAGTGGTGAAAACAAAGAAAAGAAACTTACCGATAGCATGGATCGACTACAGGAAGACCACTCTCATGGATAGAGAAGAGTCTAGAAATATACTGTATGCCCCATAACGGTCAAATTCATAACGGAGAGCATGAAAAACTGGAAGACTACATTGAATCTAAACCATACAAATGGGTCATTAACATCGAGACCAATCAACATAAAAAGCAGGATCTTTCAAGGAGATTCATTGTGACAACTACTCTTCTGCCTTGCATTAACGTCACTCAGCTTCCTATTGAACAACAATAGCTACGGATACAAGGCACAAGATGGCAAACTGAATCACCTATTCTATATTGGTGATCTTAAAACGTTTGCCAAGGGCGACAACCAACAGAAAAACCTACTCACCATTGTCAAAACCTTCAGCGGAGACTTTAGTATGGAGTTCAGAATCGACAAATGCGCCAAAGCCATCTTCAAAGGTCGTAAACTAACGAAAACTACAGATTTATACCTTGATATTAACAAGATTAAAGAACTAGACCAAGATGGTACATGAAAATACTTAGGAATTAATGTAGGAAACGGAATGCAACTTTAAATTATGAAGAAAAAGATCCAAAAAAATATTATAGGGAGTGCGTTTGATACAAGAAATCGAACCTAATGGGTCCAATAAAGTGAAGGTTATCAACACGTTTGTCATACCCGTAGTAACATACAGCGTCAACCTTATTAAATGGAAGTTGAAATACATTAAAAGATTGGACGCCAAGACCAGAAAAATGCTTACCGAAATGAGGATGCACCACCTGAAATCAGATGTTGATAGGCTGTACGTGCAAAGAGCTTTATGAGGCCGAAGTCTCATTCAACTTGAACTAACTCTAAAAAATACAACAATCGAATCGGAAACACATATCACAAAAACTAATGACTCTCTCCTACAAATAGTAAAACACCAACTCGACTCGACTAATACAGAATCTGAATGCTTCAAGAAACAGCTTAATATACATGAAACCCTACAAAAAAAGCAAAAAAAACAAAAAAACAAAAACAACAAAAAAAAAAACGAAGTGAATACCATCTACGCCAAAATACCATCTAGGACAAAGCGTTGCATGGGAAATACCTAAAAAGAACGAAATATGTAGGTTGGACCAACAGAAAACACATCAGCGGCTTAGGAGCACCGGGTTGAAAGCTGAATCAGAAGGCCTAATTATTGCAATTGAGGACCAAAGCCTCGCAAACAAATCCTATCACTGTTACATAATCAAGGACGAAACTAACCCGAAATGCAGGATCTGCTTAAAATATGATGAAATAGTTGACCGTATTTACATCTCAGGGTGTACGGAACTAGCCAAAAAATGAATATTCCCACAGACATAATAAGGTATGAGCACCAACCGGACACAGCTACCTAAAATAACGATGTAACATGACAATGACATCTGGGACATGACAATTCAAACTGACAGGGAAATAAAAGCCAACAGACTTTATCATATCATAAAAGACAAGAAATTGAGAACGTGTATGACATCTGAGTACCATCTGAGAGAAATGCCTCCATGAAAATTATCGAGGAATTTTCCAAATACAAGGACTTGGAGATCAAGATTAATAGGATGTGGGGAATGAAGACCGAGACTGTACCAATAGTAATCAGAGCTCTGGGCCTCCTGAGAAAAGGACAACAGTGTCCCAGGTAACATCGACATACAAGTTGCCCAGAAGATCGCCCTACTCGGAAAATTCCATATATTAAGAAAATTACTATCATTTAAATGACAATTCTCCTATAGGACCCAAGTATCATAGTTTGGACCCGGCTCTACCGGATACAAAGCAGGAAACATAACATGGACAAAAAATAACAATAATCATAGAACTAATGACATACCTAGAATAATTGGATCCCTGCGTTCGATCAAGAAAAAAAAAGAACAAAAAGGGACAGACAAGAACATTAATAAAATCCCTAGCAACCACTGTTGACAAGACATCAAAAAGATTGGAACTGGTAAAATCTATTCAGGAGGGAATTATGTGAAGAAAACATAAACACTGTACATGTTAAGTCTCGATTAAAATCAGAATTTGTGCAAACAGAATGCATATATTTACTGTAAAGCATTACCCTTGGTCTCCGGTAATGGCCAGAGAGTGATTGTACTGAATAAAAAGCAAATAATGATAATAATCGTTTCTATTTAAAAGTACTTAGTAGTCGGCAACCAGCTCGAATCCTAGCATCGAGATCGTCATCATGTAATAAAAGAAAAGAGTAAAAGTATAAAATTATCATTAAATATATGAGAACATTTTTATTATATTTATTAGTTTAAATAAGAACACTTAGAATTATAACTGAATATTTAAATGCTGAAGAGAAATACACTGAAAATACTTTTAAAATCCTGCAATACCCTATTTCATATATAATGCCTGACAGATAGTTTACTGGATCTACAAAACTCAATAACGACTACAACTAAAGAGAATAGATCTAAACTTAATATAATATTTCCCTCAATTACTTCAAGAACAAAAGAAATTTAAATGACACAAAAAATAATAACCTTAAATCTGAAGCAGGAATCTACAAAAAAAAAATGTATTGGTGAAATGTAAAGGAATTTAAAAAAAGATTATATAGACACAAAAATAATCTTTTACAAAACAATACACTTAAATTACTAGTCGTTGATGTAATAAGTTTGAAAATAATTTCGTATTTAAGATCGAAGTTTCAATTAAAAGAGTAAATAATTCATGAAGGATAAAATGTATTGAAAGTGCAATAATCTCTAAATCTTTCACGGCAAATTTACGACCGAGATTATGCAACATATCTGTTTTCCTAACAAACCTAAAGCTGTTACAATGTGAGGTATTTAAAAACAAAAGTACTAAAAATCAGTACGAAACGATCAAAATACGAATCTCGTCTTAGTTATGCATTTTGATATATCGGCAGGGACGTGCAGAAGTTCAGCGATGTTAGGTGATCTCCGGGGCCAACTCCATCAGTGTATGCCCTTAAAACTCAAGTGGACAGGGTGCATGGAGCCTAGTACTGAGAAATGTGAGAAAGGAAAACACTTTAAATATGTAAAAAGGAAATAGACACTTTATTCAAATTAAATGTAAACGAAAATTTTATTTCACTCTTTCATTGGATGCCCCCCCGATACGGATGGCCGACACAATTTCACCCTCTACCCACGTTCTGAACGCTATTGTACATCGGACACTAAAAATTGAAAAAATAAATTTGAAAGTTCAACGTCCCTGAATTTTCAGCGTTTCTCAATGGTTTCTTTCTTTATTTTTGTTTAGCGGCATATCAACTTCTATTCGTTATTTAATGCCGATATCTAAAACTTTTATATATAATTTTTATCTTGCAATAATAATGGTTTTAGTGATACAAGTCTTGCTAATTAAACCATAATTGAGGGGATGAGTTAGATTCATAACTTTCCGAAGGGTATTTGCGGGTAAGTTAATATAAAAAACCAAGCTGGAATTGGAACTCGGTTCTCCGATTAACAGTTTCGAGCCATTATCCATTATGCTACCCGCACATCCAAGCTTACAAAACCTGTTATTCTGAAGCGGTCATCCATCTAGATATGGACCAGGCTCGACGTTGCTTAAATTGACGGTGAGTTTCTCGATGAAAAATTGTAACCAGCATTTGTTGTATTTCTCCCAGATTATAGATATAGGAATCAATCGATAAAACTATTATTAGGAGATAAAACGCGTAACTAGATTTTTTTCCATTTTGATATTCAGTTATTGACTATTAGACTGATATATATATATATATATATATATATATATATATATATATATATATATATATATATATATATATATATATATATATATGCTTATAATATATTTAATATAACTTAATTTTATAGGTTCATGCACATAGATATTTCTGCATGTGCAAATATTAACCTGAATACCTGTATTAGAAAATACGTTTATGATGTATATATTTATCTAAATCGGTGTGTATATGTAGATATATTATACTTGTGTGTACGTGCAGACATATAAATATGTGAATCAATTGAATTGAGCGAATCAATCATATATATATATATATATATATATATATATATATATATATTTGCTTATTGTTTGTGTGTACATTCCAATATGCAGATATGAATAGGTTTACTCTCTCTGTCTCTCTCACTCACTCAGACTTATTAAGAGGTAAATAAATGAACGTATAAATATATATCGATTTCAAAGCGTATATATTAACATTCTTGCGAAATATTTATATAATTTCCATTGAAAAATATCATTCTAAATATGTATGTAAATAAAAGCAAATGTATAAGCACACACAAATATATATATATATATATATATATATATATATATATATATATATATATATATATATATATACACAGGTATGTTATTGCACGCATATACTCACTCTCACTCACACGCGCATACATATTTACATGGATAAATGTATGTGTAGCAATGACGTCTGGGGATAATCCAAATCTAGGCAGAAAATACGTACCAAAAAAAGCTGTTCTTTGGGATCAATTTCAATCAATATCCTATAATCGATACTGATCGACAAATCTGAGTGACACAACTATCAAGTAATGGCTTTTGCGCAGGTAGCTTTCCTGACATGCGTATTTGGCAGGTGCAGGGCAGCTTGTGCTTATGATTTTAAATCGGGTTTCAAGTATAATCCTCGAATCCGGACGCTGATAGTTAATGTACAGGTTTTATACCTGCAGGTCTTTTGATGAGTTATACATAGAAAGATTGTGTAGATATATGCAGCCATAATAAGAAAGAAATTTATTAATTTCTCATTCATTCGGAAGACGACAATCGAGATCAGTGATTCTCAACCGCTGTGACGCGACAGACTAGTGCGCCGCGCGATCCTCTTAAGTGTGCCGCTAAATATTATCACGGTGTACATATGTGTGTGTGTGTAAGTACTAAATAATTAGTTTGATTGCAATTTTCTTCTTCTTATATATGTGAATTAAGTTTCTCAACACCAAATAACATCAAAATAAAAAGCGAGAAAGACTACGCTCAAATGAAGAAGAAATGAAGGTCTGGTCATTGCACATTCGACCAAATATTGAATAAATCATGTAAAAGACACCAAGAACAGGTTTCTCAATAAAAATAAGCTGGCATAAAATACTTGAATAGAAACATTGGAATAATCTAAGTTCATATGTGTGCGTGTATTTTTTTTTTTTTAAATCTCTTGTTTTATGTCATAACATTTAAATGTATAGCCTTTAAAAATTTTGCTAAGTGTGTCGTGATATTTTTAATTGTTCCTAGGTGTGCCGTTGCTTAAAATGGTTGAGAAAGAATGACCTAGATACTCTACGTCGACGTGAGTAGCTTGCAAATCCAGATATATAAAATTTGAAATCGAGAAGAAGTAAATTTATGGATGACTATCAATGACTATTTCATGATTGAAACAGTTGTGGTCGGTAGTTGAGAAGAGATTAAAAAAAGCCAAGAGTTTGAATTATGATTTTCAAGACAGAAAATTCGATGCTCCTAGTGGAGATATTATACTAACATAGTTTTAATATATGTATAACTTTCAATTCATTGTTCAAATCTTCAAATCTTTGAAAAGGTAAAGTAACTCTTCCACATATTTGGCCGTCTTAATGTTATATCCCTTCAGGACGTAAGCGATCATGGATTTTCACGACTTCCTTTTCTTTATTATATGAGACGAGTTAGATAGGTTCGCCTATCATCCGTTTCGTACCCCTCCTCGGTCTTTTGAACAGAAGTAAAGATTTATCACTTGTTTCCTGTTTAGTATTGGGTTTCCGAGTCCTTTTAACTGCTTCATCTCTGTATTCCTAACGTTGGCACCTGAACTCCAAAATTCACTATTTAATTCATTTTTTTTATCTCCTCCACCAATAGGATGTGATAGGTTCGCCCATCGTCCGGTTCACACACCTCCTTGTTCTTTTGAACTGGAGTAGAAGTTTGTTCCTTGTTTCCTGTTTAGGATTGGGTTTCCGATTCCTTTTAACGTCTGCTTCAGCTCTATAGTTCTAATACTTTTTATTTCACACGCTAATATAACTCTACACAGTAATCCTTTTACTTGAGTGGCGCTTAGGCCTTGTATTGGGTGAACATTAATAAAAGAAAATGAGAACTACACTGGAGTGTGAAGTGGCCTTCTACATGATTTTGAATTAAGATTAATCCTTTAAGACATCTGCTACCAGAGACTACAATTTACCCATTGGAGAGAAGAAAGATCCATGCCTTTCTAATGTGCATTAGAGCAAAAGTGAATGCAACAGATTAGGGCACAGTTTGAACTTGGCTGTTCGTGTTGATAACCATTACGCTACATGCACATCTCTTGTATTTTTAGGGGACTGTTAAATAAATATTTTAAAAAGGTATTAAAAGCTTTTAGCAAAGATAAATATTACATTGCCCGCTTTTATTGAACAAAATTCACCTTCTTTAGAGCCACAAGAATTTTATCATTTTAACATCAAGTGAGGCATGCTTTAAAAATGCAGTCATAAAAATGCAGTCACAAAATATGACGCAAAGTGTAGACACAAGTGTGGATCTATAAACAAAAACCAACCATGTGATTCTATGAGAGTCATGGAGACGATGAAATACAGACTTAGATTCAGAAGAACAAATTCACAATATTATGTGTATGTACGCGTGCACATACAGAGACAATCTTATAGATGAAAACAAACTGATGTCTGAATGAAAAAATAAATCAAGAATTGAGAAGTTTTAGTGTGAAACATCATAACGAGAGAATATTTCCTCAAGTCTTAGAGGCTTGGAAGAGATGGAATTTCTCATGGGACATCGATCAGTGATCTTTATTGAATAGCATCTTGAATTGTATTTCTATTCTTCTATCTTTATTGCTCGAATTTTTAATCCATTTTGATCTTTGTCGCATTTTCCCTTTACAAATTGCTACATAAACTTTTTAGATGACGTTTAAGTTATCTTTTGCTTTTTTTTTTCGCTTTTTAGTCCTATTTCTATCTCTTCGATCTTTGATTTAATGGGATTTTAAGTCTAGGGTTAAAACAAAAATAAAAGCATCAAAATACATTTTAATAATTTATATTTCAGTGTGTTAGGAAGAAATAATTTCAAATTCTGATTGTCATTTTCATTGTTACAATCACCAACCGCATTTCGAAGAACATTACCGGTTTTCATAATCGTTGTGATCGATGAAAAAGGGTTAATATTTCAATATCTGATTTTCATCCCCATCGTCAATATTACTAATATTCTGATGACGATAGATAGCTTTCATAATCGTCGTTATCTCAGATAAGAGAAAGACGCCTAGTAAACAAGAACATTTCTTAGATTAGAAGGCATTTATTTCTAAGCAGAAATGCCACCTATTGCATGGATGTCATGAAATGACTTGACGACACTTACAACTTTGAAGAATTTGAACATTAACTAAGTATACGCGTATGTGTGTGAGTGTGTGTATGGTAGTTGTTAGTATGTGCATCTTTATTACTTTATGTCTAAAACGGTGTGTAGGGTTGTATTAATTTGTGTGAATTAGTGAGTATATATGTGTTTGTATCATTACGCATGCAATGTCCTTGTGTATTTATATGTATTTGACTATACGTTTTATGTAAAATCATTATTAAATAATAATTGGTCATTATCTATATTAGAGTTGGTGATATCACTTTCTCTTTAATTACCACATTTTCCGCCATATATCCCGCATCGGCCTATAAGACGCAGCTTAAATGGTCAATGTTCGATTATTGTTAACAAAACATAGCTTAAACGACTTTACAGGGAAGTAATAAAGAAAAATAAATAAATATTGTCGTTTAAAATGAATGCTTTCATCTTTGTTAGGATACGGATTTATTGATATACATAAGTATAGATAGAAAGATGATTAATGATATGCGTAAATATAGACAGAAAACGATTAAAAATAAACAAACACGAATAAAAATCAATGATCGATCACTTTTTCATCCGGCAGACTTGTCAACATTCTCACCTTTGACATTATCGTCTCTGATTTCAGCAAACAAATTTAGACCGACGGTGTTTTTGTGTGTATTCGATGTCCGGAATGGAAAGCAATGTAAAATTCTGCATGACTTTAAAATCCTTGCTATACAACCTTACGCATGAAAAAATACAGACACGCACTCCACTGCAAGCAGAAAAAACACGAACGTAGACACATAAACGTACACACATAAGCGAACAACAGCCGAAGCTTCTTTTTTGTTGATCTAAAAAATATTTTGCTGATTTATTTCTATGTATCTATCCATCTTTACAATTTTTATATATTTATCTATTATGTCTCTCTCTCTCTCTCTCTCTCTCACACACACACCACTTATCATTGTTCATATCTAGCTAGTTTTCTTGATCCAATCTGAATAGATTCATGTGCACCATTATGTCGACAAATGTTCATGAATTTTTCTCCCCATCGACAAAGTTGTTTTTCTATCTTTTGTTTTTTTTTACAACACACACGCGTGCGTTTGTATCTGTGTGCGCTTTTTTGCATGACGTTTGCTCACAACACTTTCAGATCATCTTTCTATAATGATATCAAAGTTTTACACTAAAATAAATTCGGTATTTTTAAAAAAATTAATTTTAACATTTTATTATTTCTTTTCTTTTGGAACAAAGTGATAGGTTTTTGTTTTGATGAAGAAATAGTAACATTAGAAATTAAGAAAACAGTGCTGAACTGATATGAAATGTCTAACCTCTGGCAATGAAAGCTGGAAGATTTCTTCACAAATAAAAAAAATACATGAATACATTCTAATGACGAATGTTGAGGATGGCAGGGATCAATAAGGAAGTTCTAAATAGACAACGAAGTTGCGAATTTGTGGACACCAAATAAGGAAACATTCTTGGATACATTTAACGCTCCCATGATTCATCAAAAGCAAGAATAAAAAAAAGAAGATAACCAACTTGGCAAGTGTGAATAAATGGATCGTGGAATAATTATCCCAAACAAAAAGGGAGCAAACGTTGCTGAGAACAATAAAAGATAAGAAGATGTGGCGAATCATGATCCCCAACGTCCTGAAAGGATGTATTGCAAAGAGCTTTAATCATATAATTGACAACTCAGTCTACATTCAAGAAGAATTTATTTTTGTTTCTCTTTTGCAGATCCCTGGTGAGAGACTAAATAATGGCAGAATTAATAGCCAGATTCAAAGAGAATGTTAAGGCATTTGTGTTATTGCGTGCACGCGTGTGTGCATATATACTTGCGTTTATATATGTGTGTATGCGACTGTGAGCATGTCTATGTGTTCAGTTTGCTTAGGATACGCTTGTGATCGCGTTTTCGTTTCTTCGTCAAAGAAAAGAATTTTTTTTAATCCTTTTCCATTTTTGCATTCAAAGTAGAGGGTTTCTGGATGAGCTTGTTCTATACGCATATCAGAGGAAGAGGTAAGAAGTGAATTTTTCGAGGATATATAAGAAAGGTAACGATTAGCCTTTGACTAGATGAGGTTAAGATTGGAGTGATCGGGAAAAAATCCTCTCGGGAGTCTGTTCCACAAAGTAGCGGTTCTTGGAAAAAAGTTTTCCGAGTGGAACTTATTCCATTAGTAAAAAGGAAAGTTACATTCCTTAGTTCCACCAGTTCTGAACTTCATAACTAAGACTCACCATGACATGTACACTAGGATGAACTAGGATCATCATTCTCTTCATATTCTATTAGGAAGAAGGATGAAGAGAAGAGTGATCATTCGGCTTAATCTACATGGCATGACGAGTCTTAATTGTGATGTTCAGAAAAAGTGAAACTAAGGAATCTAGCTCGTTAGAAATAGGTTTGCGACTTTTCGTTTGTGGGAAAGCTGTTGTAGGATAGAAAATAATTAATCTCTAACAGGTCCGCGTAGGTACTATTGAAATATCAAGACTAGAAAGTAATGAGTGGGCAGTTCTAGCCTACATACAACAGTAGTACTCCAGTTTTTTGTCTGATCTAGATTCTTTAAAGATAGGGCAGAGATGGATTTGGTTGATTTTGTTTAGCGGCATATTAACCACTATGGGTTACTTAATAACGAAATCGAAATATTTTGAACGAAATTTTTATGGCTTCAAGTAAATATATTTTTAACGCAATTCTATTCCTTCTACTACAGATAAAATGTATTTTCGGTCATTTTCTATGACTGCATTTTTGGTAATTCTACTATAAATATATTTCTGGTCATTTTACTTTAAAATATGTTGTTGGTTGTTTTACTATAAATATGTATTCTTGGTAATTATAATATAAAAGTGTATTGTTGGTATTTTTACTATAAAAATGTATTTTCATATTAAATTTAGCTATTAGGGGAGAGACCAACTGCCAAGCTCTACTTATCTAGATTTCTGGAGGGGTTTCCATAAACTGTTGTATCGTTTGCATATATATTCACAAAAGATTTGATTTTTTTATGCAGATTCTTAATATAAAGCAGATAGAGTGTAGGAACGAGCACAGTGGCCTCGGAAACTCCTGCGTTGATTTCAGGGATTTTAGAAGACTGGGCACTAACAACAACTGCATGGACCTACCTGTTAGAAAGGACTTGACAATTAAGAAAATTCTTCCCGAGATTCTGTACCTGGAAAGTTTGTGTAGCTCCTCCTTCATATCACGCCTGGTCAAAGTTCCTTGGTATATGTAAGATGATCGCGCATGTACCTCAATGATTGTGCGTAATTAGAGAACATCAGTAGTGGACTTATTAGAGCTACATCTATAATGTTTGTCTCTCAGGAGGATTCTTCCTGATGAAGTTATCAAAAACATTTTTATTGATCATAGATCCAAAGAGTTTGCTGATGACACCAAGCAGACTGATGGGCCGCTATTGCAACAGGAATGAGCGATCACCCGTGTTCTGAAAACAGGATATGCAGCTGAAACCATCCATAGATTTGAGAAGCATTTCTCCTTCAGACAGAGGTTAAACAATTTTGTCAAGATTGGCAATATATCTGGGCTAATGTTCTTAAAACTACCATTTAGATTTTATCTGGACTGGTAGCCTTCTTAGAGTTAAGACTTTTGTTAAGTCTGGAAACTTTCCATGCCGTGATAGGGATATTAGAATATTTATGCTCCAAGATAGAGGACGTCAGGGAGGGCGTGGATCTTATTTCCGTTCTGTGATAGCGATGGTAGTAGTTGTTACGGTGATCTATGGACGCAGCCCTTTCTGGCGTAGACCAAGGCTTGCTATTCGGTTTTTGTTGTCATTTTATTTTCTTTGGGATAAAACTTTCCATGCCAAAATGGACCCATTCATAAATAGCGGGAAGTAATTTTAGAAGCTCTATTTTAAAGAATGCTGAAAGAGGAGCTTCCACAATGTTATATCTGAAGCTATCCCAGTCAGTTTTGTTGTACCGAAATATCGTCCTGTAAGATTCATACTATCCGATACATTTAAAATGGTTTATAACATACATTAAGATGGAATTAACGAAACAGTTTTAGAGTTGGTTACGTAATTATAATTAACTGCGCCTTTGGAAAAATAGGAAATAAGTAGATATTTCCAATTATCAAAAAAGGGGTTTTCGTGTGAAAGGAACACGTTTGATGAGAAAACAAAAGGTTGACATAAAATATAAAAGATGATTAATGAAAAAAGGAAGAGAAAAATGTTGTAGGAATAAAACAAAGGCTGAGAACTGGGAAAGAAAATGTGTTTTAAGGCGAAAAGAAAGAACAAAGGAAAGATATATAGACATGAGACACACTGTTGCAAGAAAACAGTCAATATTTGAATGAGGTACTTCCGTTGATTTTATGGAACATTTAGAGATAGACCTAAGGCTCTGGTAACTGTGGGGATCATAGTAATCTCACTAAAATTCCAGATGTTGTTCTATTCTTATTTCAGGTCCTGATATTTGCGCATTTGCTTCTTCTTTTTTTAATAAATCGAATATCAGAAGGGCAGACCACCTTGCAAAAATCTCCTTCTAATTAACCACAATGTATAGTTTGGTGTATTCCCGTATTTTATGTATTAATATCTATATCTGCCAAAGGACCTTTTCCGTTACTAGGCTAATACCATTTTCTGTGTTTTCACGAATTTTACATAACCAACAATAAATAATTTGACGAATTTTGTAATATCACCACTTCTTACGCTGTGTCTGAGCCAGATTCTTATATTCTGATGCCAAACAGTGTGCTGCTTTATCTCTCTCTCTCTCTTTCTCTCTCTCTCTCTCTCTCTACATTAACTAGAAATGTTCTCTATGCAATATAACGTTTAATCAACATTGTTATGATAGTTTCTTTTGTGCTGACCCCCACGGCCTTCTTTAAATCTCTTTTTCTCAATCAATCCCATTCTTATTGTCTGACCTGACAAAATTTTCCTTATGCCATATATTGCTTGATTCAATCGCAAAGTCAAAAGATGATTTACTTATATGACCTTTATGATTTTATATGTTATTTTCCTTTTAATATTTACTGACAATCAACTCAGACGGATACGGACTGACCACCTTTAACACAATGAATCCACTAAAGAGCATTATTTTTAATTTAAATTCCTTTTCTTCTGCATCAACCAACTTTTATTGATATTCATATTACTGCTATTAATATTCCCACTTCTGTAACAATTATTAATGAGATTAATTGGAATAATAATAATAATAGCAAGAATAAATAGCGTAATAATAGTACTACTACTACTACTACTACTACTAATAATAATAATAATAATAATAATAATAAGAAGAAGAAGAAGAAGAAGAAGAAGAAGAAGGAAAAGAAGAAGAAGAAAAAGAAGAAGAAGAAGAAATCACCACTACTAATGATGTTATTGTCGCTTGATTCCCAGTAATGTTCATCTGAAAATTGTGATATCAGAATGTATTAATCAAAAGCAGCAATAATACATTTAGATACGGAGGTTTGACAGAGTAAAACATGTAACTGCTCTCAAAAAAGACCTCAAATCAGTGGCTAAGTAGGACAAGGAATGGCTTGTGAATGTTAACGCCTTCAAAACAATCAAAGTGAACCTTTTCTGCCTCTCCCAGTATGGCTAATGCTAACTTCCATGAGAGCAATGCTTTGCGCCTTGTTGGGCTCACGTTTTTCAGTGACATGGAGTGAATGGATTATATTGAATCAATTGCTACGTTTTTGTCTTGCATTTCTCACTCGTCGAATTCTGTCCTGGCTTCTTTTTTCCCCTGTCAATTATGATATTCAAATATTCAAATATAACATCATTGGCCATCTCTTTTAATGCCCTCTCTCTTCATTTAATCTTTTCTCAGTTTCTTTCATTCTCAACAATTCTTTGTGTCTTAATGGCTTTGTCGCCTTGTTTGTAGTGAAATTAATAAGAAAAGTGTTATAAGCAAGTTGCACTACATTTGCATAAGGAAATCCGGAGTGAGTGACAGATAAATTGAATGTATAGACAAATATTTCTTTTATTCGACCAGGAATTCTCGACAATTAACAGCAGAAGCGGGCAGTTCAGAATTATTCCAAATCCTCGCACACACACACATATATATATATATATACGTATATACAAAAAAGATACACAGACATACAAGCATATACATGTCTTAATTTCTTATTATGGCTGTCAAATGAGTTGTCCTAAAAACTTAGTAATTAATTTCAAAATATCCATTCTTTAGAAATAGAATTCCTGCTGCTCACAAAAGTAGTGCTGCATCGATTCGAGCTACTCTTCAGGTATTATAGTCATTATTTTTTTGGAAATTTATTTCTTTATTAATTTCATCTGAAAAGAATTTGGTAAAAAATGTCATATATCCATATCCAATAAGCATAAAATTCATGAGTTTCCCATCAACGTTGGTCAAAGTTGTTTCATTTCAACAAATACTTTAGTTATATACAAAATATAGAAATTATATTGGTGATAAAAATTTCGATACTGATTAAGGATATTTTTTTAGATCAATTTTGCTAATCATTGTCTGTGGATTAATTTCTCACGGGGCAATTTCTTAATGTGAGCTTGGAACAAAGTTAATTTGTTATAACTGATCCAGATACGGAGGGGGGGCATTTCAAATCAGTTCTACATTCTGAATTGTTTATCATTCCAATCATGATTTCTGTTTCAGGTTTATCTGAAGCACTACTTCCTCGAACAATTAGTATAGAATTTTAAAGAAATGTAATATTCTGTCTGAATTACTAGAGTGAGGAGTTATCATTATTTACATTTGAACTGTTGTTCCTTTCTTTGTTGTTGTTATCACAACGTTTAGGCCATTCATCAGATGACCTTCATCAGATGTATATCGATTTGAGTAGTCTGCAAGTAATTCTGAACTCTTTATTTTAATCTATGGCAGGCGACTGTTCTCGTTCCACTCGCTACGTCTCATTTGGTTCTTATTTTTAGTACTGCTCAGTTATTCTCGCCCTGTTTACACAGAATCCGACTACACAGTGCCCGACCCAAGGATTGAACTCACAAAATTCACGAACCAATGCTTTAATCCACTATAATACATAATCTATAGGTATAGAAAAGCATGAGAAGTCAGGGACTTATTGGAGCGGTACAGGGATCCAATCATTTTACTTGTATCTTTAGCGATGGCCTGTATAAATATTCCACGAGGTCTGGTGTGAGCTTGAGGCCCAGTTTTCTCTCAAGACTCGGTGCCTCTTTGAGGAGACATCCATTCATCGTGGTTGGCGGTAGTTTGGGGTCTGATCGGCGCTAATGGAACAGTTGAGAAATCTAATTTCCTGAAATACTCTTAAAATATATTATAAATTTCAACCGACAGTACTTGTAACAGTTCGGTCAATGAATGCCCAATGTTTCCTGTATGAAAACGGCTAATTTCCCCATTACCATCACTATCCAGTGAAGATCGAACTCCCGACTTCTTTCTTGACAATTCGCCAACCACTAACACGCCAACCGCTGCACGACTCCAAGTGTTTAAAAGTTTTTTGTTTTTTTTAATTCTTACTGAAGTACGTGAAATTTCTTATGAAAATTCATATCAAATTTTACAACTGATGAAGTTCAATTATTCTTCTGAGACGTAAGATTTCAGATTTGCATTTAAAACATTATAATAGACAGATTAAAACTCTTCTTTTGAAAAGAACTTTCATACAGAGAATTTCTCTGAGAACCTAAGTAGAATTACATTATTAAAATGAGGCTGATGAGATCGGTGTAAAAATTCAGTACATGTTGAAAGTTTGCTTTAGTTAACAAAATTGTATTGTTTCTATTGAAATGTCTGAAATCAGAAAAATGTCTGTTTAAGACAAAGGAAAAGGAGGAGCAGGATAAAAAGAGAAAGAAGAAGGGGAGAAGAAGTAGGATGAAGAAGAGGAAGGAAGAAGTAAAAGTAGTATGAGAAGAAGTACAATAAAAAGAAGGGCGGATAAAGAAAAGGGTGAGTAAGAGGAGTGGCGAGGAGGAGGAGAAGGATTTAGATAAGGATGAGGAGAATGATGATGAGGAGGAGCAGAAGAGCAAGAAAAATAAAGAGGAGAAGAAGGAGGATGTTGAGGAGAAGGAGGAAGAGGAATAGGGAGGAGAAGAAGGATGATGAATATAAAGAAGAGGAGGAGGGGGAAGAGATAAATGAAAACTGATAAAGTCTTCTCCTTAAATGTCTTAAAATGTCCCGAATTGACCTTGTCAAGTATTGATTCTTTCCACAGTTTTCTAGTTCCGTGTGTGGTTTTCCCAAAATACCAACAGCGGGATAAATAACTTTCTTTCTATTCTACTGGAATCAATACATTTCGATCACCAAAGTAGAATTCAATAAATAATCGTTTAGTTCACCAAAACATGAGTAAGCATGCGAGACATTCGGTATGGATTTTTTGTTTTCAATATGTGTCGTGATGTTTATTCAATGCTACCAAGGTGACCGAAAGTTGCTCAAAACAAAATTATTCTTCAGATCACCAGCTCCAAAGAGAATAATTACTAATTAATACCTTTTAACAGCTACTAAATAAAATAACCACACATGTAAAACTAGGTTTTATTAACCGTAACGACGTTTGGAATATATTTAAAAACCTCTACGTGTTGTATCAGATAAAATGTAGCTTGCCTCTGTCTCTCTAATTTAGTCTGACTTTCTGAGATGAGGAGGAATTTACATTTATTTACGGTATATATATTTATCTTTGTTGTTATTATCACAACGTTTCAGCTTTTCTTCGGTCTTCTTCAGGTTTCTTTATTTAATCAACACGGGTAGACTGTTTTCGTTTCACTGCCCATGTCTAGGGATATCTCAACTTGGTCCTAGTACTGCTCAGTTCACTCGCCCTGATTCCACTGAGTGTAGTCTGTACTGCACTGTTCACCAAATCCTTGTGGATTAATGATTTGTTTAGTGAATTTAGTAACAGAGTAATTGTGCTTTCAATTCATGGGCCGGTTAGTACAGATTCAGAACCAGTGGAAACAGAAAAAACACAAACTGAGATGTACTAAATAGCATTAAATAAAGGGTTCAGATCAAATTTCCCTGTTAACCAGTTAGACTAAAGAAAGCCGAAGGACACAATGGTCGAAACCTCGTAATACTAACAAAGATGAGAAAACTAGTTTAAATGTAAATAATATAAATGATCTTTATTTTTGTCACTATATGTCATATGCCTTCTCTATATGACATCTTCCTTTTCTCTATCCCATAACCCTACTATGATATTAGGTTGGTGCAAAAATAATGTCGTTTTCTCACATATGTTACTATGTGAGAAAACGACATTATTTTTGCACCAACCTAATATATCTCTTCTCTATATGTCATGTGCCTTCTCTATATGACATCTTCCTTTTCTCTATCCGATAACCCTACTATGATATTAGGTTGGTGCAAAAATAATGTCGTTTTCTCACATATGTTACTATGTGAGAAAACGACATTATTTTTGCACCAACCTAATATATCTCTTCTCTATATGTCATATGCCTTCTCTATATGACATCTTCCTTTTCTCTATCCGATAACCCTACTATGATATTAGGTTGGTGCAAAAATAATGTCGTTTTCTCACATATGTTACTATGTGAGAAAACGACATTATTTTTGCACCAACCTAATATATCTCTTCTCTATATGTCATGTGCCTTCTCTATATGACATCTTCCTTTTCTCTATCCGATAACCCTACTATGATATTAGGTTGGTGCAAAAATAATGTCGTTTTCTCACATATGTTACTATGTGAGAAAACGACATTATTTTTGCACCAACCTAATATATCTCTTCTCTATATGTCATGTGCCTTCTCTATATGACATCTTCCTTTTTATATGACACAGCCTTTATCTACACGTTATATCTCTTCTCTATATGCTATATCCCCTTATATACCATATCCCTTCTCTACATGTTATACTCATTCTCTATATGCTATATCCCTTCTATATATGCCATATTTCTTCACTATATAACATATCCCTTCAGGCCTTGGAAGATCATGGCTCTTCCAAACTTCCTTCATTTTGCTTCTTTTAATAATACTTGTTTTTGTGCCACTTATTCCTCCATTGATCCATTTGATGAAATTGTTTAGCAAGATTCCCACATTTTTCCTCCACTTTTCATGTCTTCGACGCATCCTATGAATTTTATGTGCTACACATCCTTTTTCATACGTTCCGAATATTTTCGTTGTCTCTTTGATGGCAACAGTTTCTTTGTAATTTCCATTATTCTGTTAATCGTGTCGCTCATCAAGCTGAATGTCTGATCAAGCTGAATGTCGTACTTGTTTTCCTTGATAATACAAAGAAAACGAAAACTGATTTAGATCCTTCGATTGTCGTTTTATATTTTGTTTATCACTTTAATAATCATTTCAATATCCCAAATCTGTCAAATTCTTTATGACAATATGCTATGGTACTAATTTTAATTGTTTAAGATTTTCTAGCAATTGTGAATTAAAAAGCTCTTAAGACATTTCCATGTTGATATCTACTAAACGGAAGTTATTTATGGGTTTTAAAAAATGGTTAAAAATACATTTTACTCAAAACTTCATTAATCATTCTCATTAAGCCCGCGTTAGACATATGGGGTGTTTTGTTAGTCCAAAATCTTTAAAGTACTCGTAATTCCTCGTTGGCAACTTGCTTCTTTTGCTCTCTACAACTACTCTCCTAATTCAGGGTGGATAGCACGCTATGTGGTACAGTTGTGGCTCAGTTGTTGTGGGAAGCAGACACCAGGTGACTATCTATTTTCTGAAATCCGAGGTGACCAAAGCAAGGTTATGTTATCAAAAGAAATCCTATTCTTTAGACAAGAGGATATTTTCAATATAATCTTTATAATATACATTTTACATCAGCACTGTGCTTTTCCGTGGGCCTAGTCAATTTTGTGGTCATCTTTCAAATTTAATTTCAGAAAAAATATCATTTCAGTCGCCGCTCTGAATGCTGTGAGCTTTCTTGTCTTGTTTTTTTTTTTTATTTTATTTTTTTTTTAATCAGGGATTCAACCATCAATCTGAATCAAAATAAATCGTGTCTTGTGAACAATCTGAATGAAAAACATCAGGAAAACCCAAGAACATGTATACAATTATTAATATAATTAGGTTTCAACAAAAGCAGAATGTTTTATGATGTAAAGATTTTGTTTGCAGTACAAATAATAATGTTAGCGTAGAAATCGGGCATATGTTAAAAGAAGATAAAAAGAAGAAATTGATATTTAATACATGGAAATTATTTGTTGGGTTCTATGAATAAAAAATATTTTCTATTGCCTTTTATGTACGATATGTAGATGATACATTCCGTGTACAGACATCCCTCGATTAATGCGTATTCGATTAGTGCGCTAAATTTTTCATATACCAAAATTCGATTACTGCGGTTAAACATTCTTTAACCATAATTATTGAAAATTGATTTTTTATAGTTACTAATGTACACATTAGCCGCACTAATCGAGGAATTTCTGTATTCAGTGAACAGTTGAAGGCAGAAGTTTTTCACGATTGAACGGAAGGGCGACTGTTCTTATTCTCTGGATGCTTTCGTACAAAGACTTAATTCTAAGATTATTACATCGGTATACCGTAAGCCTATGTTTTCAGGTTTATACACTCAATAGGACTCTTTTTTCCTATGAGGGATAAGATCAATTTGGTCAAATGATCTGTTCTCCTAATAAGTTAGAAGAACTAAAATTTATTACAGAGATATTTTTTGATCGAGACTATCCTTTGAACATTGTGCAGTCAAGCGAAAATACAAAGATAAATTCCCTGTTTATCTAAGACTGTCCTAGATTAGTGAGACTGGAGCGGTTTTGCTAAGTGAATCTCGGCTATGTATTTCGCAATGTTATAGTTCTGTTAATCCACAAGTAATGTCTTTAGACACCCGAACGTTGTACAGATAAATCTGTACACCGTGTTGCATAAGTAAGTATGTTACAGATGACCCAGGATGCTTCTTAGACAAATCCAACATTAGCATAAAGACCTATTTTAAGAAGTTCCAGTCAAAAATCGAACCTAATTTCACTGTCTATCAGACTGTCTGCATCATCATTAATGCCTCGTTTAATATCCTCTTCATATTCAAAGGTATACGTAATGACGTATATCATCAGAAAATTGGCAAAGTAGCTTGGAAATTCAGCTAAGTCTGTTCATCAGATGGAAGAAGGAATCCATTCCTTCCTTTATTATATGATAAAACAGTATACTGAGAAAATGTCTCATTAATGTTAGGTTACAATGATTGACGAAGTAAAATTATGGACGAATGGGCAAGGAGGCAAACCACTTCCCACCTAACTACAATAGCTGCACAATATTTACGTTTCTATTATCAACTTTGCTAAAATAAATTTATTTTCAAACAATATAATGTATAAATCACATTTCTCCTTCGATCTTTATCTCTCTCTCTCATATATATATATATATATATATATATATATATATATATATATATATATATAAAAGTGAACATAGAAGTCAACACTTAGAGGCGACAGTCTGTTTCATGCTATATGCAATTGTCAGGCCACATATGCTGTTATTTTTCTCTGCTATTTATATATATACGGGTTAGTGGTGCATTGTGGGTATTCTATTATGGCGGTTATTTTACCGGAAGTCGTTTGTTTATTTATTTGGGTCAAATTATATTGCTTGTTTTTTATTTTTTATTTGTTTCTTATTTTATCTATTTATTTATTTATTAACGTAGTAAAAATTTGTTTATATCACTTATTTAACAGTTTTGTTTTGGTTTGAGAATTTAATTAAAGCTATTTGTTCAATTTTGGGGTTTATTGTTGTAGTTCATTCTAAGTATTATTTTGGCGGGAACAGTTTTTAATTGATTATCTTTATTTGGGATTGGTTTGTTTATTTATTTACTTGGATGAATTTAGGTCAATTTATTTTACTTGTATATTTTCTCTTTTCGGTTTTCGATTTTTAAGTAACATAATATTTATTTATGTTTTATTTCTATATTTTTTTTATTGTTATTTTGTTTATTAGTATATTTATTTGTTTTTATTTTATTTTTTCCGTTTTTCATTTTTTAGGTTACGTAGTAAAAATTTATTTTCATGTCTGCATTTTGAGATGAGCTCGGATCTTTTGTTTAATAATTTATTTTGGTCGGGGAAAGTAATGATAGCTATTTTTTCCTCCAAGCAAAGTTTGCAAGTTTTTGATTGGTTGTTGTAGGCTCATGATTTTCCAAGATATTTTTGGTGTGAGGTGCGTTTTGTTTTTAATTTCCCAGATATACTTAGAAAGCATTGTACTGTTCGCATATTTACTATTTGTGAAAGATGTTTTGTGTGTATAATTTCTTTGTTTCCAGGGTCCTTCAGTTACTCCTATATATACTTTTTCTTCATTATCTGGTGATTTTATCGTGGCTTGGTATATTTCGTTGTTTTGTAAACAATTTCCGTTTAAGGGACATTCGTTCTTTATTCTGCAGTTGCACGTGGGTTTAATTTCTTCGTGTGGTTTGTTGATAATTTTCCTATTGTGCTGTTTTATTATTTGTGCCATGCTCTCGGTGCAGCTGTAGCTGATTTTGACTGTGTTTTTGTTGAATATCTTGTGTAAGGTGCTTGATTCTGGGAAGTGTTTGTGTAAGAGTTTGAAGAATATTTTTCCTACGTTTGTTTTTACGTTCTTGCTGTACGGTGGGTTGAACCATATGATATTTCTTCTCCTGTTGGCCTTTTTTGTATTCTGTGTTGAGTATGTGAGTATTTCTAGGAATCCGCTATCTTTTAGGGCCGTTTCATAGTCTTTCTTAGCTTTGTTAAATAGGGATTCATTGGAGGAATTGTCAGATTTTGGTATCTGTTTGATTATAGAAGGTGGATGGTTGGAAGATGTGTGTATGTAGAGTGGTTTGTCATTAGGTTTTCTATATGGTTTATATGTGCCTTCTCTTAGGTTGAAGGTAACAACTAGAAAATCTACCTCGTTTAGGTTAGTTTTTATATCTATGTCGAATCCGTTATTTTTAAAAATCTTTATTATTGCTTTTCTAGTTTTGTCTGTGTTTTGTTTGTTACAGTTTCTTAAGATTATGAGACCGTCGTCCCTGTAGAGTCCTATGTCATTTCTATCTATTATTTTGCTCAGTTCGTGTAGTAAGTAAATGCCTATGATTTCGCATGCCTCTGAACCGTCAAAGCTTCCCATTGTAGTGTCAAATATCCCATCTTTTTTTTATCCATGCTTCTTCATTGTGGAATAATAATGATTTACGGGTGTGCTTAATGATGTTGATTTCGCTTGGTTTTATTATTATTTGTTCCTGAGCTAAGTTGATGGCCTTATCTAGCATACGTTCTGTTATGGATCGGTAAAATTCTTTTATGTCTAATTGTAGGAATTGGCAGTTTTGTTTGTTATTTATGCTGTGGAACCAGTCAATAGTTGTTTTCGTATTTTTCCACTGGTTTACTCCTAATTTCTTCCTAAGTTCAGAATTAATTCTTTCTAGTATTGTTTTACTTATTTTACCTAGATCGCTTTTGGCTGGGTTTATGAGTCTACATGCAGGATTGGTTTTGAAATTTTCTTTATGGTCTTTTAGTGTGATAAAGGCTCGTGCCTTGCTAATACAACTTATTCGGTCATCTAGGTCTAATTTTTGGGCGATTGTTTTAGCTTCCTTATTGATATCGTGTTCTGTTGTTTGGGGTGCCTTTTTGTATGTTTTGGTTATGTTGTTCTTGAGTAATTTATTGTGTGTAGGAGGACTTAGTTTGTATAAATTTCTCGTTTTGTCAGCAGCGATAAATACACTTGTTGAATTGTTTATTTTAGTTTTTGTTGGAATGCATCTTGTTTTTTGTGGAATTTTATGTTTCTAACTATGTCAGTTAAGTCTTTCTCGAAATCGTCTAATTCTTTTTGTTGTGTGGGCATTTTTTTGTTTTGAAGCCGTATTTTTCCTTAAGTGTGTTGTTATTGTGGAGGTCCCGGTTTAAAAAGTGGACTTTCCATCTCATTCTTTTTAGGAAACTTTCTATTTTTTTAATTAATTTTAGTTTATATATAGGAGGGGATGGGATGGGTATGTTTTTTAGGGAGTAGTCGAGGTTAAATTTTTCCATGTCCATACTGTGTTATAAATGTAGCGAAAGTGCTCTACTGTTTACCAGGAGCTGAATATAAAGAAATATAGTCTTAATGTGTGCTATATTTATGGAATAAAGTGCTCAATATCAGAGATAGAGCGTGTGTAAATTTACACATGCTCTATCTCTGATATTGAGCACTTTATTCCATAAATATAGCACACCTTAAGACTATATTTCTTTATATATATATATATATATATATATATATATTGTGTGTATTTAGGCAGCATCTTTTCATTCATACACGTTTCATTAAATAATATAGACAAGTGTTGTCTATTTATTTTATGTAATTTTTTTCGTAACGTCTGATAAGTTTAATAACATTATCGTTGAACGAAGAAAGAAATTCACAATATTGATCCATAAATCATGTCAGCGTCACGTGGGCGATTTTGTGAAATTGTGATCATATTGAAACGGAACGCTGATATTGAAAAATTTCACTTATCGGTTTTGATTAGTCGTTCTCTTATGTCCAACGTCTTTTCATGTTGAATTAAATATAGTCTAATGTTAATTATGTTTTATGAATATGCCCTGAAGATGGTCTACTTGATCGAAACGCCCGACGTTGACATTATATTAATATTAAAACAGCATAATTGCATATTAGGATTTTTGTTTGTTTTTTCCGTATATTTTTCTTCATACTGTCGGATCTATATCCATATATTTGCTTATATATATATATATATATATATATATATATATATATATATATATATATATATATATATATGAATAAAAACAAAAGAAAAATGTACTTTATGAAGGCAAATGTGAAGATTTTATCGTGCAACAAGTATTTATATACAACAACAAAAGTGTTATTATTTTTTCAAAATTTGAAATTTAAAAACGCTGATAAATATTCATCAGTTTGTTCGAAAAGTCACGAAAGCTATGGAGGACGCCGTGACACAGTTCATTGCTTAATAAACAAAAGTGAGTAAGTGTTGTTCTTGAATTTTTTATGCAAATTAGAAATTAAATTATTTTAGTAATTTTAATTTAAGTGTTATATATTTTTGATAACACGCGAAAAAATAATTAGATAAACTTTTGTCTGTCATCAAAGCTGTCAACACCTTAAATAAACAACTACCGCCCGTTAAAAAATGCATTTCTGCGATGTTTTAAACTTAAAGTAATATTTGATTCAAATCAGATTAATTAAACTTTAAATCAGCTAATATTCCTCAAAAAAAGTTTCAGAAAAATATATTTTATTTTTGAAATATTTTTTTAATAAAGAGAATTACATCATGATAACGGATGGCTAAAAATGGCGCTATTTCAGCCATTTTTAAAACGAAAACTCATTCCAGTTAATTTAAATTAGTGGCAAATGACGAAAGAAGTTTCAGAAAACTAAATCTTATTAAAAATATCTGCAATCTACAATGAGAGATGAAAGGTTATCTGGGTTAGCAGTAATTTTCCTTGAAAATGAATGTGATCGATCCCATTGATGAAGCACAATGTAAAATTCGCTACTTTTTTTATCCATAATGTTAAATGTGTTAAAATTATTGAACTTTTAGCAAAAAAAAAATTCGAATTGATCTTAAAAGCTGGTTTTATTGATTTACTTAAGATGTAAATTATGTCATATTTCTAATTTGCATTTAGATACATTGCATTTATTTTCCATTTTCTATTTAAATTGTTCACCTATGATGCTTATGATTCATTATTGTACATAATTAGATTACAATAAAGTTTGTATTTAATATGAATATTACCTTATAAAATTGAGATATAGTAGAGACCGTTGCACCGGTTTTGGCATTAGTCATACATAGAAATATGTTCAAACTCAATTTTGATCTAAAGAATGCCACACTAATTAAAACCTACATAGACGGAAAATTCTTGAGAGTGCCGCGTTCGAATTTTACCAAAGTATAAATCTGCTCCTCAGATTTAAAAAAAATATATATCTTTTTTCCTGAAAGGAATATTCGTTTCCTAAATCAACATACAAGATTATTAAAAAAATAGATGAAAAGAAAACGGTTAAAATTCAAAAGCTTCTATAATTTAAAATATATAGTACATAAATTAATCCCAAACTAAAATAATATAAATAATGATTACATTATAAAAAAAAAAAAATGAACAACACATATTTACTCACTTTCGTTCATTAGACATTAAATTACATCACTTTGAATTCTGTATAATTTACCTTAACTTTCAGTTAGACTAATGTCTATATATATGAGTGTTCTTATATCTAAAAATTCTGAAAAAACAAACGTCATTTTTACTAAATGCTAGTTATATGCTCTTTATATTTGACTTGATAAAGTCCATTAGAAAAACGAAAAGCGTCTGCTAAGTTTTCCTTTTGTCTTTATTCATATTATATATATATATATATATATATATATATATATATTGCGTGTATTTAGGCAGCATAAAATAAATAGACAACACTTGTCAATATTATTTAATGAAACGTGTATGAATATATATATATATATATATATATATATATATATATATATATATATATATATATATATAATAAGGTGTACGCAAATGTATTAAATCCTTAGAATATTTAGCTAATGAAGGTTCTGAATTTGATTTTCATCTACGCAATAAACGTTAAAAATCATTAACATTATTTTGTTTCCACAATTGGAATTAATGGCTTTTGGGTTTTGTATTCAACTCCTAGCGAAACATAAATCTGGAAATAATTTAGATGATAATAACAGCTAAAATTGTACCAGTTTTATATCCATTGCATGCTGTAATCCTCAACGTCACTTTTGTAGGAAATTATAAATATATTTGACAAATTAAGGTTTGATTTATTTTTGAAATGTTGACATTGCAAATGAACATAAACATTTCATTTTTCATTAGGACTGGGACCCACCTTACTGGCAACTTGAACTTATCTCAATAAGAATCTGTCAGGGAGATGAATCCGAAGTGCAGGAGATGAAGTCAATGTTCTTTTGAAATGACCGGCACGATCATTTCACATGATACATTGAGATTTTTTTCTCTCTGTTTGTGTGATGGGGCTGTTCCATGTTTTCCATCTTCCTACAAACCTACAGGGACCTAAGTAGATTTCACCCATGCCGTGTCACAGGCATATTGAAATATTTTTCTCAATAATATACATGCTTAGTTTTCATTATATATATATATATATATATATAGATATATAGATATAGATATATATATATATATATCAGTGCCAAGATGTTTCCTTAAAGTCAAACTGCATCATATATATATATATATATATATATATATATATACATATATATATATATATATATATATATATCAGTGTCAAGATGTCAAACTGCATCATTTCCGTTCGCTTGATAGCGACATATTTATTTATAAAAGTTCTTTAAAATTTAAAAACTTTATGTTGTCATAAATGTCACACGCCATCGTGACCAAGGGATTGTCTGTATTTTCCTTGTTTAAACTTTTGATAACTCTAGATTATGAACTCACTTCCAGAAACTGTTATTAAGGTCTGCTTATTATAAAACGCAAGTGTGCCTGAGCAGGCGGCTGAAATATCGATTGGCTGGCCACCTGAACAGACAGGTGTGTTCGGAAACGAGTAGACAACCATTAATTTCTATTACAATGGTTAATAGACAAAAAAGGAAGACTACTAGGGTGGATTGAAAAGTTCATATGTTGACTATGAAGGAGTGATGTCAGAGCTGTGAAATCCTGTGTGCTATAATTTCAACTCTTCTTATTAATAACTGCACTGTTTATTTCCAGGTAAACTGAAGTATTGTTTATTTTCAGATAAACTCTAAGAGTTTAGATTATTTGTATAGCCTTTCTAGGTAGATCAAGCTTTCCTAAAATTTCAAGAAGTTCTTCGTGTTGCAATTTATTGAATACTTGTGTAATTTAGGATTTAGGTCTGTTTTCATTTCTGTAGCTCTTTCTGGCAGTATGCTGATCATAAATATATATTTTTCTTTTTCTCAGTGCCTTATGCAAAATCATATTGTTCGGCGCCTCTTTCTGCTCTGATTTTGCTCCAAGGCATACTTAATAAAAATCTAAATTATTAGATTTTTATGTCGTTCATCAAACTGATTGTTTGATGAACCTTGCATTCAGCCGCATCTGGTTTCTTTGGTAACACGATGAAAAATGATCTAAGATCTTCCGGCATATCGCCAGAACTGTATATTTTATTTATCACTTCAGTTACCTTATCAATTAGTCATCTAAGCCTGTTAACTTGTTTAGAACTAAAATGTAATAGCAAACACATAAAAGTGTATTGTGCAAACTTGAATATAGAAAGAGAGCAATACACGTCAGATTTTCCATAAAGATTTTATTTTATTCCGATATTGTTTTTTTTTTTTTTTTTTTTTTTTTGCATAAGCGTAATTCATTGAATGGGTAGAAATTCGGAAGAACATTCTCTCTATTTTAGAGCTAAAAACAACAGCAAAGCGAATTTAATCCGCTGCGGACAATAGAATCCTTTAAGTTCAATGGTGGGCTTATTGTAATGTGAAAATAAATGGAATGTAGAAATATAGTATGGAATTATTGCAATCTGAAAATACGATAGAATTATTGTAATTATGCGAATATATGTTGGAACCATTGTGATTTGTAAAACCAAGCAGACCTGAAGAGTCATTATCCCCAACAGCTGTTACCATAAATAATATAGGAATTTCTACAAATGGGATCTAAGTGCAAACACATATTGTTAATAGGTAAAAGACGTATAAACAATTATTGAAATACGGAACATTTAAAATTGTATAAAAAAAATCAAATGTTTCCCACTTACGTAAGCAAAAAGTAAATGTACTGAATGATGTGTAGGAAAAAAAAATCTTGTAATAAAACAGATATGAGCGGCAACTGTTTGATTTCAACCCCAGTCACAGGTAGATGACCTCTCGCAAAAGCGACATAATTATCATGGTTTGGGCACTTCGACGTTGTGTAATGGTTAGCAAGCTTGTCTCGCTTGGTCAGTTATGACTGAATAGTGAATTCGGTCCTCGCTGAGTGCACCATACTCTCGGCATTGTGACACATCTAAGCTACGCTTAGGAATCCATTTGGGACACTTTGACGTGGTGTAATGGTTAGCTTAGCTTGTCTCACTAAGTCAGTTACGACCGAGTAGTGAGTTCGATCCTCACTAGATACCTTGTGCTATATCAATGTTACGCTTAGTGAATCATTTTTGGGGCACCTCGACATGCTTAGCAAGATTGTCTCGATCGAACAATTGCGACTGAGTAGTGAATTCGATCCTTACTGGGTGCCCCATATTTTCGGCCTTGTCTCACATCTAAGCTGCTCTTAGAAAATCATCATAATTATTATGGTTTAGATCAAATTCTAAATTTATCAATATGGATACGATGAATAAATTGTCGTCTAAATTGCGCAAAAATCAAAATAACACTGATATCTCTTTTTAACAGATATATTTACTAAAATTACGCAAAAATATCTTGAAACAGTAAAGAGCACATCTATTTAATAAAATCGCCATTGGCTACAACCACGGCCTCCAGACAACTTCAGAATCTCCTTGTATAGGTGAATGTTGCCATAATCCTTGCCTTCAGTTTATCTTTGGTGTCACAAAGAGATGTGTTGGTATCTTGCTCAACTGCGCCCCCAAATAATAATCAAGGAGATTGCAGTTTGGGGAGTTAGGTGGCCAGAGGGATGATGTGGTCATGACTGGGTTCTCCTGTTTGTGTGGTATGGTGCAGAGTCCTGTTGCCAGACATGGCCTTCCAGCAGTCCCCTCTTGTCTCAGGCAGCACTACCTCCTCAATGCACTTGGTGTAGGCCTCCGTGTTGAGTCTGAGGTCCTGATGTAGTGAATTGCGCTATGGTACTCTATTCCTCACAGACGGTGCCCAACTGACCCCACTATACGCATGAACAAAATTAAAAATATGAAATGACGACAATTTCCCATCTCACCTAACAATCGATATTTATCAAAATACCAGTTGAACATCATCATGACACAAAGTTGAGTCAATGAAAATATCTTTTTTTTTGTGATAGGAGCTAGTAAGAACATCTGTAAACTTTGGGATAGACTGAAGTAAGATACAATTGGTAGGCAGGTAAACAAGATATCCCTATACATAGGTAGTTGAACGGAAACAATATAGTCCCTTAGATTAAATAAAGGGTTCATTTTGAAATTCCATGTAGGTTACACAAATCGAAGTGGCCCTAATGAAGGCCGAAGGCACAACCACCCAAAAAGGATAAAAACGGTAGTGTATATAATATAAATAAGATAATCAAAATTTAAAAAAAAGAAACATTTACACACACATATATATATATATATATATATATATATATATTCTAAATGTTTCTTTTACATATATATATATATATATAGTTTCTTTTACATATATATATATATATATATATATATATATATATATATATATATATATATATATGAATAAGCTGATTGTCATAGTGCTACAAAATAAAAATCACGTAATTGATGAACAGGCAAATAGATAGATAGATAGATAGATAGATAGATAGATAGATAGAAACGAACGGACACAGGTATGAACAGACTCAGACACTCGTACACTGCATCATTTTAAAGATCGTTCAATATTTTTAAATATCAAACCAATTCAAATACACATAAAATTTAAATAGCCTCAACCGTAAAAGCACAAACGATTGGATGTGAATATATGGCAACTGTTAAATAACGCAGTGATTACCCTTATAACTCGTTAAAGTTGTATTATAAAATTTACAATAGTTGCATTATGCATTTCGATTTACAATAGTTGTATTACTAGCAGTTTCAAAATCCTTTATCTCTCCACTCTCTCATACACATATCTATCTATCTATCTATCTATCTATCTATCTATCTATCAGCACGTACGCGCACACGCATACACACAGTGTAGATATTGATATAATGATAGACATGGATGTAGAGAGATACAAAAGCAAAATAATTACAATAAAAATGTGATCAATGTCTTTATGCTGCACTGTGAAAAAAACGAGTGCAAACGCGTGATATGTCATGTACTCTCTTTCTCTTTCTTTCTCTTTCTCTCATTTTCTCTTTCTTTCTCTCTCTCTCTCTCTCTGAGTGCGTGATATACAAACAATATTGATAACTATGCCAAGTGTATTTCCTCAGACACCCAAGAGCGTTACCACTAGCAACAAATTTAATCAGGATAACAATGCAGTGACAACAGCATTGGAAATGATGCTCAGGCGTAGTGGGAGATTTCATGCTAAAGAACTGAGGCAAAAAAAAAACTGCAAAAAAGTCAAACAAATAAACTAAAAATAAAAATAAATACATAAAAGAAACATAAAAAGCAGCGATAGATGAAGTAAATCCAGTTATTGCTTAGTTGACGCCGGATAACAAACAAAGTGATAATGAAAAGTTGGGCCGGTCTTGAAAAGACGATGAATGCTTGTCTTCCGGTGGCTTTTTCCGGTATTGATTCTCTCTTTCCCGAGTTGGACGTCACTATTTGTTTTATGTTTGTTGGCCATCAACATTAGTCAAGCGCAACTCAATCGAACTAAGGGAAAAATTAACAACGGGAAAATACGTTGTTGCGACTGTTATAAGGCACTCCCGTTCATTAACAACGGTAGGGGAAGATTGTATATGGTGGTAACGTGACGACTGAAAAGAAAATAAAGAGATTAAGAGGTAAAAAGTGATCAAGAAAAACTCGTTTAAGAGTTAAATAATGAGACTGAAAACTGCATACGAACATTCACATATATATAGATACGAACACACTGAAGAAAATAACTAGATATACTTATTGGTAGCATGATATATATATATATATATATATATATATATATATATATATATATATATATATATATATATATATAAAATCAGTGAGATCCAAACAATTTACCTCATACAAATGATCATTTTCTCCAGGGGAAAGTAGTTTTTCCCTGGACTTATCAAAGCAAATATATTAACTAAAATGAATAAAATCTCACGTTTCTTCACAGGAAATTTGAAAGGCCAAGAGAACACGGAAGGAAAAAAGAAAAAGGAAAGAATAAAAGGAAAAAGAGCCTATAATAGAGGAGGGAGTCATATCGATATAGAGTGGTAAGAGACCTAAGTTGTTTGTGATGGAGACAAACGCGACTGTTGGAAATGGACACTGATGTAAATGCGACCTATCAACACCTGTCCAAGGAAGAAGAATGAAAAAAAAAAGGCCATAAAAATCATTTACGAAAGGAGCTTAAAATTATTATAGAATGGGAGTAAGTATTTAAAAGTAATACTTTTATAAAAAGATGTTAATATTAATCCATTCAATACTACATTTTTAACTATATATTAGGTTGGTGCACAAATAATGACGTAATCATGTCGTTTTTTGACGTATTTTTAACGTCAAAAAACGACATTATTACGTCATTATTTTTGCACCAAACTAATAGTAAAAGTTACAGTAAAAAAAAATTAAGTAAATTATTAATATATTAATTTCATTTAAATATAATCATTCTCATTATATCAATATAATATTACTAAATTTTCAAATACTAAGTTTATAATTTAAATTATATCATACTTATACTAATTATTTTAAAATTATGTAAAAGACTAAATTTAAATTCAATATATAAAAAAATAGTATTTTAAAAACAATTAAGTATAGAGGAAAATTTCACATATAGAAAATATATAACGGAAAGATAAATATTTAAATATAGAAGGAAACTTCACATTTCCAAAACAATTTCACATATAGAAAAAATTACATATAGGCTCTTCCCTAAATGTAATCTTTTTCTATATCTGAAATTTCTATTTGTGTCACAATAGAAAAAATATTATAAAAAGAGAGGGGAGTGCGAGGTTCGGCTGATAATATGTAAGGTGAAATTTGTTCCTGTGGCGACACTTGGAGTGTAGGTTGAAATAATGTTATGCCTGTTGGAAATTTTTTCCTATGGTGACACTTAGATACCAATTCATTCATTTTGTTTAGTAGAATATCTTGATTCTTAAATTTAATGATTTTAATTTTCTTCTCCAAAAATAAATTACATCTACCGTTAAAGCTATTTGGAGTCTGAGCAAAACCTATAAATTCCCAGTCAATTTGTGGGTTCAGGAATTTCTCCCTCATTTCTCAAAATTTCTGGGAGAGAGTAGTTTGGTGTTTTAGTCTTGGGTTGGAAAAAGAGTGTCTGTCGCTATAAAGTCTTTTAAACCACTACCCCCCTCCCCACCACCCACCCACTCCCGCAGAAATCCCAATATAAACTTGGTGGTTTGGTTTATTTTCTTTAGCGACTGAGCAAAGGTTGCTATTTCTAGTATTAAAGGGTTTTTTCTTATTAGAATTCTTGTTGGCACCATTGAATTTGTTAAGGATATACTTGTTGTGGGAGTCAGTTACTCTAAACATGTTAGTACATGAATAACTTATTTTAATGGTTTTTCTATTGAAGATCTTATCTAGAGGGTTGTTATTCTGAAAATGTTTATAAGTTTCAGAAATATTTGTCCAATAATAATTCTAAATAGTCTACAGAAGGGGCGGTGAACCAAATAATATTTTATTTTTCTAATTTTATGTGGATTACTACGCTTAACTTCACTATGGTTATTTGTGGGGTGTAAATAAGATAGTTTATGCGCAAAACCACATTTCTGGGGGGTATTTTCGTACAATACTTTATGCTTATCAAATATATTCTTATTAGATGAATATTGATTCTAGAACCAAATGTAATTGGTATCTGCTTCAGGATGGTATGGGGGTTGTTCGAGTTAATGTTAATATAATTAGGAGTTTCGTGTTCCGTGTGGTAAGGTTTAAATGTATTATTATTTAATGTGACTAATAATATTTTTAACTTGAAAATATATGAAGTTTAGAATGGCTCATGATCAAACATAATAGACATTCATTGTCTGTTATATTTAACAATATATGTTCGAGAATATATATATATATATATAGATAGATAGATAGATAGATAGATAGATAGACCCACACACACGTGCACAAAATTTGACAATTTAATGTTTGACATTGTATTGCTGCGTTACTGAGTCAAACAATTATTTGAACACAAGCACGTACGAACATGTTTGAACTTTTACTTGTTTTGAAAAGAGAACCAGATGCATCAGTCATTATTGAGCAGTAGAGGATGTTGTATGTGTTCATTTTATACAGTGAGCGCTCCACTTATCCGTTAACCAGAAATATCTTCTCCGAACTGGGAGGCAGGGGGTCACTGGAAGATATATAACAAACTGACATATAAATTTGTTTTAGACTACAGGTATTTTACACGTACACGAATGTAGTTACTCATATAAATAATAATGAATTGATACTAATGGAGTTTTAAATTTAGTAACACAATCCTTACTTGTTTATTTCTCAGTTCAAACTTGGGTTTTATATTAACTAGAACTGTATGTAGTAAAAGACAAACTTGTAAAAGGCGCGTAATATTCCCAGCAGTTAGAAAAATAAGTAAGCCTTTTCTACCCTCGTATATAAAAATAAGTGAATAGCAAAAGAAAAAAAAAACGTAGGTAGATAAGTAACTGGTCTGTTGAGAAGGAAACAGCTAATTATTTGTGTAGACGAGATAAGTAGTTTAGTAGTAGGTGGACTGTCTGACAGGTAAGCAAGTAGGGAGCACTTCATTATAAAAGATATCGATAGTCTGTAAATTTGCGATCGCGTACATGCTCTCTGTTTCTTTTTTTCTCTCAATATATAGAAGTGGAGGCTGAAAAGTTATTGGCTAGTCCTACTTCTCCAGATCTAAATAAATGGGGAAAAAAATCTCAGATTTGTTTTGGGGGGGAGCTTCTCCCCACCTACTTATATATAAGTTGTGTAGAAAAAAAAGATTGACCTTCTCTACATTAATTATTGAACGTGGACTCGTCCAACTATTATGAATAGAACGTCTTCTCATAGGAACGGTCTTTGCAAAGTGGTTCACAAGGCGTAGCGTTTAAGCCGTACGCATTGGACTATGGTATTCTCTATTATTGTATTATTAATCCATGTCTCTCATGTGATTAAACCTGTTCTTCAACCAACTTTTTATTCCACAGTATTAATCACCAGAACCATGAGCGTTATACGAACGTGGTTACAAGGATTCGGAACTCACGTTTTAAAAAATAATAATTTTGACGTTGTAAGGAGTTTTGAACTCACGTCAATCAAGGATTGGAAATAGACTCGTAATAAGGGTGACTTAGAAATCGTGTTAAAAACAGGTTGCTGCAGCAATAGCATCAACGACAGTTGCTGCAACAACTACAACAACAACAACATCAGCTACAATAAATGCTACAAGCATTGGAACACAAAACAAGGATGTTTGAAGATATATTTCAGATACCGAATAAAACTAGTTTCATTCAAGTCATCGTTGGGAAATGTCTACATAACCCTTAAAAATCTAAATGAGTCCTAGAATAGAAATTTGTGGGGGTTAAAATGAATAACGTTGACGTAAAACTTAAATTGGGCACAGGCAGCGGTTTTATTATAATTAATGGACAAAAACTAGAAAATATTGGTAAAACTATATTAACGAAAGCCAAAAGAGTGGCACATAGCATCTCAGGAAAAAATATGTTTGCCAGTAAAAATTTAAAAGACTAAGGCATTCGTATACGTTGAACTTATTGGGTGCGTATTGGATGGAACTGTTCAATTAGTGGAGTCTGCCAGTAAATTCGTTCTATAAAAAAAGTGAAATACTCCTCATCTAAAACAAGTATGGCGACTGAAAGTTTTTGAAGGAGGAAAAAAAGGAATTTTCCTACAGAGTTTCCCGAAGAGAAACTCTAAGAATTATTTCGCCCACAGATTGTTCTGCGGCCACAAGTTAGAGGCATGACCGTGGAAATTCTCGACCATCCATTCCTGGGTCATTTTGGCCATATATTTAATGGAGCAGATACCTGCTAGGACATGTGTAGGTACATGCTCAAACCAATACTTGACAAAGTAGTCCGATATGTTAATTTTAGCTGATTGTGCTGAGACGCTGTATGAAGAACTGAGGCGATATGAATATGCCTTAATTGCTCCCGACACTCAAAATAATCACAAATGACGCGGACTGTGTAACACCCAACCACGTCTTTCCTCTTGCACCCTGGGACACTTTCAAAAACTTGGTTCCCTATCTCTAGGATTGGCGAATAATTTAATTAGCACAGCGTGCATTTTTATTTAATTTATCAGACTGGCAACTGCCATATTAATACATTGGAAACGTCCGGAAAAGAAATGAGGATGTTTGACGTTAGAAAAAGGCGTCATTACGTTTGGTCGTTTTCCATTCATGGCCAACAAAAGTTGTCTTCTCAAATACACTATCACACGCGCGAGCACGCAAGCACACACACACACACACACATATATATATATATATATAGATATATAGATATAGATATATTAGGTTGGTGCAAAAATAATGACGTAATAATGTCGTTTTTTGACGTATTTTTAAGGTCAAAAAACGACATTATTACGTCATTATTTTTGCACCAACCTAATATATATATACACATTGTTAGTAAATAATTTTACAAAATGTGCATGATCGAGAAAATGTGTGTTTAACAGCAATATTCGGGCTTTGATTGGCCATAGGTGCTGTGTAGCTGAGAGGCAAAAGCACCTTTCCCTTAGAAGGACGAAGGTTCGAATCCTGCCGCCAAGCGCAAATTTTTATAACAAGATTTCTCGAATATTCAGTCCGATAGATGAAAATAAATAAATATAGTGTTTAATAAGAAAAACAGTGCATCAACTTAAATACGGGTATCCACTGAAAATGAAAATAACTTTTAAGTAATATAAATATGTCGGATTAATAAATGAAAAGTCCATTCCTAATATATATATATATATATATATATATATATATATATATATATATATATATATATATATATATATATATATATATATGAATCATTCATACAAAAAACAAATATAGAGGTTAATGATCCAACGTGCAACTTTCGTATAATAAGTGTGACATTACTGTAATTATTGAACAATATAGTTCATGCCATATTCACGGAAAATCTACCAGTAAAAAAGAATTCTCTTATTGCTATATTTGTACAAAATGCACAACCTTAAAATTTAAATTCAAACTCAGCGTTGCGACCGCACGTTCCAAAACAATAACACATTTCTCATAGCATTTTTTCGGATTACATTTCTATTTTCGTTGTCCTCTTATTGCTGAGAAGTAAAAACAAGAACAAAATCTATTTCCATACCTGATGATGTCTGTAGGAACAGACGAAAGCTTGTAAAAAATTGAAAAGACCTTATGCAACTGGAATTTATAAACGGGGATCATATCATTCATATACAGGTTCGGGGTTGATGTATCTTATTTATATTGTTTGCGACGAAGTATTCTCGCCATTTAAATCATTAACCTCTATATTTGTTTTTTGTATGAATGATTCATGAATTTATAAATTATAATTGCACCTTTTAATTGAAATATATATATATATATATATATATATATATATATATATATATATAAAACAACATGTGAGAGCCAAAAGTAACGTTCTTTTTTATTTATTAACTCTCAGGTTAGTATTGTCCCATCAATCCAACATGATTAGTTATGTTTAACAAACTATTTATAATCTTCAAAATGAATCCCTTCATGTTCAATGCAGCGCTGAAGACAATCACCAAGACTTCTACAAAAAAATTGACACATTAATTTCAGTGATCTTTTTAAGAAATTACTTGTTTTAATTCACGGATTGTTTTTAGTTTGAGCCTGTAAATAAAATTTTTCAGTGAAACCGAAAAGAAAAAGACTTGTGTTATTAGGTCTGCTGATCGTGATAGTCACTCAACTGCTCCAACTCATACCATCCACTACTGTAAATTTTACATACAAAATTATATAAGTAATATTTTTATTAAAAAATACAAATTTATATAGCTGAAACTATATATAAATACAACTAAAAAAGAGGCTTTATATATGTTATAATATAACATATATAAAGCGCATTTGGAAAGTGCCTGAAAACCATACAATAGTTGACCCAAGCCTTGTGAGTGAAATTGGGTAAATGGTACTCATGAGTCCCGTCCATAGTTGTGCTAGAACGAAGTCGTAAGTCATCGTGGCCTAGGGTTTGAGCGTGATTACATTTTGTTCAAGTTGTTGATCACGCTAGATGAAACGTTCTTTCCCAGAAACTACAACTAAGGTCTGCTCAGTATAGTTGCAGGATAGACCACAGGTAGGCTCTGTCGGTGTTGAACAAACACAAAATGAGCCTGAGCAAGCGTCTGCAACAGGAAATGGCTAGGCGCCCTAGTAGATGGGTATTCTCGAATACGAGTGGCCAACTATACATATGCAATATATATATATATATATATATATATATATATATATATATATATATATATATATATATACGTATATATGTAATATACTATATGGCAAATATCTCAGAGTTAACTTGTAGAAAAAGACAATATATATATGTGAATGTAAAAGACAATACGAAAGCTGTATTATTAGCCGACGCGTTTCGTAAAATGTGGACTTTTTTAAGATTAAAACGAATTTCATTAAAAGCAAATTGACTATTAACAACAAACAAAGTTTTCTATATTCTTCTACTTACTAAGGACATTTTGTTTGTTAATAGTTACTTTGTTTTTAATAAACTCATTTCGTTTTTGCATTGAAAAGTCCACATTGGACGAAACGTGTCGGCTAATAATACAGTTTTCCTATTGTCTTTTAGCTTTATACAATATACTGTATATATATATATATATATATATATATATATATATATATATATATATATATATATATATATATATATATTAATTTATTTAAAATTCAACTCATATATAGTATATATGAGTTGAAGATGCATATATATGAGTTGTATATGCATAATATATATAATGTATATATAATATATATACGTAATATATATATATATATATATATATATATATATATATATAATGTATGTATGTATGTATAACACATATCTATATGTACAATATCTATCTATCTATATATATATATATATATATTGAAATAATGAGAAAGAACTGTAAGATTTATAATCCGGTGTTCTTATTAATTATTTTTATTTTAAAAAAAATAGTGCTCAATACAATTTTGCAGAGCATAAATATAATAAATTTACTAATTTAAAAATATGGTCCCATCGCTACACAAGAGGTTTTTGGAATCCCAAAATTGCTTGAAAATGAAATAGTACTAAGGATTTTAATTTAATTCGAAAATTAAATTTAGCGATTTTAGTTTCTGTTTTTGAAACATGTTAATTCCTGTGTAGCAATCGGACCATATTTTTAAATTAGTATATTTATAATATGTATAATATTTATATATGTAATATATATATATATATATATATATATATATTATATGTATAATATATATAATAAATATATACATATAATTATTGATATATAATATATATAAATGTATATACAATATATATAATAGATATAGTTATTGATATATATATATATATATATATATATATATATATATATATATATATAAAGAAATATAGTCTTAAGGTGTGCTATATTTATGGAATAAAGTGCTCAATATCAGAGATAGAGCGTGTGTAAATATAAAAGTGAACATAGAAGTCAACACTTAGAGGCTATATGCAATCGCCAGGCCTGACGATTGCATATAGCATGAAACAGACTGTCGCCTCTAAGTGTTGACTTATATATATATATATATATATATATATATATATATAGAGAGAGAGAGAGAGATTTTTCTTACACATTCATAAATCTACCATTCGTTCATACATTGAATATTGCTACCATATTTCCCACCACTGCGACGTGGTCCCCTCCGTCTTTTCTATAAATATTTTCATGGCTTTTCTTCTAATGAGTTCTGCTCTTCTTTTTTTTGATGAGACTTTATTGCAATTTGTTCAGCCGAAAACCCCTTTGTCTATGTTGCTGAAAGATGTATAATCCTAGCAATATCATAATATTTGTAGGAAAACCGATGAAAGCTATTGTTTTTTAGCTATCTGCTTAAAATTATTTCATTTATTGCGATTGTGTGAATGTGAAATAAAATGAACGGAAGAGAAGCCCTCGATCCAGATTAGAAAACATTTGAAATTATCTTAGCTGATCGAGAAAAAAATTCACTCCTTTTTATATAAATATGTTAAAGAACAACCCCACCCCCAAAAAAAAACAAAAAAAAAAAAAACAGAATTACATCTTCATTTAGTGAAAATCAACAAATCTTAATGAAAACATTAACAGTAACACTTCTCGATATCGAAATCTTTTTATAATTTCTATAATTTCCTTGAATAAATAGACCATTAGAATTTATGGATGAAACCTATAATATTTTTGTCGATTAAAGAGTAAAGATAAAACGCAGATACTTTATTATAATAAAAGTGAATGTATTATCTACTTAGGGAATTATGAAGAAAAATGAGTATCTCATTTTAGAACCGTATCATCAGTAAGTTTTTAAATATTATCTAGAAAAAAAACCCCGAAATCTACGAACTCGAAACACATTACAATCTCTTATTTATTTATTTTTATCGAGTTCACCCCAAAGCAGTAAAGCTGTTGAGACATATGGAGTTACTAGGTGTGGAAGAGTTAGGAACATGAACAATTTTAGGGAGTGAAAACAGAGGAAGAGTAATCAGAAGGACAGTAATTTTTTGTAGATTAAAGTTGGCTGGAAATCATAAAGGAGGAACGCAGTTCCACAAACGAGATGTGCGGAAAAAAAACTGTTAGCATAGAAATTACGGTTACAGTCAGCCAGTTCAATTATAAATTCGTGAGACCTTGTCAACGGTCTATTACTGAGCTTAAATCCAAAGAATCTATCTTTGTTATGGCAATTATAGAGATCATTGAAAGTGGGTCGCTATCGGTTTTCTTCCCTAAATATATAAATCAAAAATTATATTTTTACTTCGACTGTCAGGGTCGATTTTATTTGCAGACAGAGTGAAGGACGAAATAACGTATGAAATAGACATATTGACCATTTTCATCTATCAAATATGTAAGCATTTGAACAATGCTAATGACATATCTTAGAAATCAATCGAAATATCGATTTTATTGGCGCGTTCCAATTCCTTTGTACCTGTAAAAGGAAACAACAGTTGATACACAAATCTAATTTTTATTGAATAAAAAATGATTACATGCAGATATGAATTTCACGTATAAATGAGATGGTTTTTATTAGATTAATAGATTTACCTGCGAAATGTTACTTATTTGAGGAAGGTAGCGTGTATTTTTTGTTTTAAATTCTTGTTTGTCTTCACTATTCAACATTAAACACACGCAGAATGAATAGAAAATAAACATTCAAGAATTTTCTAGACACACACAAACACACTTATATATATTCACATACTTATATGAATCTTATATACGAATTACACCATTTTTTTTCAGCAAATGTTACGAATTTATTAATGGATATCTCTGAAATGTAAAGGTACATATTTACTACAGCCAATAATGTGTAACACACACACGCACACGTATATACATATACATGGCGATAGGGAGGGGCATAGTAAAACGTTCTCCGCCAGACCCACGTTTTAAAAATTTAACTAAATGGGCAGACATCAAATTTTTTTTGTGGAAATGGTTCTTCATCGCACCGAGAATTTTTTAGCACAACTTTTTGCGTGTGTGTATATATATATATATATATATATATATATATATATATATATATATATATATATATATATATATATATGTAGTACTAATCAATTCAGTCCCAAGCAAGGAGATAATGCCACTAAGATGCAAGCTGGTACTGGGAATGAAAAAGAATGAGAAAACTTTAGAAGGAACCGGAATCCCAGTCCGAAATAGGAAGCAATAGACAAACCTCTACTTCCGTTCAAAATAATCGGGTGAAGTGTAAACCGGATATATATATATATATATATATATATATATATATATATATATATATATATATATATATACATATATATATGCGCACACGTACATACAAACGTGTATGAGTCATTCTACTTCAAGTCAGTTGAAAACGTGAGGCCAAGAAGGCGTAGTGTGTTGCTCTCCAGAAGTTTAGTATCAGCCAAGCTGATGACAGGCAGAAAAGTTCGTTCTGCAATACCAAGCCCTGGAGTTTACGGAGAAGATCAGTGTGCCAAACCCTGTCAAATGCCTTCGAAAGATCTGAAGCCACAGCTCCAGCTTCGACGCTATTATCAGGAGCTTGATATACATGTTCAGTGATGGCCGTGAGAAATAAGAGGCTTAACCACATCAGCATTGATTAAAATCTCGAATACTTTTCTTAAATAATAGTTTAGCATACTATTAATTTTAGGGGAATGGTATCTCTTCTCTAACTTTCTGAGGTTGACCTTTGGGATCAGATGGAAGACAAAACAAGGAAGTCGAATTTGATTAGCTGAACGAGCGTGAGAACGATAGATAAAGAAAGGTTTTGCAGGGAGTTGTTTCTGAACCGTCAAGCAACGTAGACGTGTTCTCTTTGGTGTTTGGAACGGCTCCCCAGTGGAGTGAGAGAGCGACCCTACTAAATATTTAGAAATATAGACGTCGACGTGATTAATAAAACTAGATATGTTAAAATTATCGTTGTTGATATTATTATCTCCGGACCCCAAAAATCATTTCGTTAGCCGGCCGGAAGAAGGCGAGAGAAGAGAAAAGATAAACAACATTTGCTGAAAAGTGGCAGGAGACTAATAGGACGATAGTTAGAGGGGTCAGAAAGTTCTCCAGAATTCTTAAAAACAGAAAATACGGAGGAGGAATACCCAAAAGAGGCAGTAGCTGTAGCGTCTAGCGAGAACTGGAATTAGCTCGAGAGCACATTTGTTTAGGGCGACGGCTGGGATCCTGTCACGACCGCTTGCCTTATGGAAGTCTAATTTAGAAATGATGCCTGAGACCAGTGTCTGGGTTATATGTATATCATTCAGTAGTGAGGAAATCAGGTGTGGGTACTCTAGATGAGTCGAGTGTTGAGTTACATTCAACCTTATCTGCTGTAGATGTCAGAACTTCAAATTGATTGAATAGAGTAAGGATTGAGGATTTTCTGTTGTTTAGCACACACTTAGAGAGCCACCAATAATCTCTAGAATCGAACATTTCATTCAAACAGCAGACAGTAACTTCGTTTCATTGAGGACACGTTTGCATTCATTATGACTAGACCTGACGCTCTGGTACAGCCGGAAGAAGTAATTTCTGTGTGCTACAGCGACCGAGCATTCTGGTGAAAATCAAGGAAGTGAAAATAATTACACTTAGTATTTCCGTGGTGGGATGAAAACATCGATGACAGCTTTCACCCAGGAGAAGACACCAGAGGCGAAATTTTGAACAGGATGATTAAAAAATTTCATTCCAAGGGACGTCACAAAGGAAATCGCGGAACGAGTTCCAATCAGCTCGGTTGATAAAACACACAAACACACACAGACACACACACACACACACTCACACAAACACACACACTCACACACACACACACACATATATATGGGTTTACTTGTCTGTCTTTTTTAATCGATTTACATTATTTTTCATTAACATTAGAGAGAGAGGGATAGAGAGAGAAAAAGAGAGCAACAGATTGAGTAAACAATGGGGTTGTTACAATTTTCATTACCAAGCAGTATTCCATTAATGAAACTATGTTTTAAAAACACTGATAAATTATATACTTCAACATTCACCCACACACAAATCCCCATATAAGCAGAAATGTACAAAATATTTTCGCTAATTCAAATACGCAATATAGATTTATATAAAATACATGTGTATAGATACATAAATGTAATATATGCATATACATGTATGTATATATACATGTATATACATATATATATAGATATATATATGCATGTATGTATGTATATACAATATATATGTATGAATATTCATATATGTACATATTTATCTATGTCTATATATGTATTTTTATATATGCGTATGTATATACATCTATTTATAAATATATGCATATATATGTATATATATATATATATATATATATATATATATATGAATGATATATCTATGTATATATGCACATCTGTATATATACACATCTATGTATCTATACACATCTATGTATACATACACATCGATATATAAATATAACGATATATATATATATATATATATATATATATATATATATATATATATATATATATATATATACGGTCTGAACAAGTGCAGATTACAATACCTCATCTCAGCAATATAAACGCATATATGTATATACATCACTCTCTCTATAAATATATAAAGAGAGAGATAATGGGTATATATATATATGTATATATATATATATACACATCTGTATACATATATATCTATATATATAGAAATAGGTGCATACACATATATATATATACATATATACAGCTATGTATATATATATTATTAAATATTTCTATTTGCATATATATATGTATATGTACATGAATATGTATACATGCATGCACATACCAATCATAGATACAAATGAGAGAGGCAAATCTGTATGCATGTATGTATGTGTCTTTCTATATACATATATATTGCATCACCTTTATTTATTTTGGCTACAAGATTTCTTTTAATCAATATCAAAATATTGTTAAGATGTTAAAAGCAATTTTAATTCTCACATAAAACAACTTGGAATTAGGAACACTTTAAAGACACACATAGACACACATAGACACACACACTCACAGACATACACACACAAACATGTATGTTTGTGTATGTAAATTATTTTCACATGCAGTGTATCTTTAATGGAAGCAAATGAATAAAAAGACAAAAGGAAAAACTATTCTTAGGCGACGTGTTTCGTCCTCTGAGTATATAAGCAAAATAAATCATACATTTGTCTTGATAAAGTACCTTAGAGGAGGAAATGCCTCGGGTAAGAATAGTTTTTCCTTTTATATATATATATATATATATATATATATATATATATATATATGAAGAAATATAGTTTTAAGGTGTGCTATATTTATGGGACAAAATGCTCAATATCAGAGTTAGAACGTATGAAAATGAAAAACAAGTAAAATAGATTAACCTAAACAACTAAAAAAATAAATCAACAAACAAGCCACTCCCTCAAAATAACCACCAGAATAGATTACCCACAATGCACCACTGACCCACATATATAAATAGCCGAGGAAATATCCAGCATTCGCGGCCTGACGATTGCGTCCAGCATGAAACAGCCTGTCGCTTCTGAGTGTTGATTTCAATATTCATTTATATATATATATATATATATATATATATACTCGCACATATATATGCGCGTGTATGTGCGTGAGTATGTTTATACGCATATATATATATATATATATATATATATATATATATATATATATATGTATATATGTATGTATGTATATATATATAAGGTTGGTGTATACGAAATAAATTCCCCTAACCAAGACGAGTGCTCGATACAGATATAATTTATTCATAAATTCTAATATATATATGTAATTAAATCAATACAAAAATAGCTATTTTGTTTTAATATTTTTGCTGTCTTATTAAGTGATGGTGTTGAATGTAGAAGAAAGAGTTTTAAAGGGTTCAAATCAAACCCACATATATAAATAGCCGAGGAAATATCCAGCATTCGCGGCCTGACGATTGCGTCCAGCATGAAACAGCCTGTCGCTTCTGAGTGCTGATTTCAATGTTCATTTATATATATATATATATATATATATATATATATATATACTCGCACATATATATGCGCGTGTATGTGCGGGAGTATGTTTATACGCATATATATATATATATATATATATATATATATATATATATATATATATAGGGTAGGTGTATACGAAATAAATTCCCCTAACCAAGACGAGTGCTCGATACAGATATAATTTATTCATAAATTCTAATATATATATATATGTAATTAAATCAATACAAAAATAGCTATTTTGGTTTAATATTTTTGCTGTCTTATTAAGTGATGGTGTTGAATGTAGAAGAAAGTGTTTTAAAGGGTTCAAATCAACCAACCACCCTTCGATAGGGGAAACGCTGTTACATGAGGTGCAATGCTCAATCAAAATACAAGTATATGAAAATTCAAAAAAATTGACAACAAACCTTGGTTATAATTATCAATGCCTTAATGTTAGGGTTAGACTAAAACAGAAATCATTCTAATTAATTAATTCTAAATTTTACTACAAAATTGAAAATTAAAAATTAGCAATTTTAAATATTTTTAAGTTTAAAATATTATAAAATTATTTAAAGAAGAACCCGAGTATAGATATATATATTTTATTATTTATTTTGTTTTAACTGAAAAATCAAAATATCAGAATAAACATTAATCTAATGGGATGTAAAACTTGGTTATAATTTCGATACATTTGAAGTGCTGATATGGGCAGGGGAGGATTAAATTTTGCAAAAGTCAATACATACACAATCAAATTATAATATACAAACAAGTAAATATATTTAGATATGTAAACACGCAAAAACACGAACGAAACAGGAAATAGATGTCTACGACCGTAAAAAAAATACAAAAACAAAAAAACAGACAACATATACAAAGAATAAAAGGCATATGTGTTATTATATATATATATATATATATATATATATATATATATATATATATATATATATATCCAGGTAAGATGAGAAAGAACATAGTACAATTCCAACGTTCATATATATATATATATATATATATATATATATATATATATATATATATATATATATATATAAGGCAAAATATTCCTAAACTTAATAGAAAAACACTTCACTGAAGCAAACAAATTATCAAAAATATTTAACAAAAATAACGTAAAGATCAGTTACAGCTGCACAAAAAACATAACAGAAATAATCAAAAGCCAAAACAAAAAAATGACAACCTAGAAAAATGAAACCAAGGATCCAATATGCAACTGCAGAAACAGAACAACATGTCCACTCCAGGGAAATTGCCAACTTACAAACACAATATACAAGGCCAAGGTAAGTGCAAACAACAACATAATGCACTACATCGGTGCCACCGAAGGTCCATTCAAGATGAGGAATAACAATCACAAACTTTCATTCACCAACAGGAAATATTCGAACAGCACGACACTTTCTACATACATATGGCAGCAAAAAGACAATAATATTACACCAACAATAAGTTGGGAAATATTTAAAAAAAAGCCCCTGCCTACAGCAACATTACAAAAAAATGCCTACTTTGCCTACACGAAAAAGTAGCAATAATATCACACAAACCGCAAAAGGACCTACTAAACAAAAAATCAGAGATAATCTCCAAATGTAGGCATGAGAACAAGTACCTATTATCCGAATTCATACCAAACGGATAAAATAGACAAACCACCAAAGATCACAATTTAATTTCAAGATACCATCAAAATAATTGCATCTATCATTATTATCATTGCACCACCATTAGTAATCACTTTTACCACTTTACAATAACTATTATCTAATAATATTATCATTACCACCAACACCCAGCCCCATCACTTACATATCACACCTACTATTATAAATCCTCTACAATCTTTGACGCATATTACCCCCCCAGTATATTTAACACCTTAAAACAATAAGATCAGATATAATTTCCATATATAACCATGAGAATAAACACCCATTACCAGGATTCATAATAAATAAAATAAAAATAAACAAATAAATATAAAATAAAATAAAACACCAACAACCATCCTTTAGTTCAAGCTAGCACCACAATAATTACATTTATATGTTTTATTATTCTCCCACTAACATTACTAATCACTACTAACAATTTACAATAAATATTAACCACTTATATTATTATTGCCACCATCCACCTTACATATTACTATCACACCGTATCTAACATTACCATATAATCCTGCCATAATGATTAACGTATACTACCCCCTCTCCCAGCATATTTAATTCCACCATAAAAATAACCAATAAGGATTACAAACTGAAATTTCTACCAGCCACATATACACAGTCACAAATAAACAAGGAAATAGCGAGCTTTAATATAATAAACAATAATATTTTTGTAAATTAAAAATTAAAAATTAAAATATTATAGCAATCTTCAACTATCATAATTTTACACAGAATACCTATTATCAGGATTTATACCAAAATAAATTGATACATATAACAAAATAAAATAAAATAAAATAAAACACCAACAACCACTCTTTAGCTACCACCACTATAACTACATTCATGGTTTCATCATTCTCTCACCACCGTTACTAATCATTTCTACCAATTTACAATTTCTACCAATTTACAATAACTGTTAGCTAATTATATTATCATTGCCTCCAATCCCTTGCAACATTACTATCACATCATATCATATAGACCCGTTATTAAATCAAACTACCCTCTCACCCAGCATATTAAATATTAAACATCACCATATAAATAACCAATAAGGATTACAAATTTCTACCTGTTACATGTACACAGCCAAAAACAAACAAATAACCAGCTTTAACAAATAAACCACCATTTTTTTTCAAAATTTAAAAATAAATATAAATAATAATAATTTTTACCTATCATAATTTCACACAAACCCCACCACACGTATATACATACATGCGAGGAAATATTTAGCGGAAAAAAAATATATGACATGTATACATTCACGAGACATTCACGAGACATTTCCGCCACACTTCCAATCTTTAAATTTCAACATACAAATGCGTATGTATAGACACAACACCACCCGTATACATACAGATGTCATATCCGAAACTGCCCGCATATGTTTATATATGTATGAGTCCCGACGGACGACCAAGTATGTATATGTGTCTGCATGCATCGATGTTTGCGTCAGTACGATGAAAAAACGACGAAGTTTCCCCCACCACTTCCACAATAACACGCAATCTACATAAAACCAAAATTTTTAAAAAATTAATCAGTTTGTCTGACGATCGCTAAAGCGTGAAACCCAGGGTCACAAGCTCACATCTATCCAACCATATATGTTAGCTCTATCTCTGATATTGAGCGCTTTCTAATAAGAACCGCGCATATAATATATAAATAATTATACATATATATATATTTATTTATATTTATATACACACACTTTTCACACACACACACACACACACACACACACACACACACACACACACACACACACACACACACACACACACACACACATATATATATATATATATATATGTAATATATATATGTAATATTTATTTAAAAATTATAACATATGCATGTTACAACATCACTACAAGAATAGCCATTTTTGCTTCAACACTACTGGTGTCTTGTCAAGTGATGGTGTTGATGGCAAAATAAAAAAGTTTTAGAGTTCAACCCCCCGTTCCGCAATTGAGGGAATATTATTACGTAAGTTATGATGGCCAATCAAAACACACGTATATGGAAATTCAAATAACTTGACGACGGACCCGAGATACAATTAATTAATGCTTTAATATCAGCATTAGTTTAGGTTGGAAATGGGTATAACTAATTAATTATTAATTTACAACTTGTATAAAAATTACCAATATTAAATTTAAAATTTCATACGTTAAAATAAAAAAAAACTGGGAAAATATACTTATATTTTCATGTTTTGTTCTAATATGTTAAGTTATCAATTCGAATCGGCTCTGATCTAAGAGGTACACTTTATTGCTACAAATTAGCTACAATAAGAGGGTTTAGGCTGCAAAGTGGGCAAGGGAATAAGGTTTATAAATCACAATACAGACAAAATCACATCTTAATACACAAACATATAGAAAATATATGCACGTAAATATACGAACAACACAGGAAGCAGGGAAGATTAAAGGAAGAAAAGAAATATGGATGCCAAAAAATAGAGAAAAAAATAAAAAATAAAATGAAGAGGGGAAAGGAAGAAGAATAGACAGATAAAATATAAAACGAAAAATAAACCACAAGCCAAAGAAAATTATATCAGAAGAAAGTACGTACAATTAAAACATACATACGCAATCACACACACATAGTTATATATAAATAAACTCGCCAAGATTCAAGCATCCAAACACAACTAAGATAAAACAAGCTACCCATCAAAAATATATATATACATGGATAATATATATATATATATATATATATATATATATATATATATATATGTGTGTGTGTGTGTGTGTGTGTATGTGTACATGCATAATTACACATATACACACATACAGACATACGTGTAAATAAAATTCTTTTAACAAAAAAACGGGAGGAAGGATGAATATACGTATATACAATTAAAATATGGAGACCCATAATCTAATACAAATATAAAGAAAGGACCGAACATCCAAAACCTACATCAAACAAACTACGTACACATAGAGAAAACAAAACCCAGCACATATATAGAATCAACATACGCATACGTCTACACACATGTATCTACAAATATATGCATGAGCACACACCCACACGTACACAGACATAAATATATACATACATATATCTATATCTATATATATATATATATATATATATATATATATATATATATATATATATATTAGGTTGGTGCAAAAATAAATTCGTTTTCTCACATAGTAACATATGTTAGAATACGAAATTATTTTTACACCAACCTAATATATATATATATATATATATATATATATATATATATATAGATAGATAGATAGATAGATAGATAGATAGATAGATAGATATATACGCATACATAAAAATATATCGAAATATATATATATATATACATGCTTACATAAACATATATATTTACACAGACACATACATATGCACACGCATATATATATATATATATATATATATATATATATATATATATATATATATATATATAATTTTTACTTAGAAATATTAACATAAGCATATTATAACATCAGTACCAAAATAGCAAATTAGTTACATTACTTCAGGTGTCGTATCAAATTGTTTGATTGATAGCGGAATAGAAATAAAATTGTTTTTTTTATAAAATTCAAAATCACACAATATGGGAAACCTATTTACGTGAAGAATGGCAACCACTCCGATTACAAATTTATATAAATTTAAAAGAGGTGACAGTGTATTCTAAATACAAACCGTTAGTTGATTAAATATACTGCACGATCAAATTAGAAATCAATATGAAATAAATAATTATTGATTTTATATTAAAATTAAAAAATAAAAATTTCAGATTCCAAGACTGAACCGAGCATTGGATTTAACATATTTACGAAGTTATTAAAAAAAAAAGTATGTTGTCGTGCAATGGATATCGGGTCGTTTGATTCACTTACGCACAAATAACCTTGGGGAAGGTATGAATCCATCTCTTCTTCCCCAGGTATGGATTGAAAAGCAGAACAGACTGAGTTCTTTAACCTTGTCTACCGCAGAAAGAAATTGCAACCTACTGTGGAAAATATCTGCCTCCTCAGTCATGTATCGAAAGATACATGATCGCACAACCGTGTATCGCGTATAGCACTTAACTGATTGACATATATATATATATATATATATATATATATATATATATATATATATATATATATATATGTGATTAATGCAGATATAAAATTTGTCATCAACTGATTGATGTTGTCTTCAGCATCCTGACTCTAGATCTTCGTAGACGGACCCTCAGTCCACTCGTCAGGGGATACCAGCAATTCGGTATCTGTTAATATCATAATCATTGTTTGACACTCTTTGTTTCGGCGATAACTTTCAAAAGATATGTACAAGAAATCAATAATTGTATCGATAAAACAATTACATTAATATACAAAATACAATCATAATTTTTCAGAAGTGGATGCAATTGCGAATTAAAAAAAAAAACATTTATTTTAAAAAATCGTCTGATAAATGACGAAAACAAATCCATTTTTTCATCTCAACAAACATACATACTTTCTTTTGCAATATAGGGGGCATAGAAAAAAATTATACACACGCAAACAGTTACCATTCACTGTCACACAGAACTTTTCTTTAATACTCACACGCACAATTTGTTCTACTGAGTCATTACAAAGAGCGCTCTCTTCTGTGTAACTTGTAAAAGACATAATTCATTTGGACGCAAACAAGTCTCGCAAAGAATAGAACGCCAGGGCCTTCCATACATTGTATGCTTGTCTATTTTGGTTTCATTTATACGTCGACGCTTACGTTCAAGAATTTCATCAATTAATTCTTTTTCTTGAAGGTGCAGCCTTGCTCTCCTTTACTTATTGTCACTTCAACTATTTTATTGTTCAGACGCATTGTTCTGAGTTTTTTCATCTTTTTTTTCCCCTTATATTCTTTTCTTATACGACAGGACTAAAATCAAAGTCAAGAAAAGTAATTGAATGAAAAGAATTGGTTGCAATTTGTCTGCGCTTTCAGACAAAAGATGTAGATAAAAAACAGAAAACGTGGAAAGAATTTGTCGGTCGCGTTTCGTTCTGCTATAAGCTGGCTTTTTGTTCACATCTATACCTGTCGAAAATTGGAAAATGCTAAAATTGCCACACCTTTTCGATTATTAAATATCATTTTAATATCCCATTTTTTCCCACATATCAAAAGAGCAAATTTTGTTTCCCATATTTCATTATATATAAAGTATTTAAACTGTTCGCAATGGGAATGCTTTTTGTATTTATATTCCATAATGAGTGTAAAAAAAAAAAAAAGAAAAAAAAAGGTTTTCAGGGGCAGAACACTTTCAGTTGATCATTTTTTTAAAAATATTCATATTAATTGTTTAACTTTTCTTGTTTAGAAAATTATCTGTGTTTTGCATAGTGCTTGAAGTTTAAAAGAAAAAAGTGGTTCTTTCGCGAAAATGTTCATATAGTTCGCCTTTAATTATAAAATTACGAAGACGTTTAATTAATTTTTATTAATTAATTTTTTCTTTCTTTCTAATCTAACAGATGATAGAAAACCTACAGATCCTGACGAGTATTCAGTTCACGCAAGTGCGCATGCGCGCACGCACGCACACACATAAACACACACCTATCAATGCTTATAGATGCATATTTCTATTATTAAAACACATGTATATTATAGTTAATGATCTTTTTTCAGATGTACGAAGCTGACCTGTGTTAGCCGAAAGTTTGGAAATTCACAAATTTTGAACAATTTATCCACACAACAACCACATTTGAAGAAAGAAGATGATTGAATATAAAGGAGACAAAATGTCGATTGTTTTTAATAATACATCCTTAAAAGAACAATTGCTGCCCAAATATACAATCTTTTATCTATCAGCGACTATGCTTGTATTTATGTATGTATTTTCGCTAGTATCTTTGTGTTTGTGACGTCCCCCCCCCCGGTGTCGCTGCGCCAAATGTGACGTCTGCTTAGCCGCGTCCGTCATGCTATCTTGTCCTGTGACGACCAACTGGCTTGGTAACAGTCGCGGCAGCAAATGTGACGTTCTAACCTTTTGGTGATTCGGATGGGAATCTGGTTAGATTCGGTATCAGCCTTGTCGTTCCCAGCTCGCCTCCAACGTCTGGTTACCGAAGTAACTGTTTTGATTTCTAGTCTAACCTACCCACGTTGTGATTTGATCTTAGGTAGACGAAATCAATCAGTCGCTGGGCCGTAATGCAAGCTGAGTCCGGTCAAGGGCAACACCACACAAGTATATGTAAAATAAAATAAAATAATAACTCGAAAAGTTCAAATGTGTTAAAAAGGATAACAATATTTTATATCTGGTTGCTGAAAACAGAACTGCGTTTTCTTCCCAACCCGCTATATGGATTCGTGACACTTTGTGTTTGTTAGGCAAGTCTTAACATCTTAAGTTGTTTGTTCTTTAAGAAACTGGTTCTTGGTGTATCTTCAGGCGATATTCGTAAAACTTGTTTTGGTGGTATGAGTCTAAGTCGTTCTTCAAAAATAAATTGTTCTTGGCTAGAAGTTGAGGTCGTGATGTCTGGAATCTTTCAAGTCAGCTATCTGCGAGGCGGGTGCAACTCCAACTGCCAACTTGAACTCGAACTCGAACTCGAACTGCATTTCACTCGCTGCGACTCTGATTGTATGGACGCCGACGAAAACCGGGGTGGGCTTGTCGGGGTTTGAGGTTCCTTGATAATTCTAAACCCACAATCCACTTCTTTGTTTTCGGTCAGGAAAATTTTATTATTTTCCATTTTTGGAAGTTTTTCGTCTTCCCACCTTCTTCTGTTCTCATATTGGTATCTCACCATGCCGTCAGAGGGTGTCAACGCGTTTCCCCTCTCTCTCACAGTGGCATCTCACACCTATCCCTTCAGGGGGGGTGCAACAGGCCTCACCTCCTTCTTCACATGATTACCTCCGCCTAACGCTCATGCCACCATCCAGCCAATTGGCGCTCAGCGGCGTGGGTGTGGCCAGACTAGCCTCGGTTTAAAAAATCTTGCTCAAAGAAAAAAAAATATCTTCCTTTTTCTTTTTTTTCTTTTTGTTTTCTTTCTATTTCTTTCCATCTGCCCGACAACAATCCTTAGACTCTTATCATAGTCAAATGTCACTTGGACTTTATCATCCGGGGCCTTCGTCAAACAAGTGGGTGGTCAATTGGACGTATTTGCATTCTGTTGTTAATTAACTGTTCTGATAAAATAATTTCGCTATCATAGCCAGCCCTGACGATAAACAGGTGTTTTTCCCAAATGACATGGAGGTGGTTCCACGGACATTTTGGTTTCGGTCAAGCTTGACCTAATTAATTTTTATCTCCCAGCACCCTGGGGGATGTCTCTTGACCAACTTGAAAAAATCTTTTTTTTATCATTGCCATGGGTAGATTGGATATATCTTACTCGCCGCCCCGTAACATAAATCAGATTAAATTCTGTGTTTCACCTTCTAGACAATGGAAATAAAAATCTTACCACTTTCCCTCTCAGAAAAATAACACTGCTTAGTGTCCTTTTCGTGATGGCTTCTTATCACCTAAATTTAATTCTCGCCTTTCTTTTTTTCTTCTTTCTTTCTAGCGTCGCAAATAGTGTCACAGTTTGTGTGCCTGCACTTGCATATGTTTGTGTGTATGTTTGTATATATTTTTGCAGTTGCATGTGTGTGCGTGTTTACACGTGTCTTTGTGTATGTTTGCGCTTGGATGTGTTTGTGTATATCAGTGTACGTTTGCGCATATATCTGTGTGTGTGTTTTTGCTTGCATGTATTTATGTGTGTATTTGCGCTTGCCTGTGTTTTTGTATGTGTGTATCTTTACGGATTGATGTGTTTGCGTATTATGTGTATATTTGCGTTTGCAAGTGTTTTTGTACGGGTGTGTATGTTTGCGCTTGCAGGTATTTGTGCATATGTATTTATATGTAATGTGTGTGTTTGCGCTTGCAAATATTTTGTTTATGTGTTTGCGGTTGCATGTGTTTGTGTATAATGTGTATATTTGCGCTTGTATGTGTATGTGTGTTTGCACTTGTATGTGTATGCGTATATGTATTTACGGTGGCATGTGTTTATGTATTGTGTGTATGTTTGTGTGTGTGTATGTTTATGCAGTTTATGTTTGCACTTGATTGTGTTTGTGTTTGCATATATGTGTGTGTGTGTGTATGTTTGCGATTGCATGTGTTTGTGCATGTGTGCGTATGTTTCCGCTTCCATGTATGTAAACGTGTGTTTGCGCTAGTGCATATCTGCAAGTTTGCGCTTGTATATGTTTGTGAGTGTGTTTGTGTGTGTGTGCGTGTGTGTGCGTATTTGCATTTATTTGTGTATTTGTTTGATCATATGTCTGTGTGGATACGTTCGTGTGCTCGTCTTTGCGCATATGCATATGCGTTTACCTGTGCGCGTGCGTGTGTACGTTTACTTGTGTTTGCGTGTGTCTACATACGTGTGCGTGTGTCTATATTTGTCTGTGAGTATTAACAATTAGTTAAAGCCAAGCCAAAATGAAATTCCCACAAAAGTTCCGTCTGAAATTCTATCGCAGTCAAAGTTCAGTCTTTTGTTTACTTGATAATAATTCTTATAAAATAAGTCAAAAACCGCTTAGAGTAGAAAAACTGAGACAACAATGTGAAAGAACAATCAAAATATTGGAGTAAAAAATCCTTGCGTTTGCATTGATAAAGGCGCTCAGAGGACGAAACGCGTCGTTTAAGAAAAGTTTTCCTTTTGTCTTTATTCATAATGTTTATTTACATATATACTCTATATGATTTTTACCCACACACGCACACACACACGCACACACACGCGCGTGCGCAGCACCCTATATATATATATATATATATATATATATATATATATATGCAAAAATAATGACGTAATAATGTCGTTTTTTGACGTGTTTTTTAACATCAAAAAACGACATTATTACGTCATTATTTTTGCACCAACCTAATATATATATATATATATATATATATATATATATATATATATATATATATATATATATATAAACTTTTTATAGTAGATGATCTTAGGTGTTCGTTAGGATCGTTGAGTGAGGTGTTACCTGTGAATTTTTTCTTTTAAGCTAAACATGGAAAATTTATTAAAACAAAACAAGTTCAGTTGACCATTGATGACAATTCCAGAACAACGTAACTATAAACAATGATGGAGAAATTATGTTTTTAATTGCTTTTTCATCCTGTTTATAATTAGGTTGCATCTGATTGAGATATAATAAGTTAATAGTAAGTTTATCTTTGTTTTCACCTGGGAGAATGGCTTAGGTTATTTTTTCTAAATTCCGTTAAGGCTAATTTTATTGATTGGTTAGAGAAATTATGGATGACTAGGGTTTGTTTAATGATTCTAAGTCTCTTATAAAATAATATGTCCGAAGAAGAAGAGATTACTTCTGCCTAGTAAATCATGTTTCTTATAATACCTATTTGGTATCTACATACTACACACACACACACACACACACACACACACACACACACACACACACACACACACACACTCATATATATATATATATATATATATATATATATATACGATACACACATATATATATATATATATATATATATATATATATATATCAGAAACAAAATACCTGTTATATAAAAAAACATTATTTATCGGGCCAAAGTGATCTCTTCTCCGAACCATATATTCTATTCACTTCCTACTCCACTCTCGACTTATCTCTGCCAGATTCCTCCCAGCCCACATAGAACGGAGGCTCTACTGAGTGATATGCACATAACTCAGTCATTTGTTTCTGATATCATTTCTAAATTAGATCACCACAAGGCATGCGGATTTGACGGGATCACTGCAGTCGTTTTAAAGAAATGTGACCCTGAGCTGGCTCCTGTTTTCTCCCACCGCAAAACCTTACAACAAATACCTCGATGCTTCTTGATTTTCAGCTCGTTGGAATTCCTCCTCTGTAGTTTTGTTTTTGGGAAAACTTCTCACGCCTCAAATTCTCACCCTATTAGTCTCTTACCTCTTTTTGGTAAAGTAGTACAGATTCTGATAAATACCGAATTGGTTAGGTATTTTATTTCACACGATCTCCTTGGGGACAAGCAATATGCCTTCCATTTCGCCAGGTCTAGCGGCCGTCACTGAATGTGTCTATCAAGATTTGGTTAAGAATAACGAAGCTCGAGCAGTGATTGTAGATATCGCAAATGTGTTCGAAAGGTTTTGGCATGCTGACCTTTTCCACAAGCTTAAGGGCTACAGTGTCACAGGACGAATATTTGGCTTAATCTAATCGTTCCCAACAAAACGTGTAATTAAGGTTGTGCTGAAGTGGCATGCCTTCTCAGCATTTCTTACTAAAGTGGGGGTCTCCAGATCTCTATCCTCAGACATACGCTGTTTCTGATGTTCATCAGTTCCCAGTTAGGTATTTATGCAAATGACACGAATATTTTCTCCTGTCTTAGCAGCAAGTCCAACAGACCAAACAAAGTAAAACAGGCAATTACTCTCGAAAAGTACCTGCAATTAGTTGTTAGGAGGGGCAAGGAATGGCTTTTGAATTTTAAAGCCTCCAAAACAAAACTGTTTTCATTTAATCACCACAGAGAAACCTTTCTGACTGCCATCAGTATGGCTGATGCTAAACTCCAGGAGAGCAACACTGAACGGCTTCTTTTACTCACTTTCCCCACAGACATGAAGTGAAATGATTATAGTGAATCAATTGCTACGTCTACTGCAAGCAAAGTTAGTTCACTGTGTCCGAAACAACTTCCACATTTATATATTTGCCATTCGGCTCTGCATTGAATATTACTGCCATATATGGTCTGGTGCTCCTGCCAAATATCTTGGGATTCTTGACAACATTCAAAGAAGCATCTGCAATGTAACTGATCCTGACCAGGTATCTCGATTTCAGTCACTTTCTCACCGATATGACGTGGTTTAATTCTGTCTTTTCTACAAATATTTTTTACGGCAACTGCTTTGATTAGCTTTTTTCCCTGGAGCTTCGACTACATGAATTTAAGCCTGCTACTAGATTGGTATCTAGATCTCGATGTTTTACTGCTATGTTTTCTCGCACTTCTCCCTTCTGATTTTTTTATTTTATTTTTTTTTTTGCTTTGCTGCCACCTATAATCTTCAAAAAATTAAATACAGCGTCAATCGGTTTCTTTATTGCCCTTTCGTCACCTCTCCTTATTAAATCGTCTAATACACTTTCACTCCCTGGAGGAAAACAATAAAAAAAGAAGTAGAAATATTGTATCTTTTACTCAAGTGTCAACTGTTATCTTGCACGTCGCTTCAATAATTCTTTCACCTCCTACAACACACGCGCAATAAAAGCTTTTAAACATGAAAAAAACTTCAGTAAATTTTTCGATGAGAAAGGACTGCCTGAAAATTCTGAAATTAAACGTTTTTCTCCATCGTATTTCCATTTTGTCTATTTGTCCTAATATAATATTTTTCCTTTTTGCAATTTATTTCATCTGCTTGTAATACTTACATATATAGTACGCTCATTCATATATATATATATATATATATATATATATATATATATATATATATATATATATATATATATATATATATAAGATAATGAAAAGAAAACTTTATACACATGTATATTGTTAAACAAAACCTCTAACCATGCTAACGCATATGTAAATGTGTAGTCATATTTAACATTATCCCTTCCAATAATATATATATATATATATATATATATATATATATATATAAATATGGTAAAATGACACCGACTACTTTCTCTTTCCATAGATTAGAAGGTGTTAATATATTTAAGCGTGTTCGATTACCATTTCTTAATCGAAGGTGTGACTCAAAATAAGTCCAGTAATTAAATGAACATTGCTTCTTATTGGTAAAACTTTCGCACAATTTTCGCGCCTTGTCTCTTCCCGAAGCGGCAATTCAATGTTGATATAAGGCGGACGCAGCTTTCCATAGTGCAACCCTAAATATAGGTATCAATCTAACCGAATAGTTGTGGGGGAGATCAGATCTGCATATAGTTTTTGCTTCTCTCCCTCTCTTTATATATATATATATATATATATATATATATATATATAAGTATATAGATATAGATATAGTTTATTTTGGTAGCACGAATTCATTTGATTCAATTTTGTTTAATTTAACCGGCCAGTTTGTCTGTTTAATTTTATATTGTATTTTCCAATTTTCGACTAAGATGTACATCGGGATCAAAACTATGGATCAAATATTCGAAATTCATGTTTTCTTCTGTTTTGTTAAATTACTCTCAGTTATTAGTAAGAACAGGATATTGTCAGTATGGTAGACAACATTTTGGTTACATACTCTCATTTTATTTTGATAACTAAAATTGAAATCAGTTCAATATGACACCATATGTAACTGTCAAATTTAAAAGCATGTATTGAATATATATATATATATATATATATATATATATATATATATATATATATATATATATATTCGATTGTTTTGTACGCATACGAAATGTTTATCCATCCCACTTTAAGATACCATCTCTAGTGAAGATTTCATTTAACGTGAGATGTTTCTTTTCTATACTAATAGCTTAATTTTGATTCTCACTTAGCTTTGAGTGTGGTTTAATATTTCGGCATTATCTACTAATATCGATTAACATATATCAGCAAAAATATAGCTATCAACAAACAAATATTAATCTATGTATATGGCAATTTCTGTCTGTTTGTCTCAATCACGTTCCTGCCTAAATCCGTGAACCGATATTTATGAAACTTTGCATACATGTTAAACTAGCATGCAGTTTGTTATTAAGCTAAATGGGGTTTTATAAAAATCTATAATGTGTCCCTAGATCGCAGGTCATCGTTTATATGTTTATCACTGTGTTTATTGAAGATAATTTGTATTGCAAACGTTTCAGATATTAAGGTACATTTGTTACGAAATAATACCTTTTGCAAAGCTCAAAATTCCAGACAGATATTGATCTTTGTTCGATTTTAAAAATTTAGGGCACAACATCTGAATAAATGGCAGTTTATTTCCTAAATAAGATCTTTATTTAACGCATTAATTCAGTATAATCTTTCTTTGAACACAATCTCCCTTGTGTTTACATTCTTTAAAAAATAAATTACAGTTCTTTAAGATTTCTTTTTCTCGCCTCTGGGTCTTACGCACACAGTTCACCGTGTTTAGTATTTAATTTAATATGGAATTAATTCTTTTCAAATTTCGCCAAGTGCATCATTAAATTCGCCAGGTTTGAATTTATTAAATACAAGGAAATTGGCTCGATCCATTAAGCCATTTAAACGTAAAATAACATAAAATAAAAAATTGAGCATATTTGCAAGAAGAAACTTTACCCTAGCTCATATTTCAACATACGCTTAAAAAGGCATGTCATAGTTGTGGTTGTTGTTACCTGTGGAATAACAACTTTTTTGAAAGACACTTTCGTGCTATATTCTATCTGTTTAAAACAAAAAGTCTTGCTCTGAAAATAGACATCTTTCTTAAAAAAAAACACCTCACAATTTGTACTTCAAGATTGGAGCACCAATGATGCTACAAAGAAACCTGCATCCACCGTAGTTTTGCAATGGCATAAGACTTACAGTAATGAAGATGATGCCAACAGTCATGATGGCGACGATTCTGGCTGGCAAAGCAAGCAGTAAGGCTGTATATATTACTAAAATTTCACATTCCCTCGGATATGTCTTTCCAGTTTAAACCGGATGCAATTCCTGGTGAAACTGAATTTTGCAATCAGCATTAGCTCAGGGGCAGTCTTTGGGTGTGTTGAGCCTTAACCTTGCAGAACCGGTTTTCTCCTATAGCCAACTTTATGTGGGATGTTCAAAAGTCAGCAATCCCAATCATTTGTATATTTATACTGCAAACGGAAAGACCAAAAATGTTGTTTATTAAGAGGTTCTACAAACTTAATAAACATCCATTCATCAGGTGTTGTAATATTTGTAATAGTTGTAAATCTTTTTTTAATCTGTTATTCTATTTGTAAATCTATATAAAAAAATCTAATTGTAGGTCTATTGTAAAACTATATGTCAATCTATTTGTACATCTATTGTAAATTTATTTTAACGCTAACATTCGTAAGGGCTATATTCTCTGTAAACGCACAAAAGATTTTTCAGGGCTACTTACTTTGAATTGTTACATTCGGATAGCCTATTGGCCTATTAGTACGTAAGTCGTTTTACGATTGTCATATACTCAACTTATTGGTATTTCCTACAAAAAACCTATGGGCGGCGGTTGGGCATTTTTTGTGTGTGCACACTCATCAAAGACGGGAAACATTTTTTGCCATCTTCCTTCCGGAAGGTTCCTTTCCAGTCATCCTGTGCATATATCCGATCCAGGAAATGCAGTCTTAAAATATCTCAACGGTCCATCGGATGGATGGAGACAGCAGACATCGCGACGCACTTTAGGAAATTTGTCGCTCCAGAGGAGATGAAACAATACTCTCTCTAGAGAAGCTAGGTGGGGTGAAAGGTAGTGGCATAACTGAAAGCCGGTAAAGGATGAGGGGTAGACACATCCCAGAGGGGTAACACACATCCCAGCTCTTCTCTTCAAGGAAAGTTTCTTTCACAGCTACATTAACCGTGGCTACGATCTTTTCCAGAATTTCCGACCAATTCTTCATCAACTGGAAGTCTGGACCTAACCAGAACCGAGTATTCGCCCGTCCAACTGAAGGGGGCCGGGAGAGACCATTTCCACAAATCCAAACGCAAGTCGAAGACTTATCGCGGTTTATTTTGGCACCTTTGACCGTCTCATAGGCTTGGATTTCACTTCCTACTTCGTCGATCACTGCACTGTTCGTTACAAGTGTGGAAACATTGCTGGCTCGAGGTGGTGGCATCATGTAATATGATGTCGTCAAGGACCGTGTTCGCGCTTAACCTGCATAAAACAAGAGCGAAAGCGGGCAGCTCTGAAATGGATCAGGACAAGATGAAAGGCTTCGATCTTAACCGGTTCATCTCCACCATAACACCGGGGATAGCATACAAGACGTAAATCCATGAGCGAAAATACAGCTTGAATCTGGCCTTGGACAAGATAAATGGTCTACTGTACCAAAGGCCTTGGACTAATACAAATTGATTAGCGCGACGTCTCCGTCGACTTTTCCTATGATCGTTCGAACTAAATGAAGGTTACCTAGAATTGTCCGGCCCTTTATAGCACGTCTCTTCAAGGGATAGAAGGCGATCAAGCACACTGTTCTCCTGGTGAAACATCAGGAATATGTCCTGTTCCCATCCAGTGGTTGAAGAGAATTTCCAGCAAGGAGATATAAACATGGGCGAGATCCTCAAGTACACTTCGACGGGCATAGATACTCGGAGACTTATCTTTCCCGATCTTCTTCAACACTTCCTAGATTTCCTTTATTATGCGACCCTCGCAACTTCAGTCATCTCGAGACAAGGAAAATCAGCCAAATAATTGTTGAACTGAGACGCACTTAGATCGAGCTCCCTAGTGAAAAGCTTCTGAAAGTAGTCACGAAATTCCACGCATATGCCCTCGTCCATCGTCAGGATTCTTCCAATCCGGCGATGTGATACGTGCGATATACCGATCAGAGGCACTACAAAATCCCTCCGCACGTACTTCAGCGGTCATATTCGTTGCCTCTACAGACATTCTATTTAACCTTGCTCTAAATACCTAAGCTTGGTCCTTCTTGTTAACCAAGAAGGCCAGCTCGGCTTATTATTATCTCCAGATTTTACAACACCCTCTATTCTAGATTATAATGCCTTTTGCACCGCCAGTCTATTTAGATTGAATCCTTTGTTATAATGATGGTGTACTTAAGGTATTCCGACCATTTATTTCCAAACACAGAACCCGCCAGTCCCTGCTTTATAGTTCCGCCAGGAGCAGTTGATCTCGGTATTCCTTCAAGTACAACAAAAAAGTTTTGAATTTCCAGGCGCCAACCAATCTAAGCTCAGCCGTATCTAAGTTTATGCGGACCCGGACAAGCCTATAACCCGAATAAACTACGCCATGAAAGCTTGGTCAGCACATCGACTGCCTGTCCTATAGAGCCTTGGCCCATATCAGTTTTAATGAAGTCGTCTTGAGACAGACTCCTATATTCATAGAAAAAGTTAATTTGACTGCTCTATAAAGAGAGGTGTGCATGGAAACAGGGACTCTTCTAGAACAAAATTGCTTTAAAATTTTGGTATGTCTGTTCTTCAGAATCGAACAGTGGAGTAAAAATGTTGAGAGAACTATTTGCCTCCGCCAGCATCGACCAAATCTTCTGTATGCCTAGACCTACGCGTACGAGTCAACGCGCTCTTTGCATGAGAGAAATTCCCCAGTTCCATCAAGTTTTTGTTAGCTCCTTTCTTAAAGTTTTGGAGGACCCTTAATTCCCTCATGCCTTATGACTGTAATTTTTTATTTTCCCAGATGGTCGGGTCAACACGGAATGATATTTTTATTTGTCTTGGGATGTTGTAGTAACCTTTGAACTTTTTCACTAAGATACCTCATTTATATACTCCCATGCCACTATCATCAAAGCGACAACACTGATTTAGGAAATCGGGAAAACTTGACCTGAACTTTTACTGGTTTGATTCTTTGGGGATTTCAACCAATGAAAATTGGTTTTACCGTTTGCTTATTTAATGTCGTGACTTTTTCTGCCTTTAAAAAATATCTCATGATAAATTAAAAAAAAACTTTTAATGTGAATTCAACTTTACAGTTTACTGAAGTCAACACGCTTACTGCTCCGACAGTTTTAACATTTTTTTTTACTTGTGCTAACGGATCAGGACTTCTACACAACATTTTAAAATGAGTATTTCTTTAACATTAATAATTTCTTTTAACCTGAGGGTTTATTTTACATATTTTTTCTGCAAATCGTATTTTTTAATGGTAAAAGCTAGTTATTTTCAGGGCAACTTCCTTGCAAAATTCCTTTAACCCTGTTTTCAGTCTTCGTTGGCTTTTAGAAATTTTGCGGATAATCCATCGAGATATAGATTCTGTATGTTTACATCTTATAAAATGAAGTCCAGGAACGATGCAAAATGGAGGATTTATTTTGTACTTAAAAAAAAAATGAAGAAAAATATTTTTATCTTCCCGTATTTTTTATTTTATTTGATTAATTATAATTTAGATATGAGAGAAAATGATCATTTCAATGTTATTTTGTTATCGATATAACCAATTATACCATTTTACATTTGCATTTAACTGAATTCCACGCCTGTCAAATAACCCCCACGGTAATGGCACTAGTAATTCTCAATTACTTTATTCTCGCACCAACGAGATACTAATACAAAAAATAAATCTGGCCACTCATCTATTTATATAACAACACTGGACGAGGTAAGTTATGTCTGCCTGTGGAAGTCCCCCATTATATAAGGAGACCTTCCAGTTCTACTTTACAACACACCCTTATAGATCCTAAACAGATTCCCATTATGAATTCAATGAGCTGAACATTATTATATAACAATTTTTTTTAAGGGATAAGTTTTCTTATAAAAATATACAAATAAAATGCATTTTATCATTTTTAGTTTTAAAATATCGAAAATAATGTGCATTTCTTTTCCCTAATACAGCCAGTTTCGATAAAAATATTTGGCATGCTATGTCAAATATTTTGAAAAAAACAGATGAGTGATTTTAAAGAATATCAAATTATTAAGTAAATATTATTGAGAATTACAAAAATTATTAGAATTATTACTGCATAAAGATGTCGAGTATTTATGTTAAAGAATTGATTGTTTCTTTTTTAGTTTTAAAAATGCGTTTAGAGAGAGAGGAATCCGAAACAAACATTCCATCGTGAGAGCATAGTTTGACTTACACGGCGCTATATATATATATATATATATATATATATATATATATATATATATATATATATATATATTGAATAAATCAAATGTTCAAGTAACTTTTCTAATAGACTCTTTTGAGTTTCACGTTGAAATGTTCATAAGGATCTCTAGTAGGTCTATCAGATAAATCTATACATTCTTAATTTATTCAATAATATAGCTCTCGTGATCAATTGAGCATTCTTTGACAGAAGATCTGCTTGCCTGAAAATACGCCAAATTCTCGTAATTTCTATTTTTGTATTATATATATATATATATATATATATATATATATGTATGTATGTATGTATGTATTGTGAGTATTTAAACATGAAAAAATAAACCAAAAACTAAAAATTCTTGAAGCTATATACATAAAACAGTTGAAATCTAACCTGAACAAAATAAACTATGAAATCTCAAAAAATATTCTTAAATGCATATAATTGATAACAGAAGCCATTGGTTTATACTAACGGCTTCCCATACTTAATCCTTCTCGTTTTCACTCTCGCGTAGTCATGTGCGATTTTCGCTTCTGCGTCTCGTATACACGATTTTGTCGTTGCTTGGAAAACTTTCTTGCAACAAAAACAGACTATGATTATTGTTTTGTCCGTGTATTGTTCGATATATTGAAATGTAATTGCCATCTTTGATAAAGGCTTATGGAAGCCGAAAGTTTAGATAGGATTAAAAACATGTATCAATAGGGTGATTTTATTTCGTCTTTCAATGATAATGTTATTAAGCTTATCAGACAATATGAAAGGAATTTACTTAAAATAAACAGACAAAACTTGTCTATATTATTTAATGAAACATGCATCAATGTATATATATATATATATATATATATATATATATATATATATATATATATATATATATATATATATATATATATTGCTGCCACGACTGGTCCGGTTCTTCTGCTATGTATCTAAAGATTCTTGACAAAATTCCAAGAAGAATCTGTAATGATCCTGATCTGACATCTTAACTTCAATCATTTTCTCATCGTTGTAAGGCGGCTTTTCTATAGATATTTCCATGGTAAATGTTCTGGTAAGCTTTCCACTTTGATATCCCGGCTTTAAGAATTTAAGCTTAGTACTAGATTGGTATCTAGGTTTCATTTTGAAGTTACTAGATGTAATAATAAGTTCTACGCTAATATTTCTTCTCTCGTGCCTTTCGCTTGTGGAACTTCGATCTAGAAACATTTAAATGCAACGCCAATCGTCATGTGTTTCTGAATTCTGTCCTTTTATTATCGTGTTTCACAGCAACGTTTTCTCAGATTTTTTTCCATTATCCGCTTGCGTCTTTATGGACCTATCGTCTTGTTTGAATTGAAACGATTGAAAGACATAAGTATCTATATTCACTATTTTGAAGACTTCTCCGCGTGCGCTATATATATATATATATATATATATATATATATATATATATATATATATATATATATATATATATAAGGTGTTGTGGGTGTGACTGGGTGTGTCCTTGAACTGAAAATTTAAAAAAATCATATATCTGTTTTTTGTTTATGAGAAATCTCAATATGAAAATAAAACAGATATTGGTCCTTACAAATCCTCGAGTGGCTTACAAAAATGTTTTGCAATCGGAGATAAGTGAAAGTGTATCTGGCAAATAAACGCATTGACCGTTTTGCTGCCTATTCTTTATCTCAGAAAAGAATGATCTTTATTGCGCCCAAAAGAAATGCTTGGATTTTCAAGGAAAAAAACTCAGCTGTTTTGTTTGACATCCACTCATTATCTTATCAGAATAGACAAAGGAGGACTAGAGATTTGTTAGTGGTTTCGAGAGAGAATGGCGCCGGTGCTCAACTTAGAATTTATTCTTCACCTTGAAGATAATTTTTTTAATTCTTCGATTTAATATGAGAGCAAAAGTGTGACAAGGGATTTTATGCTTTCGTTTTGAATATAATTTTCATACATTGTTGTATTTATTAGCGCTTAAATAAATTTAAGATCCACGTGGGAATCACTGGTCATGTCTCAATTTGTCCAGTTGTCTAAAAAACTTAACGGTCAGTAAAAAGAAAAGGACTTATTGAGAAAACGCACAGCAAAAATTATATTCAATTCCATTGTTGCGACATTCAGGGGTTGGCATCATTGTAAGATGGAGAATTATTGTCACTTAGTAGAAAAGTGAAAAAACACTCAAGATAATAACGTAAAGTAATATTAGTGAAAGCACCCCAACCAGGATGAGCTTTACGAATCATAAAGAGAGTAATGATCGAGTAATCAGAAAATTGAAGGTTTCTTTTTGTTTATGAATATGATTACACTTGATTGATTAATGCAAATTATGAGTTAGGCACATCAAGTGTCTATACATTTGCCCTCTTCTTCTTCCAACTGTTAAGGTCAATAACTTATTTTGAATTTTTACAACAGTTTTCCTTTTTACCGTTGTTTTTAAATTTCACGTTCTAATAGCAATAATGCTGTATTGTTCTGAAATTAAATTTACCATTGAAGACTCAGAAATTAGTGCACTTTCTATACATTTTCGCCTTAATAAATTTCTTTTAATTAAAACATTTAAGTTGACAAACGATTAATGCATTAACTGTATTGTTTTGTAAAAGAGCCTTTTTTTCATATATTATTTTAAATGCCTACATATTTCAGTTTATAATGTAAATTCCTGTATTAGGATTTAGGCTGTGCATTACTTGAATCCCATGTTTCTGAAGATGTAGAAATATGACCAATATTTATTGTATCCCCCCCCACATATTGATGTTATCGATGTAAACGTTTAGAAGGACTAAATGCGTACCATAGGATTCTTTTGCATTGAGTCATTCGGTTGTCCATTAGCCTAATGTAATATTCTATCCCCCCATATATATATATATATATATATATAAAGTGTAATTATATCGCCAAATATATTCAATTATTAGATATATATTACATAAGTGATATATAAGAGTTCAACATCTAAAATTTTGCTATTTCCTACCGGTATCTGATATCTCTTTTGCTGATGGTGGACCTCCATAATGCCGTAGACTGCAAAAGAAATTACGTACCTAGTAGAACCATACTTCACCAGCCAAAGATCCATCGTTGCGGCCCAAAATAAATTCCGACAGCATTTGCGAAAGCGACAGGCACCATCCCGAAAGGTGATCCTGTGTGTTGTTACAAACTTCTGCAGGACTGGCAATACCAACTGTGTTTGAAATGAGAGATCGGGCTTGTGTATGTCCTCTACGTAGCGGTAATTCTGTCATTTTTATAATTCAAGTTACTAATTCCTGCAGTTAATATGAAAATATAAATATTTGGAATCTTTTCTGTTAATTCAGCCAAAAATAAGAATTTATATTTATTAAAATTCACACCAAATTCTCCCAGAGCGAGGCCTTCCATTGCGCTCAGGTTGGGTTGAAATGTGGACGACTCGGGAGCGCTATTTCTAAATGTGGGTTTACATTCACGCTCACCCAGAAATTCATAAACAGCAGTCCTCAAGGACACATGGCACAATGGATAAAGGCGTTAGTTAGATCCAGTGACAGGGCCCAAAGAATGTGAGTTCAATACCTGGTTAAGGCAGTGGAGAACTCTGAGAGGGGAATTAACAAGGAGATAACTGATAACTGACATCCATTAGACATGGCACGTAGAACAGTCTATCACAGTGAGCGAAATAAAGAGTTCAGTTCGACATTCCAACCACCTGAAGTGTTGTGATAAATATGGCAACAAAGATGAGGACAAAGATAATGCAAATAGCGATTCCTTTATTTCGTTCATTGATAGTCTGTTCTCGTTCCATGTTCTATATCCTCTTCCAGATATCTCAGTATCAGTTATACCTCATCTCAGAAATATAAACAGATAAAAAAATGCTATTTTGATAACTTAAAGAAAAATATGAATCCTTCTATATAGCTGATCAGAAGGCGACGTTTCACTTTCCAACATAATCCTAAATGCACAAATATGCAGTGTAAATATTTATATAAAAATAAAAAAAAAATAATCATGAATATTATAAATAAAATAAAATAAAATAAATAACATTAAAAGTTTCTATAAAATAAATTAACTAAATGATAAAAATTCTTCCAGCATGCAACAAAAACTGTTCTTGCGGGAAAATGGATATTCTACAAAAAGCCGTTGAGTTCAATCTCTTTGCTACCAAACTTGGGGCAGAAAAAAACCTCCATCTTTCTCTCTCTCCGGGACATTGCATATAATAATACTAAGTATCTTTTTATTACACGCAACCTTTAAAATGTAACCAAAAATACACAGATCAGTGTAAGAAATAAATAAAATCTATGATCTTAATGTACAATTTGACATGCTCTTAGTGTTATCATTGTGAAGTATGTTTTTATTTCCTTTGAACACGAGGTTATTTCTGCTGATATGACGTGAGTGGCACCACAAGTGTAAAATTGGCTCAGACAAGATTAAAGTCTTACGTTGGCTTTCAATGAGTGCTGATCTGAATTCAATAAAAAATGTGTGGCCAAAATGAAAATTATGGTTAATTCATGACGACCTTCAAATTTAATAGATTTAAAACTTTGCTTTCAACACATATGAAAAAGTTGAAAGAAATGAGTACTAGATTAGTTACTAATTACAAAAAGAATCGTTTACTTAGTTATTGATCAAAAGATTTATGCCACTAGCGTTGAAGCGTGCGAATAATTTTGTTGACTATTATGTTCCTAATGTTACTGCATTTAATAAAGTTTCTAAAATGGATTATTAGTATTTATTCGGCACCTGAGATCGTATTCTATGTTTTAATATTTAAATGAATTATATAGTTTAAATGAAATTGATTGTATTATACAGATAATGTAAGCCTGGCATATATATATATATATATATATATATATATATATATATATATATATATATATATATATATATATATATATTTCTATACCTGAATATAACTTTCCTTGTAGCCTTCCCAAAGTTTTTTACGGTTGGCGCTAACGATTTTAGCAATCTATGATCTGTGCCTAAAGTTAAATCTGCCCGAGTCATTGAAACTTTATTGATTACATTGAAATTCGATTTAAGACCCTCAGGGCTTTTTTTATTCTTTAATGATAATCGCATTTTTACCTAAGTAAAAATATGAGAAGCAGTCATTTTTTACAGACGTTCACACTTTAAAGAGAAAAATATGTCCGTCTTGTTATTTTAATGCAAAATGTTCGCCTCTGGATCCATTCTTTATTTAATATTAAGAATATTTAATTAAATGTATATTGGCAGTATGTTTTTCATAAAATGATGAAGTATATTTTTTTTACTTTAGTTTCAATCTATCTATCCATTATAGTAGGATAACATTTATTCTATGGATAAGATTTTTTTGTTTGATCATTTTAAGTTCGGGATGATTGTTTTCGATTTGATTTTATCGTGAAGTTTTCGACTCTTTGACAAATGTAGGAACACGCATTCAGTAAGTAACCCATAGAATTCCATCTGTAGCGTGAGATCTTACGATTTTAATTTCAGTTGTTTCCAATTTTTTTTTTTTTTAAATAAACGCTGATCTTAAAGTCCATGGAATATTCCCGTTGAATCTTTGAAAGTTTGGAATAGAATACGATTTAATTCATACATTTTTGCACAAAACATTTAAATTTCCAAATTTGACTTTATTTCTAAGATGAGGTATTGTAATTATTTACACTAATTACATTTTTCGGACTGATGTCGTCATCTTTGTCGCCATATTCACGACGTTTCGGCCGTTGTACGCTCCGACCCTTTTCGAGTGATTGGAATTTCGAACCGAACCTTTTTTTCTTGGTCCGGCTCTAAAAAAAGTAGTTACTGAGATATTAGATGTATAAGTTCCAAGAATTCATACACTGATGTCCACAAGGACACATGGCCCAGTGGATAAAAGCTTTGGTTGAAGTAATCCAGTGACCTGACCCAAAGAGTTGCCAACAAAAAGGTGAAGAAAAGCCTGGAGAGTTGAGGTATCCGAATATCTAGTGGAACTAGAACAATATACCCCGATGGACGAAATAAAGGTTTCGGTTCGAAATTCCAATCACCTGAAGAAGGTGATTAGAACAACGGTATAATGGTCGAAACGTCTTGAATATGGCAATAAAGAGTCCGAACAATGTAAATAGTGTAAATATTTACATTTCAGTTTTTAAGAGGCTTTTTTCTTCTAAGTGGCTAGTCCTTTCAGGACGTTTGTGATCATAACTCTCCACATATCCTCAAGCGCACCTGGCCCAGTACATTTCCTTGTATCCTTTATGTAGAAACCACATTTTTGTCGTTATTTTCATCTTCATCTGTGAGTAGATTATCCAGCATTACGAGGAGGATTGATATTCTATAACAGTTCAGCGCTGTTTTCTTTCTAACGAATTTTTCCTGTTTTTTTATTACTTTGTATAGCTTTTCGAAGACATCTTTCGCAATGCACGTTCGGATTGCAGTGTCGCATTTTCGATCCTCATTGCCCAGATACTTAAAACTTGTGTAATTATTTATGTTAATCTCTTATTCCTAGATCGAATGCTGAGCTTTTTCTTTTGCTGACACCCATAAATTGTTTTCTTATAATAGTTGGTTAGTTCTTTCGCTTTCCTTCAATACCCTATCAAGGTGATCCTATACATTTTTTCTCTATATGCCACCACCAATCTCATCTGCGTATCTTATATTAAGATTACTCTCACCGAGGATAAATCCTGCTAGGGTTTCCAGCTCCCTGAAGAGGTTGAACACACCCATGACTTATATTTTTGTGTACCTACTTCATTCATTTTTATCCCTATGCAACCTCTTTGGACCAATTTTAAGTCCTGGCTTATTCTAACATTCTCCCAAAATAGATATAGTTTTCTTTAACCATCTAAATAAAATATATGCTGAGTACAGTAAGACAATATATGTTGAAACACGTTTACTTTCCTCTGTCTTGCCATGATTTTTTTAGTTTTTGTTTCAACCTCAGACTTTAATAATTTGTGATAAGAAAAAATAAACAATCAATTTAAAGTCGGTAACAGCTAAATACTGATTGTAACAATCTTTCACTGTTGAAACTTATTTCCTGAGCGTCGATTAAAATCATTGAATGAGAAGAGTTATTTCAATCTCATAAAATCATTACTGCTTTAGTGGGCAGTAAGTTAATACGTCATACTATTCCAATTAACTTAAGCCTTACAAGGAATTTGTATAGCTCACTTCTCTTAAACGAAGTGCCTTGATGATTACTTAAAAAATCAGTGAGACATGACAATTATAGCTCTGTGGAGAATCAATTCGATTGGTAGATAAAAAGATAGTGATGACTTACAATAGAATGATGTTTATATTATTTATATGTCCTACATTTCACATTGGAAAATATTTTGTCGTATCAATGTACTTATATTTGATACACATATTTTGATATCAATCTTCCATGCAGAAAAAAACAAAAAGGAATATTCAATAATATCAATTAAGAACACGGCCACAATGTGCTGACCGTGTTTCGAAAATATTAATTTGTCAGTCACTGTTAGAAATCCCAGATTTTATATAGATTCAAAGATCAACAATAAATTTTAGACGCAAATACGCAAGCTAACATCGGCTTGTATAAATAAATTGGTGGATATGAAATATTGGTGGATATGAATACACTGCGATAGATAAAGATAAACCTAAATAGATGCAGGCAAAAAAGAAAAATATACATATATATATATAAAATAAAATAAAATAAAATAAAGAAAATAAAAATAAAAAAAATAAATAAAATAAAACGTAGACAGGCGCATCAATAAATGTATTTTCCACTGGTCAGTGGTTCATTTTTTATATTTTCTGTCAATTTTTGTGTTTTTTTTTTCTTTTTTCAATTTAATCGATATTTTATTTGTATTGTTGAAACTATAAACTCACTATTTTAGATATTGTCTGCTTCCATAGAGTTTATATCTTCAAGTTCACGAGCGCGTTTTTTTATTTTTATTTTGAACGCTCAGGAGTTGAACATATTTTCTATCTTATTTTATATATTTTTCATATTTTCGGTGCTCATCCAACTCTAATTGCATGTTGATTTGAATCTAGCCAAGATATATTTCACAAAATCCAAGGAAGAGTTTGCACTTTTTTCATGGGTTTAACGAATATGATGTATTTTACATTTGTAAACAATTATTTCAGCGGCATCTTTCTATATTCCACGATATAAAATTCCAGGGAAAAATAATATTGAAATAAATTGTCAATGTAAACTATTACTTGTAAAAGAAAGCAAAAACCTATTTCATCACAAGTTAGTGCCAGTCTTAGGGAAACAAATATTTAACTCGACTTTTCAAAATTATAATGGAAGTTAATTCAGGCGTTTTAACAATGAAGGTATATGATTATTAAATTTGGAGTAAAATGTTCAATACTTATCGAAATCAACTCAGTCTCGTAATTTTTCAAACACTCATTAGAACTCTTAAAAAGAAAGATTATATTGATTACCAAAAATCTATTTTATAAACGCATATTTATATGCTAACATTCAAATTTGAAAAATTCCGATACCCCGAGTTTATGTATTATAACGTATTTCTTTCAACATTATTTTTAGTAGATACCAGAGTTTGAGTAGACGTTCCGCTTTTTTAACAGTGTATTGTGTTTACCAGCCTGCGCACACTGAGAAAATTTAGTGTACGAACCTGTGATTTTATTTGTAGAGTGCGAAGGCCGGTATACTTTATGCACACTTTTAAAAATAACGGAGCGTCTATTCAAACACGAATATATCTACAAGAATAACGTTTAAAATATTTATGGAAAATACAATAATAAGAGCATCCACATGTAAAAATGGCTAGAAATAATGAAAGGATTAATAATAGAAAATGCAAAAGCCAATATTCAATAATGTCAATTATGAACACGGTCACAAAATGCTGACCGTGTTTGGAAAATAAAATATTCCCATCAATATATATATATATATATATATATATATATATATATATATATTGCAAGAGGGCTTCTTATCTGGCATGTTGCTGTCAAAATGATTTTATTATTATGTGAGTCAATAATATATATGTTACTTGTGCAGGAATACTTTTTATTGTTTTTCTATTGAACATTTTTTGTAGTAGGCTGTTGTGGTTAAAATGTTTATCAATTAAATTTAGGAAATATCTGCCAATATTTAGATTAGATAGTTTGCAGAATGTGGGGAGTAAAACCATATTATTTTTCTGCTTTTGGTTCCATTAGTTTATTGTCTTTCAAAGATGGTTGGTAAATTAATTTTTATTTGAAGTCAGTCTTATTGAGGGCTTCGTTATATATTTTTTGTCATTGAAGATTTTTTGCTAGAAGATCTATTAATTCTAGTGTTTACAGTATTAAGAATATTTCTAATTATTGAATTTGGATAGTTGGAGTTGACATTAATATGAATAGGAATTTGAGTATCTTTGTAAAATGGCTTAAATATGAATAGAAAGATTGAAAGTGATAACTAAAAAATTATCTATGTTAAGATTAGATGAAATTTCACTTTTAAAACCAAAGGATTTGAAAGCCCTTATACCCTTCTTCTGTATTCTAGAAGACGGTGGACCATTACTATCTGGGATGAAAATAAGTCTTTCATCTCTTTAAAGACCAACCTGTTTAGAATCAATAATGCTACCAAGAGTTTCTAATACATAGATGCCCACTAAATCAGCTATTTCAGCGGAGCCATAGGCGCCCATAGAATAGATGCCCATAGAATCTATGCCTACAAGAAAAATTCTCATAATTAAATACAAAATGCTGGACAACTGTTGAAACAAAGAAATGAAATTATTTTCAAATGTTGACATAAAAACAGATTCAAATTACTCTAAAAACATTGACTTTGCGAGTGATGCACTTGTGAATTTAGTTTTTATTGTATAGGGGTACAAGCATATATTTGTGCATGTATTTGTATATATGTATGTATGTGTGTATGTATGTATGTATGTATTTTTATGTGCTTGTCGCACATATAGATATGGGTTTGTAGATTTATTTGGTTATATATGTGATTATCATGCAGATGCCCATATCATATTATTCGTATTATTTGTAATTATTCATTATTATTTTTATCTACATATTTTGTTTCATTTGTTAATTTTTATTTATTATTATTATCATAATCATAAACTACGGAGTCCCGGCAACAATTCGGTTTCTGTGGAACTCAGAAAATGAACTGACTACCAATTCTCCAGAATTAAACCCAATCGAAAACTTGAAGCGACGGGTTTACAAGAATTTAGAAGCAAGGAATAATTTTGTGGCAGGTAACAGTGAATGCATCATGTAAATTACATCAAGGGAGATCCAGAAATTGACATGTTCCATGGACCAGCGCCTTATCTATGTCATTTCAAGAAGAGAATCACATATCTGTTATTAACCAGCTTCACTATTATTTTTGAACTCTGTATACTTGTTGATTTCTATTTATTTCCTGTTGGTTACTGGATATATCCATAACAATCTGTATACGAAGCAATTAAAGCGTTATTTTCTTGTTTACATGAGTTTTAATTACACCTCGCTAATAATTTGGAACAGTTACAATTTAAGAAAAATTATGTAATTGACCGCAGTTTCTGTGTATTTTTGCGGGAACTTTAGACTTCAGGTAATTCAAATTCTATCCGGCTGGTCTCCATAGCCGAAGTGGTAGAGGTACACCCTGGCTCTACGAGTGGTTTCCTTGATGGAAAAAGGGGTGCAGGTTCGATTCCACTCAGAGGTAGTTTTCCTTTAGTAGGACTTCTCAGTTTAGGTAGGTTGTTATAAATTTCACTGTTTAATAAAATAAAACAAATAACAGGGATAGCATCTCAAACATGCGTACCTACTGAAAAACAAAACGTTTATACTAATATATATATATATATATATATATATATATATATATTTAAAAAAAAATTATAGCATAAATATGTTATAAAATCACTACAAAAATAGCCATTTTGTTTCAACACCCTCGGTGTCTTATCAAGTGATGATGTTGAATGTAAA